>JACEFZ010024931.1:0-227500 GCA_014155875.1 Cepaea nemoralis | reverse complement strand
TAGACAGAGAGAGAGACAGAGAGAGACACTGGGGAGAGAAAGAGAGAAATTTAGGGAGCATGAGAGAAGCAGAGAAAAAGGGAGAGAGATGGGGTATTGAAACGTGAAGTGAGAGACAGTGAGAGAGTGGTCGAGGGAGAGAGAGAGAGGGAGAGAAAGGGATAAAGGTACAAAGAGGGTGAGAAAGAGAGGGATAGAGTGAACGAGCGAAAGGGAGAGCTAGAGTATGAGAAACAAAGAGGGAGAGGAGGTGAGAGACAGAGTGAGAAGTAGAGAGAAACGGACAAGGAGAAAGAGAGGAAAGAAAGAGAGAATGTAAGAACTAGAGAGACGGATATACAGTGATGCAGAAGAGAGAACGGAAAGGGCATCGAGAGCGCTCGTGCAAGTGAGAGAGAAAGAGAGAGAGAGAGAGAGAGAGAGAGAAAGAGAGAGAGAGGGAGATAGATAGAAGAAGATAGATAGAGGGAGGGAGAGACAGGAAGAAATTGGGGAAAGCAATAGGAGAGAGAGAGAGAGAGAGAGAGAGAGAGAGAGATAGCATGAGAGAGAAGAGATAGAGAATGGAGAGGGAGGGAGCGACAGAGGGAGAGGTAGATAGAGTAGAGTAGGAGAGAGTATGAGTGGGAGAAAGAGATAGTGGGAAAGATAGGGAAACAGAGAGAGAGAGGGTGTGTGAAAGAGATAGGAGGTGAGAAAGATGAAATTAAAGGGAGAGAGAGGATGAGACTGAAAGATAGGGAGAAACGTATTCTCTTGATGATAGCAAATGCTTCACATAAAGTATGTATTCAATTCGCAGTTACTAAAAGGGCTATTTGATTAATGAAGACACAAACAATAGATTGTACTATTTATTGCCTGGTATAATTCGCTGCATCTCGACAGGTGCATACTGCAGAATACACACAACACAAAATATAATAACTAGATAAATCCTTCAAGCTGAAGTATGCACATGTTCGCACAGTAATGTCAACTGTCTATCAAGGTAATTTTAAACTGACTAACATGTCTTTCTGTTTGCACAAAGCTTGCAGAACAGAGCAGCAGCTGAACAAAAGAGTGTCTGAACACATACCTCAATGGGTGTCGACAAGATACCACACACAGGCGAGGGGCGCCTAGTGGGGCCGACACACCTTAAGCTTCCCACTCCATCAATTGCTAGGCATATGCTCAAAAGCGGCCATGTAATTGACAGAGACAGTGCCTTTCGCGTGTTGTTTAACACACAAAATACTCGCTTGTTAAAGCTTGCTGAAGTCATAATGATTAATCTACACAAGCCAGGTTTGTGCAAACAGAAAGACATGTTAGTCAGTTTAAAATTACCGTGGTAAACAATTGACATTACTGTGCGAACATGTTTATATTTCAGATTTGAGGATTTATCTAGTTATTTTACTTTATGTTGTGTGTATTTTGCAGTATGTACCTGACGAGATGCAGCGAAACACGCCTGGCTATAAATAGTGTAATCTATTGTTTGTGCCTTCGTTATTCAAATTCACTACGGGAAAACATTGCTTTAAAAGGGCTATCATAATTATATAATTATTTCCGATGTACTCCCACCTACTTAAACCAAATCTACATAAATGGACATTCTCTCCATTGCTCAACAGGCAGGATTATTCTCTCCATAGACAACCAGAAACAGACAATCTGTTCAGCATGTCTATTGCACATATCGACAAATTTGTAGCGTGGTTTTTGGTTGTTGTAGTTTCCGACAGTGTGGCGAAACGCCAGTGGCCCATGTCCTCATGCCTTCTTTGGGTTTGGGTAAACAGTGGGAAACAGCTTTCGGGAACCCTCAGTTCTCTTATTCGCTCAATCCCCATGGAAGATAGTTCTCTTGGTTACTTTAACAACACGATCTTCTTAATAGAACGATTAGAAGTCTGACTTTTATTCGGGAAAACCCAATAGGGCGCCTTGCACCAAATACACACTAGTTAAACTTCTGGGGAAAACAATGTCCGTTTAAACAACTACCATTTGTAGACTGCCTCGTGTCAATTGGACACTTCAAAGAGTGAGACAGATGAAGTGCAGATTCCTACTGGTGGATTTGGAAAGGTAATAATTGGGTTTTAAGTAGTCCTGCCAGACCTTGGCTTGTGAATCTCTGTTGTCTCGACTGGTGAGACGAATTGGCGAAAAGCCGGTCATGCCCATATTGTGAGTGGGTTGACCGTTGGCCAATCTAGCTAAGCGTTCTGTTCTTGACATCGCCTGAGAACGAATCTGAGCAATATATCTCCCTGGATGATTTCGCTTGTACTTGGCGGTAGATGGGCGGGTGTTATCTTGCTTCCTGCGGCCTGAACGCTGCCTAGTGTTGTCTTTAGTTTAAATATAAACACAACATATATACAGTATGCCGGAAAGGGGGGAGGGCTCCGTGGGGACGGATTCCACCCATCTATCTTCTTGAGCCGGAAGAGGGTATCCACTGTGCTATCTCTTTCGTCTTTTAGCCGATGGGGTGGCCAGGTGGACTGAATGGTTACTGGTCGATAGGATGATGTCGGGGATATAAATAGACTTCTCTATCTCACTGAGAGAACCTGAACTCATCTGAATCTACGTGTTATGTGAGGCACTGCCGGTACATTGCGGCGACAGCTCAGACGAGAGCAGCGGCCGGAAGGGGTAGTATCTTCTTTCCTATTCTTGCTGGGAATGGGGAACGACACTTCTTTCCATACAGACCAACTACTATAATATTAGTTAAGAGGGGAAACACACATAATTACTCACACAACACAACAAGAGCTTGGTCGTGAGAAAGAGAGGGTTTGCCAGTGAGAGGGAAGCCGGGAAACGAATGTGCCCAATAATAATAAAGGCATGGTATGAGAGTGGAGAGTGAATCTGGTATGAAGAAAATGGGTAAGGGACATGGGGTCAAACGACAAGACCTCGTCAAGCTGAAGGCCTGGTCTGGGAAAGACGCCGCCAATCCAGGACCTCTTGTCAGGTCAGGCTAATTCAAGCAAGTCTACTAAAGAGTTATATATCTATTAATATTATATATTTTGAATGCAAACTTAGATGCTGAGACCATTAGAAGTCTCCTTGTCAGCTGTACCAGAAGTTTAGGCTGGAGGCTCTCACAACTGTTTGTCCTTTCCAGGGTCCTTCTTTTGGAAGTGAATAGAGCTGAAAGTCTCGACAGGGCTTCTACACGGAAAGTTATGTTTTAGACGAGTCCTTGTCAAGTTTTGGGCCATGCCTGGCCAAGGGTATGATTTCTACGAGATAGAGCCACCGCTGGCCCGAAAGAATGACCATCAGCCTTTCTAACACCTAGCCAGTCATCTCGATACGCAAGGATCGAGTCATTTTGTATTCTGGACTGGACCCCGCCTAAATATCAGACCCACCCATCCTTGTCTGAGACAGTGAAGGATACCTACCCAATTCCCGTTCATGAACTATTCCCATTGTATGAACTTCAACTTAGCATCATGACCAGGGATCACAGGACGTTTTCCCACGAACATTATATCGGTTCCACAGAGGCCTGTTGTTAGCACAACGTACCGGGAAGGAAAGAACTGAAGACTTATTCGGTGAGCTGTATGTGGACGGAACGGACATTGACTACAGCTTGGTCTATGATAGAAAATCATGAGGCTCTGTGCCTGAACACTTTATCCCTGTTTTGTCTGTAGTGAACTATCTGTTTTAACTGCCTTGATGTTATCCTGTGCTGTCCTTTATGAAGTTATTAAAATTATGTTATAGTTTATTCTGACGATCGCCATGTTATCTATGGGTCAGCCAGAAAGACACTCAGGGAATAGGCCCCGAGGTTGAAAGAGAGAGTGACAGTGAGTCCAGGGAACGGAGGAGGGTTGGCAAGCAAAGACCTATCCCAGCCAGAGCGATAGAATATTATTGAAGCATTGTGACAGGTTATTTGGGACCCTCCACGTAGCTTGTTACAATTTCTGGGGGCACGTCGCGGGATATTTGAAATCCTGGTGGAGTTCTGGCTGATATAGTGATAGGGGACAGATATTCTTGTCTACTATCAATAGGTTCTGCCTACCGTGCCTGGCTATTGTCTGTACTCTTCCTGACACAGACTGACCGACATACGACGTGCTGTGGTCGAGTAAAATATATATTTTGGTTATTTGAGATAGTCATTTATTAATACAATTACCTATTCACTTACCCTCTGAGTTTAAGATGGCATCAGCTAAATTTAATGTTGCTGAAGTACAGGCTACAGGGCGTGAAATGGGCTATGATGGGGCGGAGTTACAGAAATATGTTCAAGAAGTGGAAAGAGACTTCAGACAAGCTGTGCGCGAAGCTAAGAAAATTGAGGCGGAGGCTAGGAAGATGGAAGCAGAGCAGGCAGTCAGAGACCATGAGTTCCGTATGAGGGAGTTGGAGCTGAAAGCTCAAACTGCCAAGGAAAGCGAGGGTGCAGTGGGAGGCGCAGTTCTCCCTGACTCAACAACTTCTAGTGGCGGTCCATACCAGGCAATGAAGTTCCCATTGCTCCCGTTCGATGAACACAAAGATAAGATCGACCAGTATCTTCACAGATTTCAGTCGATGGCTTTGGCTATGGGATTGGAACGTGGGAAATGGAACTTGAAACTCTCACAGGGCCTGAGGGGGACAGCGTACGAGGTCTACTCAAGGTTGCCACCTGGTATGGAGAATGACTATGAGGCCCTGGAAAAAGCATTATTGAAAAGGTTCCAGATGACAGCCCATACATACCGACAGCAGTTCAGAAAGTCGAAGAGAGAGCCAGGGGAGATGTTCGCAGCCTAAGGCGTTAGACTTAAGTCTTACCTTTTGAAGTGGATGTCATTAGCTGGATTTGCTAACGACTATGAAAGTTTAGAAGAATTAGTGGTCGTGGACCAAATGAAGAGGATGATGCCTAAGCCATTGCAAACCTTCTTGCTTGAAAATGGGGCAGAAAGGTTAGACGTAGTCAACACATTAGCGGAAAGGTATGTGTTAGCTCATGGGGATAATGGGGAACTGTCACAACCCAATCCCTGATCTCCAGACACATGGTCTTGAAAGAAGAAGAACCCTAAAACAGCCCACACCAAGAAGGAGGATCCTTTCGATAAAGTTCCAATTAAGAAACCCTCTGGTAAGAGTCCACCTGGATCTCCTAAAAGAAAGTGGAGTGAAAAGTGGTGCGCCTACTGCAAATCTCCCACACACAATACGGCCGATTGCAGGCGCAAACAGAAAGACTCTCACTATGCTGCCTGTCTGGTAGAAACCGGGGAAGGGTCTAACAGGGAGGTAGAAGGGAGGGGTCTTGAGAACAAAGATTCAGAGAAACCACCAGTAGTAGAGACGATACTTGTGAACGGACAACCAGTCGAGTGTCTCTATGACACCGGTCTGCAGTTCGAGGCCGTAATTTCCTCACACTTAGTGAGCCCAGAGCAGCTAACCGGGGAGTCTATTGAGATTCAAACGGCGACCAAGAGTGCGGTAGCGATGTCTCTTCCGATTGCGAAGGTAGACATCAAATCGAAATATGTTACCGGCACTATCCAGGCAGCCGTTCTGCTCGATCCGATCTTCCCCATGATCTTGGGTTGTCGCTACGTCTTTTTAGGGATCCCAACGGAACCCATGTACGTAGGGGCAATACAAACCAGATCTCAATCGGGAGATGAGCAGACGCCGGCCTTGATCGTGAATCCCTTGCCTGGGGAGTTACGAGCTGCTCAAAGCCAGGATGCTACTTTGCAACCTTGCTTCAACCAGTTGCCAAAAAGTTCTGACCCACCAAGACGGGGTCAGTATTATATGAAGAATCGGTTACTGTACCGGAGAGCCGGAGTAGAGGAACGCCAGCATGGACAGCTGGTAGTTCCTAAGGCCTATCGGGAACAGCTTCTTCATATGGGACACACCATTTCTTTCAGTGGACATATGGGTGTCGGGGCAACACTCCAGCGCATTTCCTGCCATTACTACTGGCCAGGGATGACTGGAGACGTGCGTCGGTACGTCAAGTCGTGCCCAGAGTGCCAGCGTGTGGCACCAAAACACTGGACGGCTCCGGTAATCTTGGGCGACATGCCCATTATGAACTCTCCTTTCGAGAGAGTTGCCATCGATCTTGTTGGTCCTCTTCCTCGGACTAGGAAGAGGAATATGTACATTCTTACGATGGTGGATTGCTGTTCCATGTGGGGTGAGGCGATACCGTTGGCCACAATCGACTCTAAGCGAGTGGCTGATGCACTGATGGAGACCTTTACTCGGTTGGGATTTCCAAACCAGATCCTAACGGACAATGGGTCTCAGTTCTGTGGTAAGCTGATGGAGGAAGTCTTTCGTATCTTCCAGACCAACCACATTCACACAAGCCCGTACCACCCCCAGTCGAATGGGCAAGTAGAGAGGTTTAATGGTACCTTGATGACCATGCTTCGGAAGCTGGCTCAAGAGAAACCAGACAGATGGGATGAGTATATCCCAGCCGCCTTGTTCGCCTATCGGGAGGTTCCCCATGGGTCGACCGGGTTGCCACCAGCCACTCTACTATTCGGGAGACCAATCAAGGGTCCCTTAGAAGCCCTATTGAGGTGTTGGACAGAGGAGGAAACTTCCGAAGAAGTTGTATCCTCATATAAATACGTCGAAGAGTTAAAGAAGAAACTCCAGACGGGTTGGGCTTTGGCAGCTCAGAATCTGAGGGCGGCCAGAAAGAGACACGCGGCCTACTACAATAGAAGGACGAAAGATAGGTCTCTTAAAGTGGGGGATCGGGTTCTGTTGTTACTTCCAGTAGGTTCCAATAAACTCGAGATTGGTTGGCAGGGGCCTTTCCCGGTGGAAAGGGTTGTGTCCCGCACCAACTATGCCATCCGGATCAGGGGGAAATCCAAAATCTTCCACATTAACCTCCTCAAAAAGTATGAAGAACGATCTGATGGTACTTCTCTCCCACTCATGACTATGGCGGTCGCGATGGAAACTGAATCGGGCGAAGACGCGGATAGGGAGTATCCTTTACACCCTGGGGAAACCTATAGGGATGTACATATAAATCCTGATCTGTCGGCTGAAGAAACAGACCTGGTCATCCGTTTGTTGGAGTCCCATCAGCAGATTCTTACCGATCGGCCAGGGCGGACAGGGTTGGTCGAGTTTGATATGACTCTGACTACCCAAGACCCCGTCCGCCAAAAAATATATCCAGTGCCCTTTTCGAAAGAGAAGGCCCTGGAAGCCGAAATCCAGAAGCTTCTGGACGATGACATCATCACTCCTTCGACTTCTCCTTATAATGCCGGGGTTGTCTTGTTGAGGAAGCCCAGTGGGGCGCACCGCCTATGTATTGATTACAGGCATTTAAACAGTTGTACGACATTCCAAGTTGAACCGTTACCGAACACAAATCAACTGTTTGCCAGGACTAAATAAGGCAAAGTACTTTTCGAAAATTGATCTAAGCCGGGGATATTATCAGATCCCTGTGAAGCCCGAGGTTCGCCCCTTGCTCGCCTTCAGTACTCCGAGCGGGCATTACGAATTCAAGGTGATGCCATTTGGGCTGAGCAATGCGCCCAGTGTGTTCACCCGCATGATGAGAATGTTATTAGAGCCTTTAAAGGATCCCTCTGTGGTCTCGTTTATGGATGATATTCTCATTGCGTCTGACAATCTGAGGGATCACCTGAAGTCCTTGGGACAGATCTTCACAAGGTTAAAAGAGGAAGGGTTAACCGCCCGTCCAGCCAAATGCATGATTGGCTACCAATCCTTGGAATTTCTGGGACATACTATTACCCAGGGGGGACTGGTACCGGAAGAAAAGAATGTTGAGAAGGTCAGACTCGCACCCCGTCCTAAATCCAAAAAGGATGTTAGGTCTTTCTTGTCTCTGTGTGGGTTTTACCAGAAATTTATTCCGAAGTTCAACGAAATTGGGGCACCGTTAACCGAGGCCCTGAAGAATGGATCGCCAGATCCTATAGTCTGGACCCCGAGCTGTGAAGAAGCTTATGGGAAGCTGAAACAGGCTTTGGTGGATAGGCCAGTCCTGCAACTCCCAAATTTGGAGAAAACGTTTGTTCTAAGAACCGACGCGAGTAACATAGGGATTGGGGCAACTCTGTTGCAGGAAGGGCGAGATGATCCTTCGGTGCTATGTCCGGTGGCGTATGCAAGTAGAAAACTGTTACCCGCGGAACGGAATTACTCCACCGTCGAACGGGAATGTCTGGCTCTCGTGTGGGCAGTACAGAAATTTCAACCTTATCTGTATGGAGTACCGTTCAAAGTGCAATCCGACCATCAACCTCTGATGTTTTTGGCAACTTCTAAGAAACTGAACGCGAGGTTAATGAGATGGTCATTGCTCCTACAACCGTATCAGTTCACGGTCGAATACATCCCCGGAAGGGAGAATGTGGGAGCGGATTTTCTGTCACGGCATCCGATGGTCGAATCTGAAGGTGGGGCCATTCGAACAGAACCTCTGGCAGTAGAAAGTTCGTAGGGTTCGACTTTCTTAAGAGGGGGCCTATGTGGCGAAACGCCAGTGGCCCATGTCCTCATGCCTTCTTTGGGTTTGGGTAAACAGTGGGAAACAGCTTTCGGGAACCCTCAGTTCTCTTATTCGCTCAATCCCCATGGAAGATAGTTCTCTTGGTTACTTTAACAACACGATCTTCTTAATAGAACGATTAGAAATATGTCTTTTCTTCGGGAAAACCCGATAGGGCGCCTTGCACCAAATACACACTGGTTCATCTTCTGGGGAAAACAATGTCCGTTTAAACAACTACCATTTGTAGACTGCCTCATGTCAATTGGACACTTCAAAGAGTGAGACAGATGAAGTGCAGATTCCTACTGGTGGATTTGGAAAGGTAATAATTGGGTTTTAAGTAGTCCTGCCAGACCTTGGCTTGTGAATCTCTGTTGTCTCGACTGGTGAGACGAATTGGCGAAAAGCCGGTCATGCCCATATTGTGAGTGGGTTGACCGTTGGCCAATCTAGCTAAGCGTTCTGTTCTTGACATCGCCTGGGAACGAATCTGAGCAATATATCTCCCTGGATGATTTCGCTTGTTCTTGGCGGCAGATGGGCGGGTGTTATCTTTCTTCCTACGGCCTGAACGCTGCCTAGTGTTGTCTTTAGTTTAAATATAAACACAACATATATACAGTATGCCGGAAAGGGGGGAGGGCTCCGTGGGGACGGATTCCACCCATCTATCTTCTTGAGCCGGAAGAGGGTATCCACTGTGCTATCTCTTTCGTCTTTTAGCCGATGGGGTGGCCAGGTGGACTGAATGGTTACTGGTCGTTAGGATGATGTCGGGGATATAAATAGACTTCTCTATCTCACTGAGAGAACCTGAACTCCTCTGAATCTACGTGTTATGTGAGGCACTGCCGGTACAGTGCGGCGACAGCTCAGACGAGAGCAGCGGCCGGAAGGGGTAGTATCTTCTTTCCTATTCTTGCTGGGAATGGGGAACGACACTTCTTTCCATACAGACCAAATACTATAATATTAGTTAAGAGGGGAAACACACATAATTACTCACACAACACAACAAGAGCTTGGTCGTGAGAAAGAGAGGGTTTGCCAGTGAGAGGGAAGCCGGGAAACGAATGTGCCCAATAATAATAAAGGCATGGTATGAGAGTGGAGAGTGAATCTGGTATGAAGAAAATGGGTAAGGGACATAGGGTCAAACGACAAGACCTCGTCAAGCTGAAGGCCTGGTCTGGGAAAGACGCCGCCAATCCAGGACCTCTTGTCAGGTCAGGCTAATTCACGCAAGTCTACTAAAGAGTTATATATCTATTAATATTATATATTTTGAATGCAAACTTAGATGCTGAGACAATTAGAAGTCTCCATGTCAGCTGTACCAGAGGTTTAGGCTGGAGGCTCTCACAACTGTTTGTCCTTTCCAGGGTCCTTCTTTTGGAAGTGAATAGAGCTGAAAGTCTCGACAGGGCTTCTACACGGAAAGTTATGTTTTAGACGAGTCCTTGTCAAGTTTTGGGCCATGCCTGGCCAAGGGTATGATTTCTACGAGATAGAGCCACCGCTGGCCCGAAAGAATGACCATCAGCCTTTCTAACACCTAGCCAGTCATCTCGATACGCAAGGATCGAGTCATTTTGTATTCTGGACTGGACCCCGCCTAAATATCAGACCCACCCATCCTTGTCTGAGACAGTGAAGGATACCTACCCAATTCCCGTTCATGAACTATTCCCATTGTATGAACTTCTACTTAGCATCGTGACCAGGGATCACAGGACGTTTTCCCACGAACATTATATTGGTTCCACAGAGGCCTGTTGTTAGCACAACGTACCGGGAAGGAAAGAACTGAAGACTTATTCGGTGAGCTGTATGTGGACGGAACGGACATTGACTACAGCTTGGTCTATGATAGAAAGTCAGGAGGCTCTGTGCCTGAACACTTTATCCCTGTTTTGTCTGTAGTGAACTATCTGTTTTAACTGCCTTGATGTTATCCTGTGCTGTCCTTTATGAAGTTATTAAAATTATGTTAGGGTTTATTCTAACGATCGCCATGTTATCTATGGGTCAGCCAGAAAGACACTGCAGGGAATAGACCCCGAGGTTGAACGAGAGAGTGACAGTGAGTCCAGGGAACGGAGGAGGGTTGGCAAGCAAAGACATATCCCAGCCAGGGCTTTACAATATTATTGAAACATTGTGACATAGCTATTTGGGACCCTCCACGTAGCTTGTTACAGACAGACAGTCTTGTATGCTGTTTCACCCATCGCTCGCAGAGGTGCATGCAGCTTGGCATTCTTGAATGGTAGCAAAATGGTTCTTGTGACCACCACATCTTCCGTAAACAAACTGTAGACACGCCCCTGTCTGTGAGGTATAATAATAACTAGGAAAGTAAGCATCGCAGACTCCTGGTTGAGCGGTCAAGTTACAGAACGATGCCGATACAGAAATGAACCGTAAGCGTTACGTGTTGGAACACCACAAACAAAAATGCATTCAACGCATGGAACGGACAGCCCCGCAGCCAAGCTGGTGTCACGTGTGAGTACCAAGCAATCATCATCATCAAATTCATCATCTTATGGCATGCCAATAAGCGTGGGCGGCCAACGTTCCTCATCCTCATGATTGCTAGACTTTGATCACGTTGAATTTGATCTGTCCGCATCAGTTTTGCTAGTTGTTACAAGCTTGTCTAAGAATATTTCCCATACAATGTGTCAAATTAGGTAGACTGTCTATACTGCGTTTCTCTCATTTCTTCTTTCCTTGTTTGTATAAGGACTTTCTGACTCTTTGTCTATTAGCCAACTGTATTCTTTGCATTTTCCTCAGAAACCATACTTGGGTTGCGAGTATATGTGTCATCAGCTTGTCCGCTTATTATCGAAGTTTCAAACCCGTACAGCTCTTCAACACTGTTTTCTCAAATCATTTGACAGCTTTGCAATGTAGAATATGATTTCCCTATGGCCGAAGGCTACCTTTCTCATGTCGATTATTGTTCAGATCTCTACATGGCAGCTTCCGTCACATCATCTGACTGTTCCAAGATAGTTGTAGCCATCCGCCTGTTTAAGATGTTACACATTTAATTGGATGTTTCTATACACTATTTCTTCGTGCTGGAGACGACCATCATTTCTGTATTTATTACAATGTGATAGTAACCCTAGCTGCTCATATTTAATAGTTGAGTGAAGACACGACGCCATTGCCTAGAGACATTCCCATACACATGCCGCCATCTCTTCACCAGCCAGTTAAGAGACCCCGCCTGACTTTTCGTCAGCGCATTGAGTATTGCCAGGGCTGTAGTGAAAGGGTAACGAACACAAATGGCAATCCCTCATATCGAGTCCTCAACATAGCTGCTGGCCATGTGACAGCAGACAGCGTTACGTTAGTGTTCATACAGGATACAGCCACTGTCAACACATTCCATTGTAATCACCGATATGATTACTAATTATATGAACTGATAAGCTCTTCTGGAGCCTGACATTCACATGATACATCATAGTGGCTCAGCAGGTGGCAATATTTACTGAGCAGAGCGGTGGCAATTTCGTATGATTCTCTTTAATCTGGACAACAGCTGGCATATCTGAGCAGGTCCAAGTCACTATCTCGATGTCAAATCTACAGACATCTAACATAACAGTTCGCCCAGCCAATTGTTATAGTTCTCAGTCTGTCCTAGCCAATGTCTGTCTAAGTTAACCAGATTTGTCAGTCTGTTGTAGCTATTTTGTGTGTAAGTTAACCTGATATCGGTGGGGTCGATTTGAGAGTCCTTTCTTTTTAAAATAAACAAAAGATTTTGTCGGGGATTAGAAGACACGACCATCTGGTCGGGCGGCAAGGGTGCTAGCGACTGCACCACCATAGATTCAAGCACACCAGGACAGCGACACCCATTCTCTGACTTGGTTAACTGTGCTGATGTTTCTGACTTGTATTTCTTGTAATACTTTCTCTGCGGGTCTAGACAGTTGTCTGTTGGCAAGCTTGAGTCTCTTCCGTATAGCATATACAGAGTGAATATTTGGTACTGTCATTTATATTAGCTATAATTATGTTTCAAGTGAACATCTCATGTTTGATTATTTTAATCAGAGGTAAAACCTCTGCCGGGGAGCAAGCACGACAGAAGGCTTCTGATCATCAGAAGTCTGTCCCCCTCGACGAATATTTCGGCCCCTCTATCTTCCTGACACTCTCAGTGGGCGGGCCCTGCTGGGTCATGACTCTCAGGCGTCTTGCTCCTGTTGTACGTATCTATCGAGACTTTGCCTTGTCGACTTCACAGTGGCTGTTATTTCGGTCTCATTGTGAGGTGGTACTCTTCTGGGCAGGTTTATGTGTTACTGAAGTTGTTCTTCTTGAGAGACGGTGAAGAACATTGCAGGCAAAGTTGAACCATTTACTGCAGATTCTTGTTCCACCCCGTATTGCGCTTGCTCCATAGCCAGCTCAAGACTTTCGGCCTCTGCTTCGCCCAGTCTTTTAAATGCCCGGGTTCTTGCTTGTCCCTTTACACCGAGTTGTTTCACCACGTTGAATGCAGAGTTGGTAACAAGGCCTCTCGCGCCTATCTCAATGGCGAAAAGCCTGACGGTATATTCTTCTAGTCTCAGGCTTGCGACCATGTCACTGTATTTCTCCATCTGATATAAGATAGGTATGCTGCTCCTCGACTCTTGACTCGAACGGAACAGTTAGCTCGATTAGTACTAACTGTTGAGTCGACGGAGAGCACACTACAATGTGTGGTCGCAGCTGAAACTTTAGTATGTCCGCCGGTATTTGCCACGGCCCAGCAGTTCAACTGTCACCTCCCAGTCTTCAGCGCTCCCGAGGATGTAATTTCAGGCTGTAAGGGCAGTTGACTCTGCTGTTCGACTTGTGTCCAGCTTTTATGAAGCGTATCCACCCGTTTTTGACAACAGTCCTCTTGTTTGCCTGGAGTCTTGCTACATCCACCATTGCTGCCAGTTGGGTGAGAAACTTGTTGTGGTGCCACATGAATCGGCCACAGAGGAGATGCTGAATGTCGCCATAGAATGGATGTAAAGAACTCTCAAACGAAACAATGCACACAAGCTAAGGGATACGGGTTGACGTCGGGACACGACACACCAACGCAACGTTGGGAACAAAAAGCATACGGTGTGCGTTCGATCAAGACGAACGGCCGTGCATTGGAATTTGAGAGCAACTTGGTGTGGCTATTGGATGATTTGAAGGCTAACAGTGGACTCCAAGTTAATAACAGCTAGAAGCAGATATTGGAAACGCCATGGATTCGAGAACGACGGGCAGAACCTAGATAGAATCGGAGGAAGATGATGGCAAGGACGGCCTGAGTGAACGGACGAAGGAGAGGTAATACTGAGGGGTGACCAGGAGAACTTAGAGCAAGTAAGAGTAATTCATTTTTTGTATGCTTACATTAGATGCCATCCCGGCAACAACCGGAACTCTAATTATTACACTGTAAGATGTATCCACTGTGCTAACTCTGAAGTTTAGGTGATCTGTCAAAGTTCACCATCGAGTTGTCGACTGTTATCGTTACTCCATTATAATAAGTCAGTACCTTCTGTAATTTCGATTTGATTCGATCTACATGGCAAAGCACAGCGAAGACGGACTTACGAGTTGGCACAAATGGGGACCTGTCTCGGGCTTACTAGAAAATGAACAACTGCTCCCGCCACTAGCCACAGAATTTACGTCAATATTGACACATCGGGAAAATTAACTGTACACCAATAGCCACTTTCACGCACCGTTCCGCACGTACATGAAACGGCAGCGCTGTGTAGCACAACAAACGTTGAAATGGTGTAACATTTTGTGGAGATTTGCTCAGAGTGTTTATGCATGAAATACGTAATGTCTACCACAAACCACATCAGAAAAAGGTAAGAAGAACAGTCATACGTACTTACCATCTTTGTACGATTAAGTAGACACCAAAGTCGACATAGTCTGCGGATAACACGTCACAGAAGAGTCCGCATCTTTCACTAGATCATTGTCCATTGCATATTTGGTGCCAAACATATGGAAGTCGTACATTATATCGAAAAACGCACCCAGCTATTGGCATACTTGCGTTATACTCAGTTGGCTAAAGTTGGATGCCTGCACCAATAGCTTCGTCTAGCATCAACACGCAGAAGGAAAGCCGAGCGGTTGGATTACGACTACGTAGAGTTTGATGTCTGCTTACATGAGAAGTGATCTATATTCCGAGTGATACAGCCAACCAAACGTCAGCACTCTCGATCGTCACCTCATACTCGATTGGACATTGGCTATGCGTATCTGGCACTAGAAAGCAACAGGATGAATCATTATACATGTCACCAACATGCGAGAAGCTAAGAGCTAAGTGACATTCCTATGTAGTGTGATGCTCTAGCATGTGTACAATGATGTAATCTTTCTAATGGCCGCATCCACTAAATTTGTCTTGTAGCGATTAGCTCACACCAGACAGATCTGCCCTACATCCACATTATCTTCACTCTTTTGTACAATACATTTTATTATTGAGTTTGTAGATGCCGGAGTTGTGTCATATGTTCAGGATGATGATTGAAAGGGTAACGTCCCTTGGTCGATTGTGAGAGAGATGGGTATCCAGAGACTGGTGGGGTACGAGACTGAATTTGTCCTGGTCCCAGATCTGAAGACATCCCGAGACGTATACATATATATATATAAGTGTGACAACCTGTTCCCTTCACAGCAAGGAAGCTGTTGACAGATACCTACTGCAGGTTCTTCAGGCGATACCAGCCCTTCTATTTCTCCGAGTGGAACGCCGCACTGTGCATCCTAGTACATGTGCACCAAATGCTCCTGCGGCACCTCTTTCTCTGTGCAGGGGTTGCCGGATCGTGGCTATTCGAACAAGATTCTTGCGAATTAGAATATTTCGCGGACCAATTTCTCACGTGCTCTGTGCCTTCTTTGCCTGGTTCTGCAGAATCGTTCTGCTCGGCAGAGGGCGTTGTGTATGGCTTTGAGGTGCTGCCACATTTCTCGCAGACCCTCTGTCTCACTTACATCTGCCTTTTTATATCGTTTCCGCTTAGCTTTCTTCTGCACTCTCACCTCAGCGAATAGATTTGCCGCTTGTTCATCTGCAGGCTGGTAACCTTGTTCCCTTCAATGCCACAAAATTAACACAGGCAATGGAGGTATACAATTTCTCCAAACTTCTCTATTTTCTCTTTCAACGGTGTCTCCTTCGGTTCTTCATCAAGTGCTTCGGACAGTATGTTCTTTAGTCGTTCCGTTAATATATCGTATACAGTCCAGTGTTGTTAGTCATTCCTTGCACGAGTTGTAACATGACAAATGTTTATTCCTTTCATTTATTTTTAAAAAAAATTTTTATTTCAGATTTCTTATGTGTAAATTCCATCCCATTGTCAGTTATCACCATATGTGGATATCCACATCGAGGTATACATTCGTATTAAATGTCCTTACCACTTATTATGTGGACTTTTCTCGAATCGGAATTATCCCAGGCCTTTGACTATAACCATCTACAACATATAATAAGTTCTTTCTTCGTCTCGAAAGAGTCATTGGGTAAGGTCCAGAGATTTCTAACCTTGTCATTAGCATTGGAAACTGCGAGATATATGTCTCCTTTAATTGTCCAGTGAAATATGTTGCTGTCCCACCCTATACACGCTTCCGCTGGACTTTTTCTGTTTTCTGTGTGAGTTCCAGAGTAAAATTTTCGTAATTGTAACCGTTGAGCACAACACACTACTGGCAACGCTGATCGTATTCCGGTACGAACGTAAAGCCTTGTCCACGTCAAATGGAAGCACTAGACTCGAGTTTCGCTCTCGTTGGAGCTCGTCAGTGGTGCATATCCTTGTCCGGACCCGGGATCAAAACTGGATCACTGGTTTGTGACGCGGGTGTGTAACCCCTGATTATCAAATCAAAGTTCCCTCCAACTCAGAACATCAATCATTGTCTGCTCCCACACGGGAACCTAGTAGTTGTGTTTATTTTATTTTGTGTTTTTTTATCCACCCGTTTATCTATTTGTGTTGTCCTGTCCTTGACACAGATTCTTAGAATCGAAACGTCGGCCGTCCTCTGTGTCCTGTAGCACTTATTATTTATTTTTAATATTCTTTCATGTTATATATTTATTGATTGTTTCTGATGTTGGATAAGTCACACTTTGTTTTTTTACCTGTGTATGATGGAGTTCTCTGTAAGTTATGTACATTGTGTCTGTGTTAGTACGTCTCTTCTTTTCGCAGGAGCTAAATATACCTAATTGTTTGCGATTCATAATATTATTATAGTAGTGTTTGGCAACTGTCTCTAGCTGTAATATTGCTTTTGTAATGTGTGACATATGTCTCTATTTGTAATATTGGTATAGTAGAGTTTGACATATGTCTCTATCCAGAGAGAGACACACACAGAGAGAGAAGAAGAAGAAGAAGAAGAAGAAGAAGAAGAAGAAGAAGAAGAAGAAGAAGAAGAAGAAGAAGAAGAAGAAGAAGAAGAAGAAGAAGAAGAAGAAGAAGAAGAAGAAGAAGAAGAAGAAGAAGAAGAAGAAGAAGAAGAAGAAGAAGAAGAAGAACAACAACAACAACAACAACAACAACAACAACAAGAAGAAGAAGAAGAAGAAGAAGAAGAAGAAGAAGAAGAAGAAGAAGAAGAAGAAGAAGAAGAAGAAGAAGAAGAAGAAGAAGAAGAAGAAGAAGAAGAAGAAGAAGAAGAAGAAGAAGAAGAAGAAGAAGAAGAAGAAGAAGAAGAAGAAGAAGAAGAAGAAGAAGAAGAAGAAGAAGAAGAAGAAGAAGACGAAGCAGAAGCAGCAGAAGCAGAAGCAGAAGAAGAAGAAGAAGAAGAAGAAGAAGAAGAAGAAGAAGAAGAAGAAGAAGAAGAAGAAGAAGAAGAAGAAGAAGAAGAAGAAGAAGAAGAAGAAGAAGAAGAAGAAGAAGAAGAAGAAGAAGAAGAAGAAGAGAAGAAGAAGAAGAAGAAGAAGAAGAAGAAGAAGAAGAAGAAGAAGAAGAAGAAGAAGAAGAAGAAGAAGAAGAAGAAGAAGAAGAAGAAGAAGAAGAAGAAGAAGAAGAAGAAGAAGAAGAAGAAGAAGAAGAAGAAGAAGAAGAAGAAGAAGAAGAAGAAGAAGAAGAAGAAGAAGAAGAAGAAGAAGAAGAAGAAGAAGAAGAAGAAGAAGAAGAAGAAGAAGAAGAAGAAGAAGAAGAAGAAGAAGAAGAAGAAGAAGAAGAAGAAGAAGAAGAAGAAGAAGAAGAAGAAGAAGAAGAAGAAGAAGAAGAAGAAGAAGAAGAAGAAGAAGAAGAAGAAGAAGAAGAAGAAGAAGAAGAAGAAGAAGAAGAAGAAGAAGAAGAAGAAGAAGAAGAAGAAGAAGAAGAAGAAGAAGAAGAAGAAGAAGAAGAAGAAGAAGAAGAAGAAGAAGAAGAAGAAGAAGAAGAAGAAGAAGAAGAAGAAGAAGAAGAAGAAGAAGAAGAAGAAGAAGAAGAAGAAGAAGAAGAAGAAGAAGAAGAAGAAGAAGAAGAAGAAGAAGAAGAAGAAGAAGAAGAAGAAGAAGAAGAAGAAGAAGAAGAAGAAGAAGAAGAAGAAGAAGAAGAAGAAGAAGAAGAAGAAGAAGAAGAAGAAGAAGAAGAAGAAGAAGAAGAAGAAGAAGAAGAAGAAGAAGAAGAAGAAGAAGAAGAAGAAGAAGAAGAAGAAGAAGAAGAAGAAGAAGAAGAAGAAGAAGAAGAAGAAGAAGAAGAAGAAGAAGAAGAAGAAGAGCAGAAGAAGAAGAAGAAGAAGAAGAAGAAGAAGAAGAAGAAGAAGAAGAAGAAGAAGAAGAAGAAGAAGAAGAAGAAGAAGAAGAAGAAGAAGAAGAAGAAGAAGAAGAAGAAGAAGAAGAAGAAGAAGAAGAAGAAGAAGAAGAAGAAGAAGAAGAAGAAGAAGAAGAAGAAGAAGAAGAAGAAGAAGAAGAAGAAGAAGAAGAAGAAGAAGAAGAAGAAGAAGAAGAAGAAGAAGAAGAAGAAGAAGAAGAAGAAGAAGAAGAAGAAGAAGAAGAAGAAGAAGAAGAAGAAGAAGAAGAAGAAGAAGAAGAAGAAGAAGAAGAAGAAGAAGAAGAAGAAGAAGAAGAAGAAGAAGAAGAAGAAGAAGAAGAAGAAGAAGAAGAAGAAGAAGAAGAAGAAGAAGAAGAAGAAGAAGAAGAAGAAGAAGAAGAAGAAGAAGAAGAAGAAGAAGAAGAAGAAGAAGAAGAAGAAGAAGAAGAAGAAGAAGAAGAAGAAGAAGAAGAAGAAGAAGAAGAAGAAGAAGAAGAAGAAGAAGAAGAAGAAGAAGAAGAAGAAGAAGAAGAAGAAGAAGAAGAAGAAGAAGAAGAAGAAGAAGAAGAAGAAGAAGAGAAGAAGAAGAAGAAGAAGAAGAAGAAGAAGAAGAAGAAGAAGAAGAAGAAGAAGAAGAAGAAGAAGAAGAAGAAGAAGAAGAAGAAGAAGAAGAAGAAGAAGAAGAAGAAGAAGAAGAAGAAGAAGAAGAAGAAGAAGAAGAAGAAGAAGAAGAAGAAAAATGTAGGGAGAGAAGCAGAGAGATGGAGAGAGAGATGGATAAAGGGAGTGAATATGAGAGAGAGATGCAGAAATATAGCAAGAGAGAGAGAAAGAAAAGAATAGTGAGAAGGTAACAGAGAGAAGAAGAGAGAAAGTCTGCGTGAGAGAGAGGCAGGGCATTAAAGAGAGACAGGGGGAGCAAGAGGAAAATACACAGAGAGAGAGAGAAAAGGTTAAATCGAGGATGATACAGAGAGACAAAGAGAGATTTAGAGAAATATGGAAAGAGGGAGACAGGGGAAGCGTGTGAGAGACAGAGGGGCGGAGAGAGAAGGAGAGAGAATTTGAAAGAGTGAGTGAGAGAGAATGAGGGAGAGAAATAGAAGGACGAAGCGTCATGGATAGAGACGGGAAAAGGAGGAGTAAAAAGAGATAGGAGTGAGCAGGCGAGGGATAGAATTATGGGAGAGTAAGGGCTAGAGACGGAGACAGAGAGAGAGGGAGATGGACAGGGAGAAAGAGTGAGAGAAAGTTGGAGGGAAATGAACGAGAGACAGGGGGAGATACAGGGAGAAAGATGAAGAGAGAGAGAGAGAGAGAGAGAGAGAGAGAGAGAGAGAGAGAGAGAGAGAGAGAGAGAGAGAGAGAGAGAGAGGAGGGGGGTGTGACGAAAGAGGGGAGACAAAAAGAAGGAGAAAGAGAGGATGAAACGGAGAGACAGGGAGAGAGTGATATACTTGTGATGAAAGCAAATGCTTCCCATAAAAGTGTCTAATATTCCTGAATTTGCCTGTAAACTGAATATACCACCATCCTTCTATAAGCATGTTCTCCTGTACTCGAATCTCCATACTAAAAACCAACATAAACGAACAGTCTCTCAATTGACCAACAGACATGCTCATTCCCTCCATAGACCAACATTCATGCTCATTACCTCCATAGACCTACAGAAACAGACCATCAGTTCAGCATGTTTATTGATTATGTGGACATATCTATAGCGTGGTTCAAGGTTGTTGTAGTTTCGGACAGGCATTCCTGCCTGCTGAATAGTTTACACATCGCATGTATTTTGACATTCTTAAATGGTTTGAAAAACTGTTCTCGTGACCACCAAAGTCTCCGTAAATGAACTTTTGACAAGCTCCTGTCGGTGGGTTGTAAGAATATCTAGGAAATCTAGCGCTACAACGTCATGTATCTTCTGCAAAGTTACAGAACGATGCTGAAACAGAAATGGGCCGTTAGAGTTTTATGTTGGAACATACATAAACAAAACGTATGAAATGGACCGCCGCTCAACCAAGCTGGTGTCATGTGTGAGTACCAGGCAATCATCGTCACCATCACAGTCATCTTCAAATGTCATGCCAATAAGCGTGGGCGGCCAAGGTTCGACATCACTACTATCGCCAAACTATAGGATCACGTCTGTGTTCTCATCCATATGAGCAAGCATCAAGGTATTTGAGAAGTAACAGAAGGAACGGCAGAGGGGTCTTTGAGCCTGAGGAATTAAGGCCGCCTGGCTAGTGCAGTCGCCGCGAACAAATTAAAAACAGCTAGGTATTCTAATTCCCGCGAAAAATTAACAGTAAACAATAAACACCGACAGGTGTTTGCCTTGAACTTGATCTTTCGCATCAGTTTTGATAGTTGTTACAAACTGTTTAAGTTTATTTCTTTCATAACGTGCCGACATCTCTTGACTGTCTGCACTTCGTTTCTCTTCTCAGTTTACTCTTGTCTTGTGTTTTAAGAAGGACTTTAGGATGAGTTATTCTGTTAATCAACTCTGTTATTTGGATTTTCCACAGAAACCATACTTAGACTGACTGCCAGTAAATATGTCATCAGCTTGTCTGTGTTTTGTCGGTGTTTCAAACGCAAATAACATTTCAACACATATTTCGCAAATCAATTCACAGCTTTGCATTGGTGAGTATGATAAGTATGGGTGAGTATGGTGAGTATTTAGGAGACTCCGTGGCGAAGTTTTCAAGCCGTTTCGATTCCGGGCCGCGTCTTTCGGTTCACGAGTGAAATTTTTCGGAGACTCCTGTGGGTCGTCGCCAGTGCTACGCAATTCGTGCGTGGTACGACGCTTTATGGGATAAAACCCAGTGCAATGTAGTCGACCCTGTCGACTTTTAAGCGCTTTTAAGCGAATATGATTTCGCTGTGACTAAATGTTGCCTTTCCATTGCGATTATTGTTCACATCTCTACAAGACATCCCGTCACATAATCTGACCGTTCCAAGATAGTTCTAGCCATCCGCTTGTTTAAGATGTTGTATATTTATTTGGATGCACTATTTCCACATACCCCGTAAGTTACCAACGAGGCGAGAACCGCTAACGATTCTCGCACAGGTTACGTTACTCATGAGAATAAACGGGATTACGGAGAAAGACGTTAACGCCTATATAATGTAATATACAAGTAAATGGGAATATTCATAAACAAGTGAATCGGTACATTTAACTCGTACCAGTCTAACATCTGATGGGAGACGCCTTGAAGAGATTAGAACCTGAATCGCCATGGCCAAGGCAGCCTTTTGCAAGATGGACAATATACTGGCCAATACAAATATGTCATTTACTACGAGAAAAAGAATGTTGAGGTGATACATAGAACATGCACTTTTATATGCATGCGAAGCTTGGGCAATGAGCAGGCAACCTGAAAAACATCTGATGGCAGTGGAAATGTGGTTTCTGAAGAACATGCAAAGAATATCATAGACAGAAAGAAAAATCCAAAGAATATGACCAAGTCCTACAAGGAACAAATGAAAATCGTAAACTGATTGGAGAAATTAGACATAGACAGTCAAAATTTGTTGGGCATGTTATGAGAAGAAAAGAATTAGAGAACTTGGTGACAACAGGCAAGATCGAAGGGAAGAGACCAAGGGGAAGACCGAGGAGTAAATACCTGGATGTCATGGCCACGTCGCATGGTCGGGACAGAAACACGGAGATGATCCACGAATCTGGCGATCGAGTGAGATGGCAGAACATGACAGCTCCCTCATATCGGCATGGCACATGATGGATGGATGGATAGAGAGACAAAGAGAGAATTAGAGAGTTATGGAAAGAGGGAGAGAGGGGGTGGGGGGCATGAGGTAGATTGAGCTGCGGAAAAGTATAGAAACTTAGAGAGAAGGAGAGAGAATCTGAAAGAGTGAGTGAAAGAGAATGCGGGAGAGAAATAGAAGGACGAAGAGACATGGATAGAGATGTGAAAAGAGGAAAAAAACAGACAGGAGTGAGCAGGAGAGGGACAGAATGAGTGAGAGAGTAAAGGCTAGAGACGGAGACAGAGAGATGGAGAAAGACATGGAGAAAGATTGAAAGAGAATGAATCAGAGAGAGAACGAACGAACGAACGAACGGACTTTATTTTCAAAGGGTAACAAATTGGACACGCAAGCCCGACTTACATTCGGCCCTTACAAACACTCATCTTTCGTTCATCAGTAATGCATAATACATTCACACAGGAAAAACAAAAGCATTGTCAAACGAATGTTGTAAACATAAACAATGCATATTACCATGTAATGAAACACATACCCCAACCACCCACTCATCCTCCATCCACCCACACATCCCCCATCCAACCACACATACGCACACTCCCAGGCACACATACATTCCTCCACCCATCCACCCATCCCCCACCCAAACATCCCACCTACACACATCTCCCCAACCATACACACATATCTCCCACCCACCACACAGCCACCCCACTCACACCCCACCCACACACACACACATCCCACCCACACATACATATCCCCAGGCACACATACATGCACCCGCCCATCCATCACCACCCACACATTCCCCCCCCCCCCCCCGCTCACACTTCCCCCACCCATCCCATAACCCATCAAAACTCACCCACCCACATATCCTCTACCACACACGCACAGACCACCAACCACTCAGTCAAACACACATCCCCAACCACACATCTCCCACACACATACACACACACACACATATCCCCGCCAACCCACACATCTCCCATGCACACACACATATCCCAGCCAACTCACACATCACGCACCTACCCACATATAAAACTAGCACATACCCTACTTTAACACATCCACCACCCACACAATCTCCTCCACCCACCCACACATCCCGCGTATGAGAAGAAATAAATCGGAGAACCTGTTGACAACTGGCAAGATATTGGGGAAGAGAACAAGGGGAAGACAGAGAAGTAAATACCTGGATGGCTTGGCCACGTGGTATGGGCGAGACAAGCGCAATGAGGTGATCCACGACTCTGGTGATCGCGTGAGATGGCGAAACATGACCGTCCACGCTTATCAGCATGGCACATGATGAATGAAGCTCTCCTTCCAGAGGAGCAGCGACAGCTAATCTCTCAGTCCGGTCATTGCCCCGCACTCCTGCATGCTCTGGGCAGACAATCAACGACATGATCTGACTCTGCGTCCTGTCGAGCGATCCAATCCGCTCCACCCTGAACATTGAAGTTTCAACTTTCCACAGCATACTCACTGTGTACTACCAATGTTAGTAAAGTCCATAACTTGGTATGAGAAGAAATTTGAAAAATGAAATACATGACGTCATCAAAGAATGTGTTCCACAGTCGATCGTGAAGCAAAATGCAGCTAATGGCTGTCGTCCGCTGGAGTAATTCTTTCAACTTCAAACAGAATGTTATCAACGTAATAAATAATTATTGTGGTTGCACAAGTATTTCGAAAAGACATTCGTTACACCATGATGGTTGTTCAAAGATTTATAACAAGGTTTTCTTATACAAAAATCCCTCTCATCTCATTAAGGTTAGACATGTTTTAATACGTTTCTTTCTACGGGAAATGTGGAAGATACTCCGCAATCTGGTAGGCCTGCTGTGTGTGAAGTATTATGTCTAGATATCCAAGACATAATCCTAAATCTTCCAAGCATGTCCTTAAGAAAAATATCGCAACAAGTGAACGTATCTTAAACAACGAACAAATGTTCATTCATAAAGGATTTATGTTGTGTCTGAACTAATAGTGGATGATTATCAATTCAGTCAAGTCTTAGTAAGATATTTTTTCATTTCATTTCATTTCAATTCATAAGTCAGGTCTTAGTCAGATATGACTGAGCTACCGTATGACAGTAGACGGTACTACCTGTTTTCTGTCAGCGCCGAATGTTGGGCGGCGCTTACCAAACCCGACACCCCACATTGTGCCAACGGCTTCGGGTGGAAGAGCGCAATTGGGAGGGTACAAGCCTTATCCTGGTGCGAGGAAATGCAAGCCAAAGACAAAATAAGTCATGGAAGGGCAGACCAGGCCCTAAGCCTTGGTTGGCAGCTGGTCTAGGATCGAAGCTCCGACAGTCGGACAGTTAGAGCATTGCTTTGCTGATCCGGCAGCCTCTGCAGCTTGTCTTGTTCCAGATGTATAGGTGTTAACTTTCCTCTGGAGTGAACTAGGCAGGCCGAGAGAGGGATCATGCTGCATGGGCAACACATGGTTTCTTTATTTTAGCCCAGGCTTTGTGCTATGGAGAGGCAATAACTCCATCCCTGGTCTTAACCGGTCACGGAATCAAAGCGAGAGGCAACTGTTACGGGGTATAAGTCCTTGTCAGTTGGCGTAGACATGGGGCGCCACGCGTTGCCTCTGACGGTGGGAGACACCTACAGGTGTTACTGGTCAGCTACCGCCCGCCTCAAGCTGGGCAGCCCCTGGCCAATTGGGTGCTGAAACGCCACAGCCTGCCTGCTTCAATGGGTGCTTGAGGTTAGGACAAAATCTGAATCACAGGCTGTAAAACCAATGCACCAGGTACTAATAAAAAGAATAATAGAAACCTCAAGCTACGGCTTGAAGCCTGGAACGTGAGAACCATGTGTCCAGGATTTTCCACTGACTTGACAAATATTGACGATGTGAGAAAAACGGCTGTGATTAATGCTGAACTCAATTGTCTTAGCATTGATATTGCTGGCCTGCAGGAGACTCGCCTCGCTGGGGAAGGGTCACTCAGGGAAAACAATTACACCTTTTTTTTGGAAGGGAAGAGGGCAGGCAGAAAAAAGGCAACATGGTGTGGGCTTTGCAGTGAAGAATTCGCTACTGGGAATGATTGATATCCCAGCTGGAGGTAATGAAAGATTATTATCACTGCGCTTGGCAACCTCTTGTGGATTTGCCACCATTCTCACTGCATATGCACCGACACTCGCTTCCTCTGATGATGTGAAGGATACGTTCTATGAGCAGCTAGACTCTGTGATCAAGGCAGTTCCAAAATCCGACTACATTTATATGCTCGATGATTTCAATGCTCGTGTGGGCAAGGACTCGAATTCATGGCCAGTGTGCCTTGGAAAATACAACATCGGTCGCATGAATGATAATGGACAAAGGCTGCTGGAGCATTGCACTAGAAATGACCTATGTATTACAAACTCCTTTTTTAAAATAAAAGAGATGCATAAGGTCACATGGAAACATCCAAGATCCGGCCATTGGCATCAGCTGGACTTCATTATCACACGGAGACAACATCTGAACCATACATCATTAACTCGAAGTTACCACAGTGCTGACTGTGATACAGATCATTCTTTGGTTGTTGCAAGGGTTAGACTGAGACCAAAGAGAATCTACACAGCTAAACACAAGTCTAGCCCCAGGATTTATATTATTAACACTCACGATCCTGGAAAGTGCTTTGAATTTCTACAGCAACTTGAAGACGCTTTCAATGATACATCAGAAAATTGTATAGTAAATGATAAATAGAGTAAACTTAAAGAAACTATTTATAAAACAGCGGTAGGGGTTTACGGCACTGTGGATCATAAGAGGCGGGATTGGTTTGCGGCAAACAGCCAGATACTGCAGCCCTTGATTGATAAAAAGAAGATAGCTCTCTTAAGAAACAAGGAAAGACCAACGCGTAACACTCTGAGTGAGCTGAAGCAAGCGATAAAGGATGTACAAAAGGTTGCCAGGCAGTGTGCGAATGACTATTGGACCAAGTTATGCGAGTCCATTGAAATAGAAAGTCATAAGGGACAAGCCTGAGTATTAGCATTTGATCTGGCCACGGGCAGCGGTAGAGGCGGTCATCCAAATGACACACATATGGATGTGAATACCTGACGAGGCTGCTCTGGCCATTGGAGAACCACGAGCTATTATCGAAAATAAAATATTAATCAAACATAATATTCGGAAGCCATTACCCTCTATGGACAACAATCATCTTCAAATTAATATCCTATTTCTGGCTGACCCGGTCACAGGATTATTAATCTCAGCCAGACGAATGGCGATAATATAACTTCTCTTCTGGGGTTGGACGGGATAAGGATAATTGTAGAATGCAAGGAGTGTGCAGATTCCTATAGAAAGGTCTGTCCATAGTATCTGGTGACGAGGTAGCGGGTTTAAAACCTACACAGGTCAGTTGGACTAAAATGTTGACCTCTCGTCCTTAAATTGGCGATATATATTACAAGTATTTCTTAAATCGAAGTGGGAAATCCAGGAACACTGTTATTAGATAAAGATAATCTACACTCCATTTAAGAACGTAACCTTCATGTGTTCGGTTTGTGTTCTGCCCCTTTTTCCTAGTATCTGCGAGTGTTACTATTTGGATATTTGATTTTTTCATAAACTCTGCCAGAGCTGGGTCCTTACTTCCTAGACCAGTAATATTCCAGGTCGCGATAGATTCCAGTGACAGAGTTCGTGGAGAGAACTAGATATATTCCAGTGACAGTGTTCGTGGAGAGAACTAGATAGACTCCAGTGACAGAGTTCTTGGAGAGAACTAGATAGATTCCAGTGACAGAGTTCATGGAGAGAACTAGATATATTCCAGTGACAGAGTTCGTGGAGAGAACTAGATATATTCCAGTGACAGTGTTCGTGGAGAGAACTAGATAGATTCCAGTGACAGAGTTCGTGGAGAGAACTAGATAGATTCCAGTGACAGAGTTCGTGGAGAGAACTAGATAGATTCCAGTGACAGAGTTCGTGGAGAGAACTAGATAGATTCCAGTGATAGAGTTGGTGGAGAGAACTAGATAGATTCCAGTGACAGAGTTCGAGGAGAGAACTAGATATATTCCAGTGACAGAGTTCGTGGAGAGAACTAGATAGATTCCAGTGACAGAGTTCGTGGAGAGAACTAGACAGATTCCAGTGACAGAGTTCGTGGAGAGAACTAGATATATTCCAGTGACAGAGTTCGTGGAGAGAACTAGATATATTCCAGTGACAGAGTTCATGGAGAGAACTAGATAGATTCCAGTGACAGAGTTCATGGAGAGAACTAGATATATTCCAGTGACAGAGTTCATGGAGAGAACTAGATATATTCCAGTGACAGAGTTCTTGGAGAGAACTAGATAGATTCCAGTGATAGAGTTGGTGGAGAGAACTAGATAGATTCCAGTGACAGAGTTCGTGGAGAGAACTAGATAGATTCCAGTGACAGAGTTGGTGGAGAGAACTAGATAGATTCCAGTGATAGAGTTGGTGGAGAGAACTAGATATATTCCAGTGACAGAGTTGGTGGAGAGAACTAGATAGATTCCAGTGACAGAGTTCATGGAGAGAACTAGATAGATTCCAGTGACAGAGTTGGTGGAGAGAACTAGATATATTCCAGTGACAGAGTTCTTGGAGAGAACTAGATAGATTCCAGTGACAGAGTTCGTGTAGAGAACTAGATAGATTCCAGTGACAGAGTTCATGGAGATAACTAGATAGATTCCAGTGACAGAGTTGGTGTAGAGAACTAGATAGATTCCAGTGACAGAGTTCGTGTAGAGAACTAGATAGATTCCAGTGACAGAGTTCATGGAGAGAACTAGATAGATTCCAGTGACAGAGTTCATAGAGAGAACTAGATAGATTCCAGTGACAGAGTTCATAGAGAGAACTAGATAGATTCCAGTGACAGAGTTCGTGTAGAGAACTAGATAGATTCCAGTGACAGAGTTCGTGGAGAGAACTAGATAGATTCCAGTGACAGAGTTCATAGAGAGAACTAGATAGATTCCAGTGACAGAGTTCATAGAGAGAACTAGATAGATTCCAGTGACAGAGTTCATAGAGAGAACTAGATAGATTCCAGTGACAGAGTTCATAGAGAGAACTAGATAGATTCCAGTGACAGAGTTCGTGGAGAGAACTAGATAGATTCCAGTGACAGAGTTGGTGGAGAGAACTAGATATATTCCAGTGACAGAGTTCTTGGAGAGAACTAGATAGATTCCAGTGACAGAGTTGGTGGAGAGAACTAGATATATTCCAGTGACAGAGTTCTTGGAGAGAACTAGATAGATTCCAGTGACAGAGTTGGTGGAGAGAACTAGATATATTCCAGTGACAGAAATCGTGGAGAGAACTAGATAGATTCCAGTGACAGAGTTCGTGGAGAGAACTAGATATATTCCAGTGACAGAGTTCGTGGAGAGAACTAGATAGATTCCAGTGACAGAGTTGGTGGAGAGAACTAGATATATTCCAGTGACAGAGTTCTTGGAGAGAACTAGATAGATTCCAGTGACAGAGTTGGTGGAGAGAACTAGATATATTCCAGTGACAGAGTTGGTGGAGAGAACTAGATAGATTCCAGTGACAGAGTTGGTGGAGAGAACTAGATATATTCCAGTGACAGAGTTGGTGGAGAGAACTAGATAGATTCCAGTGACAGAGTTGGTGGAGAGAACTAGATATATTCCAGTGACAGAGTTGGTGGAGAGAACTAGATAGATTCCAGTGACAGAGTTGGTGGAGAGAACTAGATATATTCCAGTGACAGAGTTCTTGGAGAGAACTAGATATATTCCAGTGACAGAGTTCGTGGAGAGAACTAGATATATTCCAGTGACAGAGTTGGTGGAGAGAACTAGATAGATTCCAGTGACAGAGTTGGTGGAGAGAACTAGATAGATTCCAGTGACAGAGTTCGTGGAGAGAACTAGATAGATTCCAGTGACAGAGTTCTTGGAGAGAACTAGATAGATTCCAGTGACAGAGTTCGTGGAGAGAACTAGATAGATTCCAGTGACAGAGTTGGTGGAGAGAACTAGATAGATTCCAGTGACAGAGTTCGTGGAGAGAACTAGATAGATTCCAGTGACAGAGTTCGTGGAGAGAACTAGATAGATTCCAGTGACAGAGTTCGTGGAGAGAACTAGATAGATTCCAGTGACAGAGTTCGTGGAGAGAACTAGATAGATTCCAGTGACAGAGTTCGTGGAGAGAACTAGATAGATTCCAGTGACAGAGTTCGTGGAGAGAACTAGATAGATTCCAGTGACAGAGTTCGTGGAGAGAACTAGATAGATTCCAGTGACAGAGTTCGTGGAGAGAACTAGATAGATTCCAGTGACAGAGTTCGTGGAGAGAACTAGATAGATTCCAGTGACAGAGTTCGTGGAGAGAACTAGATAGATTCCAGTGACAGAGTTCGTGGAGAGAACTAGATAGATTCCAGTGACAGAGTTCGTGGAGAGAACTAGATATATTCCAGTGACAGAGTTCGTGGAGAGAACTAGATAGATTCCAGTGATAGAGTTGGTGGAGAGAACTAGATAGATTCCAGTGACAGAGTTCGAGGAGAGAACTAGATATATTCCAGTGACAGAGTTCGTGGAGAGAACTAGATATATTCCAGTGACAGAGTTCGTGGAGAGAACTAGATAGATTCCAGTGACAGAGTTCGTGGAGAGAACTAGATATATTCCAGTGACAGAGTTCGTGGAGAGAACTAGATATATTCCAGTGACAGAGTTCATGGAGAGAACTAGATAGATTCCAGTGACAGAGTTCATGGAGAGAACTAGATATATTCCAGTGACAGAGTTCATGGAGAGAACTAGATATATTCCAGTGACAGAGTTCTTGGAGAGAACTAGATAGATTCCAGTGATAGAGTTGGTGGAGAGAACTAGATATATTCCAGCGACAGAGTTGGTGGAGAGAACTAGATAGATTCCAGTGACAGAGTTGGTGGAGAGAACTAGATCAGATTCCAGTGATAGAGTTGGTGGAGAGAACTAGATATATTCCAGTGACAGAGTTGGTGGAGAGAACTAGATAGATTCCAGTGACAGAGTTCATGGAGAGAACTAGATAGATTCCAGTGACAGAGTTGGTGGAGAGAACTAGATATATTCCAGTGACAGAGTTCTTGGAGAGAACTAGATAGATTCCAGTGACAGAGTTCGTGTAGAGAACTAGATAGATTCCAGTGACAGAGTTCATGGAGATAACTAGATAGATTCCAGTGACAGAGTTGGTGTAGAGAACTAGATAGATTCCAGTGACAGAGTTCGTGTAGAGAACTAGATATATTCCAGTGACAGAGTTCATGGAGAGAACTAGATAGATTCCAGTGACAGAGTTCGTGTAGAGAACTAGATAGATTCCAGTGACAGAGTTCGTGGAGAGAACTAGATAGATTCCAGTGACAGAGTTCGTGGAGAGAACTAGATAGATTCCAGTGACAGAGTTCGTGGAGAGAACTAGATAGATTCCAGTGACAGAGTTCGTGGAGAGAACTAGATAGATTCCAGTGACAGAGTTCAGTGGAGAGAACTAGATAGATTCCAGTGACAGAGTTCGTGGAGAGAACTAGATAGATTCCAGTGACAGAGTTCGTGGAGAGAACTAGATAGATTCCAGTGACAGAGTTCGTGGAGAGAACTAGATAGATTCCAGTGACAGAGTTCGTGGAGAGAACTAGATAGATTCCAGTGACAGAGTTCTTGGAGAGAACTAGATAGATTCCAGTGACAGAGTTCTTGGAGAGAACTAGATAGATTCCAGTGACAGAGTTCGTGGAGAGAACTAGATAGATTCCAGTGACAGAGTTCGTGGAGAGAACTAGATAGATTCCAGTGACAGAGTTCGTGGAGAGAACTAGATAGATTCCAGTGACAGAGTTCGTGGAGAGAACTAGATAGATTCCAGTGACAGAGTTCGTGGAGAGAACTAGATAGATTCCAGTGACAGAGTTCGTGGAGAGAACTAGATAGATTCCAGTGACAGAGTTCGTGGAGAGAACTAGATAGATTCCAGTGACAGAGTTCGTGGAGAGAACTAGATAGATTCCAGTGACAGAGTTCGTGGAGAGAACTAGATAGATTCCAGTGACAGAGTTCGTGGAGAGAACTAGATAGATTCCAGTGACAGAGTTCGTGGAGAGAACTAGATAGATTCCAGTGACAGAGTTCGTGGAGAGAACTAGATAGATTCCAGTGACAGAGTTCGTGGAGAGAACTAGATAGATTCCAGTGACAGAGTTCGTGGAGAGAACTAGATAGATTCCAGTGACAGAGTTCGTGGAGAGAACTAGATAGATTCCAGTGACAGAGTTCGTGGAGAGAACTAGATAGATTCCAGTGACAGAGTTCGTGGAGAGAACTAGATAGATTCCAGTGACAGAGTTCGTGGAGAGAACTAGATAGATTCCAGTGACAGAGTTCGTGGAGAGAACTAGATAGATTCCAGTGACAGAGTTCGTGGAGAGAACTAGATAGATTCCAGTGACAGAGTTCGTGGAGAGAACTAGATAGATTCCAGTGACAGAGTTCTTGGAGAGAACTAGATAGATTCCAGTGACAGAGTTCGTGGAGAGAACTAGATAGATTCCAGTGACAGAGTTCGTGGAGAGAACTAGATAGATTCCAGTGACAGAGTTCGTGGAGAGAACTAGATAGATTCCAGTGACAGAGTTCGTGGAGAGAACTAGATAGATTCCAGTGACAGAGTTCGTGGAGAGAACTAGATAGATTCCAGTGACAGAGTTCGTGGAGAGAACTAGATAGATTCCAGTGACAGAGTTCGTGGAGAGAACTAGATAGATTCCAGTGACAGAGTTCGTGGAGAGAACTAGATAGATTCCAGTGACAGAGTTCGTGTAGAGAACTAGATAGATTCCAGTGACAGAGTTCGTGGAGAGAACTAGATAGATTCCAGTGACAGAGTTCGGTGTAGAGAACTAGATAGATTCCAGTGACAGAGTTCGTGGAGAGAACTAGATAGATTCCAGTGACAGAGTTCGTGGAGAGAACTAGATAGATTCCAGTGACAGAGTTCGTGGAGAGAACTAGATAGATTCCAGTGACAGAGTTCGTGGAGAGAACTAGATAGATTCCAGTGACAGAGTTCGTGGAGAGAACTAGATAGATTCCAGTGACAGAGTTCGTGGAGAGAACTAGATAGATTCCAGTGACAGAGTTCGTGGAGAGAACTAGATAGATTCCAGTGACAGAGTTCGTGGAGAGAACTAGATAGATTCCAGTGACAGAGTTCGTGGAGAGAACTAGATAGATTCCAGTGACAGAGTTCATGGAGAGAACTAGATAGATTCCAGTGACAGAGTTCATGGAGAGAACTAGATAGATTCCAGTGACAGAGTTCATGGAGAGAACTAGATAGATTCCAGTGACAGAGTTCGTGGAGAGAACTAGATAGATTCCAGTGACAGAGTTCGTGGAGAGAACTAGATAGATTCCAGTGACAGAGTTCGTGGAGAGAACTAGATAGATTCCAGTGACAGAGTTCGTGGAGAGAACTAGATAGATTCCAGTGACAGAGTTCGTGGAGAGAACTAGATAGATTCCAGTGACAGAGTTCGTGGAGAGAACTAGATAGATTCCAGTGACAGAGTTCGTGGAGAGAACTAGATAGATTCCAGTGACAGAGTTCGTGGAGAGAACTAGATAGATTCCAGTGACAGAGTTCGTGGAGAGAACTAGATAGATTCCAGTGACAGAGTTCGTGGAGAGAACTAGATAGATTCCAGTGACAGAGTTCGTGGAGAGAACTAGATAGATTCCAGTGACAGAGTTCGTGGAGAGAACTAGATAGATTCCAGTGACAGAGTTCGTGGAGAGAACTAGATAGATTCCAGTGACAGAGTTCGTGGAGAGAACTAGATAGATTCCAGTGACAGAGTTCGTGGAGAGAACTAGATAGATTCCAGTGACAGAGTTCGTGGAGAGAACTAGATAGATTCCAGTGACAGAGTTCGTGGAGAGAACTAGATAGATTCCAGTGACAGAGTTCGTGGAGAGAACTAGATAGATTCCAGTGACAGAGTTCGTGGAGAGAACTAGATAGATTCCAGTGACAGAGTTCGTGGAGAGAACTAGATAGATTCCAGTGACAGAGTTCGTGGAGAGAACTAGATAGATTCCAGTGACAGAGTTCGTGGAGAGAACTAGATAGATTCCAGTGACAGAGTTCGTGGAGAGAACTAGATAGATTCCAGTGACAGAGTTCGTGGAGAGAACTAGATAGATTCCAGTGACAGAGTTCTTGGAGAGAACTAGATAGATTCCAGTGACAGAGTTCGTGGAGAGAACTAGATAGATTCCAGTGACAGAGTTCTTGGAGAGAACTAGATAGATTCCAGTGACAGAGTTCGTGGAGAGAACTAGATAGATTCCAGTGACAGAGTTCGTGGAGAGAACTAGATAGATTCCAGTGACAGAGTTCGTGGAGAGAACTAGATAGATTCCAGTGACAGAGTTCGTGGAGAGAACTAGATAGATTCCAGTGACAGAGTTCGTGGAGAGAACTAGATAGATTCCAGTGACAGAGTTCGTGGAGAGAACTAGATAGATTCCAGTGACAGAGTTCGGTGGAGAGAACTAGATAGATTCCAGTGACAGAGTTCGTGGAGAGAACTAGATAGATTCCAGTGACAGAGTTCGTGGAGAGAACTAGATATATTCCAGTGACAGAGTTCGTGGAGAGAACTAGATAGATTCCAGTGACAGAGTTCGGTGGAGAGAACTAGATAGATTCCAGTGACAGAGTTCGTGGAGAGAACTAGATAGATTCCAGTGACAGAGTTGGTGGAGAGAACTAGATATATTCCAGTGACAGAGTTCTTGGAGAGAACTAGATAGATTCCAGTGACAGAGTTCGTGGAGAGAACTAGATATATTCCAGTGACAGAGTTCGTGGAGAGAACTAGATAGATTCCAGTGACAGAGTTCGTGGAGAGAACTAGATAGATTCCAGTGACAGAGTTCGTGGAGAGAACTAGATAGATTCCAGTGACAGAGTTCTTGGAGAGAACTAGATATATTCCAGTGACAGAGTTGGTGGAGAGAACTAGATATATTCCAGTGACAGAGTTGGTGGAGAGAACTAGATAGATTCCAGTGACAGAGTTCGTGGAGAGAACTAGATAGATTCCAGTGACAGAGTTCGTGGAGAGAACTAGATAGATTCCAGTGACAGAGTTCGTGGAGAGAACTAGATAGATTCCAGTGACAGAGTTCGTGGAGAGAACTAGATAGATTCCAGTGACAGGGTTGGTGGAGAGAACTAGATATATTCCAGTGACAGAGTTGGTGGAGAGAACTAGATAGATTCCAGTGACAGAGTTCGTGGAGAGAACTAGATAGATTCCAGTGACAGAGTTCGGGAGAGAACTAGATAGATTCCAGTGACAGAGTTCGTGGAGAGAACTAGATAGATTCCAGTGACAGAGTTCGTGGAGAGAACTAGATAGATTCCAGTGACAGAGTTCGTGGAGAGAACTAGATAGATTCCAGTGACAGAGTTCGTGGAGAGAACTAGATAGATTCCAGTGACAGAGTTCGTGGAGAGAACTAGATAGATTCCAGTGACAGAGTTCGTGGAGAGAACTAGATAGATTCCAGTGACAGAGTTCGTGGAGAGAACTAGATAGATTCCAGTGACAGAGTTCGTGGAGAGAACTAGATAGATTCCAGTGACAGAGTTCGTGGAGAGAACTAGATAGATTCCAGTGACAGAGTTCGTGGAGAGAACTAGATAGATTCCAGTGACAGAGTTCATGGAGAGAACTAGATAGATTCCAGTGACAGAGTTCGTGGAGAGAACTAGATAGATTCCAGTGACAGAGTTCGTGGAGAGAACTAGATAGATTCCAGTGACAGAGTTCGTGGAGAGAACTAGATAGATTCCAGTGACAGAGTTCATGGAGAGAACTAGATAGATTCCAGTGACAGAGTTCGTGGAGAGAACTAGATAGATTCCAGTGACAGAGTTCATGGAGAGAACTAGATAGATTCCAGTGACAGAGTTCGTGGAGAGAACTAGATAGATTCCAGTGACAGAGTTCGTGGAGAGAACTAGATAGATTCCAGTGACAGAGTTCATGGAGAGAACTAGATAGATTCCAGTGACAGAGTTCGTGGAGAGAACTAGATAGATTCCAGTGACAGAGTTCGTGGAGAGAACTAGATAGATTCCAGTGACAGAGTTCGTGGAGAGAACTAGATAGATTCCAGTGACAGAGTTCGTGGAGAGAACTAGATAGATTCCAGTGACAGAGTTCGTGGAGAGAACTAGATAGATTCCAGTGAATCAAGAGATGAGGAAAAGACGCTGGCGCAGCATGTGACACGAGAACGAACGAACGAACGAACGAACGAACGAACGAACGAACGAACGAACGAACAAACTTTATTTGTGAGTTATTGTGTGTTATTTATTTTTTTTTATTCGTGAGACAACCCACGAGTAGCTAGACACTGTTGTCTTCCAGGATATGACACGTCCAGACAAACCATGGATAATACACGAGCAACTAGACACTTGTCTTACAGAATATGACACACTGAGACAACCCAAGGACAATATACGAGCAAATAGACACTGTTGTCTTACAGGATATGACACATCGAGACAACTCAAGGACAATACACGAGCAGCTAGACACTGTTGTCTTACAGCAGTGGTTCTCAGACTTTTTTTGGCCCATGCATCCCTTCACAATATGTTCAGAATGCCACCCCCACCCACGTACCCCTTTTCCATTTGTCATCCCCCCCCCCCCCCACACAAAAAAATAAAATAAAAAAATAAACAGTCCCGTGTAGAATGATGAAAAATTACACATAAATACTACAATGGATGATGAAAGCAAACATGCATTCATTGGTATTAAAATCGCTGTGAATATTCCATAAATATATTAAATAGTCATCGCTGGAGTATGACAAGGAAACGGTTATTTCACGCCATTAAAATATCACACTACAGCTTGCAATCTTCATCATTTTAAGTTTGCGATGATCCCTCCGACCCTAATAGTCGAAAATTACACAGTATACATAAAAATGAAAGCTAAATTTAATAACACATACTACAACAAGTCTAGACATCTACATAAAACGTGATTTGCGGGTCTATTTACATTATAAAAAGAATTTCAGAAGGACGAGAAGTACAGAGCCATAAAGTATGGAGGAAAAAAACAATATCAAGTAATCGGTTCTTGTATTAACGCGATCTTGAAATAATTTTAATTCCCTCTCCTACCCTGGAAACCATAAAATTCCCCCCTGGAGGGGGGAAGGAGGAATTTCCCACCAATTGAGGACCACTGCCTTAGGGGTTTGATAGGTGATCTTGTAACACCTACAGCTAAACCTCAGTGTTCGTTTCTTCTTTCCACGATACTGTTCACCATACTCTCACAATTCCGCTACCTCCAACATTTCATTACTCATCGAGAGAAGAGAAGACTCAGAAGAGAACAGAAGAACAGAATACACATACATTTTCATTATGCGAAATATTGTCTTTATGGTGATATTTCTGTTTTCTATAATAATGCCCTCTGGTCTCACATATACCTAACATGTTAATATTCAGTCTTCTCATTTCTGTGTTAATGTTATCAAAGTTTGGTATAGGCGTTCAAGTTCAAGTACTATTGCTCAAGAATTATGAAGGAAATTTAAAGAAAAACGCAACTCTATCAGCGTTCACGCCGGAAACACACCGAACAACTACAAGCGACAAACAACAGCTAAATTACGAAACAGAAAGGAGATATTCGCGACCCGGAATGTTACTGGTCCAGGAAATAAGGAACCAGCTCTCATAGAGTTTATGAACAAAAATCAGATATTGAAATATTTGGAATTGTAGATACCTGGAAAAAGGAGCAGAACACAAAATACATGAAGGTTACGTTCTTATATCATGGAGTGGCGTCAACCAGCGAGCTACAGCTAAACATGGAATGGGGGTGTTTTTTGTTACATCCAGAAAAAGCGAAAGCCATTATCAACACTAAATTTATATCGGAAAGAATAATACTAGTATAGATTAAAGAAGGATATAGAACATCAACGTTTATACAAACATACGCCCATGTAACGACACGTATAGCGATGAAAACAAAGAAGAGTATTTTGATAAACTTGCAGACACGTTAAATAATGTAAGGGAGACAGATGAACTTATTGTGATGGGTGATTTTAACGGACGAATAGGCACACGAAGAACAACGTGGGATGAATGTATGGGGCCATTCAGCGATACAAAAACTGATTGTAACAGCAATGGTCAACATCTACTCAACATATGCTCCGAATACGGACTAATAATAGCAGATAATGTTTTTCAACATCGTCGTCGCCACAACAAAACCTGGTATAAATGGAATGACATAGATCAGACAGACAGTGGGATCAACATCTTGTGCCACATTTATTGAAAGACAGAAGATCAAGTGGTATGGCCATGTCGTTAGAATGCAACACCAACAACTACCATCACTGGCCTTACATCAAAGATCATCTATGACGAGACCAAGAGGACGTCCAAGAAGAAAATGGATTGACGACATCAAAGACATTGTACAATCACACAGAATGACACTATCCAGTGTCGCCTATCGGGTGCTGGGCGCCATTTATTCCTCCCCACGACACTTGATGGCAGAAGTGGAAGAAGATGATGATGATGACGATGGTGATGGTATAGGTGTAGTTAATTTTTTTTAATTTTTTTGTGGACCTCAGTCGATCAATCAATCAATCAATCAATCAATCAATCAGGTGCCGTCTCCACAATGAAGGTTTGCTGAAATGGATCTCCAACACTGTCTGTCTCTCGCCCTGACTGTACATTCTGTCAGGCTGATGTTCGTCCATCTCTTGATGTTATCTTCCCACTTGTATCGTTGTCTACCACTTGCTCGCGTGCGGTCAACCTTGCTCTCCAGTATGTTTTTTATAAGAGTATCAAGTCTTTTAACGTGGCCGAAATATTTCACTTGCCTCCTCTTTATTTCTTCCATCAACTCTCTCTTCATTCCCAGTTTTTCTAGGATCTCTGTATTTGATTGTTTTTGTTTCTATGAAATACGACATATTCGTCTGTATATCCACATCTCCAAGGCCTCTATACGACTTTCTAGTTGCTTGTTCAATGTCCAGGCTTCCGCGCCATACAGTAGCGTTGAATATACGTAGCATTTGACAATTCTCATTTTTAATGCGCTGTTAATCTCTCTAGATGTTAATACTGATTGCATGCTGTTGAAAGCATTTTTGGCTATTCCTATTCTCGTTTTGATTTCTACCTAACTTCTGCCATCATCTGTTATTATCATTGGTTTGTTTTTAGTAGGGCTCACGGTTCCCAGAGGGACCAGAACGCCCCATTATGTCCCCGCTTGTCGGGTGATCATGCCTGGGCCTGGCAAGACCAAGAGCAGAATACTACACTTTGATCTTAGCGAAAGGGACGAGAAGCGATCATCTGTTATTATGTGTGGCCCTAGGAGGCCAGTAAAAAAATGATTTCCCCGCAGAGGGGTTACCGAATAGAATGGAAGGTTTCCTTCATTGAAAGTATACCTTTAAAAATTCAAACATAAATGTAGAACTACAGCGTTGATTATAAAATGTAAATATATAAAAATTCTCAAATTGTTATATAAGAATTGTGAAAGACTTTTTCCTTACTTTATAGTATCTGACTTCAATCTTTATTTTTTCATGTAGAATAGAATACATGATAGATTTGTAAGATTAGTAAAAATATTATAACTGGTTTATGATTTAATATTTACATTTCTAGTAATATCCCTTGCAATATTATTAGATGATTATGTCCCCTACTCATTGCTTTTCAAGGTGATTTTAATTTAGTTATCTGGTAATTGCAGATAGTGTCGCGCTGGTTTTAACGTGTTGGTATGGGAGCCGGTCGTTCAGAAAGCAATGACAAACTACTGAACGTAAAAACATTGCCAAGACATCAACAACGGCAGTAAAATGCTGGTGTTTACTACAACATCCTGTAAGGGATATAAAACTTTTGATTACTTTGGTTATTTCGGGATTTGAATTTTAAATATTGAGCACAACCCACTACTGGCAACGCTGATCGTATTCTGGTATGAACCTAAGGCCTATCCACGCCAATATGGAAGCACTATACTCGAGTTTCGCCCTCGTTTGAGCTCGTCAGTAGTGCATATCCCTGACCGGATCCGGAAACAAGCCCCGGATCACTGGCGTGTGAAGCGGGCGTGTAACCACGCGGCACACGTTGGACACACAGCCAAATTATCACAACAGAATATCACAACGTCACTCACCGTAGGCTATGCTCAAGATTGCCCAATCGCCGCGACTGACGTCCGTCAATCGATGTGGACCCGAAACGACCAGGACTTCTCACTGGCAAGGAACACCAGGCCTCCTAAGTCCAATGAGCAATAATCAAATTGATTAATTTGGTTATTCCGGGATTTGAATCTTAAATATTGAGCACAACCCACCACTGGCAACGCTGATCGTATTCTGGTATGAACCTAAGGTCTATCCACGTCAATATGGAAGCACTATACTCGACTTTCGCCCTTGTTTGAGCTCGTCAGTAGTGCATATCCCTGACCGGATCCGGAAACAAGCCCCGTATCACTGGCGTGTGAAGCGGGTGTGTAACCACGCGGCACACGTTGGACACACAGCCAAATTATCATAACAGAATATCACAACGTCACCGATCGTAGGCTATGCTCAAGACTTTAACAAAACATAAATCTGCTAATTCCGCAGAATGCTTGAACAGAATCAGTAATAAGTGTAGTGATCAATCAAGGCATTACTATCAATCACGTTATTATGATATTTTAAATATGCCCTAAGCAACTAGGGAAACGCATGCGCAGTTGAATTGCGTGATTTATTATTATAGGAGAAAGTCGCTTAAAAGTCGACAGGTTCGACATCCTTGTAAACAATATAAAATAACACAAAGTAATGCAGCTTTACATAACAGAATTACGACACATACAGGACGTTACGGCGACTAGCCTTCATCAGTAACAGGATGCCAGGGGATTGAACCGGGGATTATCCCATATGGCTCAGTCTCTTTCCGCAGCGCAGAAAGCGTCACACAAAGCACGAACTCCGTAGCTCCAGCGACAACAATCAGGAGTCTACGAAAAAATACACTCGTGAACCGAACGATGCGGACCGGAATCGAACCGACAACCTTTGGAGCCCAAGGCAGACAGCTTAACCACTTCGCCACGGAGACTCCCCTTATTATAGGAGATATTTATTTTAAAGTGATCGGAGGGATGGTCAGAAAGTAATGCACCATTTGACAGAAAGAGAGGGAGAGAGAGAGAGAGAGAGAGAGAGAGAGAGAGAGAGAGAGAGAGAGAGAGAGAGAGAGAGAGAGAGAGAGGGAGGGAGAGAGAGAGAAAGAGAAGGGGGGGGGGTAAATAAGAAGACGAAGAAGAAGAAGAAGAAGAAGAAGAAGAAGAAGAAGAAGAAGAAGAAGAAGAAGAAGAAGAAGAAGAAGAAGAAGAAGAAGAAGAAGAAGAAGAAGAAGAAGAAGAAGAAGAAGAAGAAGAAGAAGAAGAAGAAGAAGAAGAAGAATGTACTTTCATCATCATCATCATCATTTGTTTCGCCAGTCTAAAAACTGGTGTTGATCATTTATTCCGCTATCCCCACTTGTAAGCAATTCTCTTTATTTAGTCCACAGATCATCGTCATTGCACATTGAACCTTTCAGTTCTCTTTATTTAGTCCACAGATCATCGTCATTGCACATTGAACCATTCAGTTCTCTTTATTTAGTCCACAGATCATCGTCATTGCACATTGAACCATTCAGTTCTCTTTGTTTAGTCCACAGATCATCGTCATTGCACATTGAACCATTCAATTCGCAAAGTGGTCGGATTTCCTCCTTAGTGTCTCACTTGGCGGGTAGCGGCTAACGACAGCTATTCTGTGTTGGTGTATTCTTCTTCTCTGCCTGCCTCCGTAGCGCTACAGTTTGGCTTCACCCCTTTTGACTTGATATTCTTGCAATCTTATTTAAGTTTGTTAGTCGAGGTTCCATCTTCACGGCAATTGGTCGTCCCCATTTTGCCCCGTTCCTGTGCCAGTGAATATCACACAAAATGCTCCCCACTGTCCAATGTGAAAAGTGCAACAGACAGGAGTCTCGACAATCCAACAGCCTGCACAGGTACACTGTGCATAATGCCGACGCCAGAATGCCAACACAAAAGTCCGGCAGTCACCAGAAAGTCCTCATTGACCCGGGTGTTTTTTTTTCCACATGGCTCTGTCTCTATCCGCAGTGCGTACGCGCGTTTTCTGGTCACAGCCTTTCTTAGTTTGATAAGGAGATCTGCATAGTACGTCCCAAAAAACAGTCAGCATCAATTTTCTTGCAGATTGTTGTGCTCTTGGCTTGACATGTGTTGGTGAGCCCGGGGCTTTCAACTCCATGCTGGTAATTTTGGATTCTGTGTCTTTTAAGTAGTATCCCTCGACGGAATACCAGCTTAATATATAGTGGATTCCTGAGAGGTTGACCACGGGGAAAGTGACCGATGCGACAGGGCTGTTCATATTGAGCAGGACACCGTTCTAATTGCCCCGACCTGGGACCAGAGAGGGGTTACAGGGTGTGGATTTCTGCTTCAGGGGGATCACTCTGTATATTTTCTTGGATCTTTTGGATATTGTACTAGGCGAGAGTTCAAGGTGAGCGGGCGTTAAACATACATTGTGAGTTACACACACACACACACACACATATACACACACACGCTGAGACACACATATACACACACACATATATATACACACACATATACATGCACACACACATATATACACACACACACACACACACACACACATATACACACACACGCACACACACTCACACTTTTCTACCTATCGTCCATGTGTTCGTTACCCAGTAAACCTGCCACTTGTCACTATGTTTTCCAGTTTATTTAGCCTCAAAATGTGTCCCAAATATCTGGACTTTCTGCGACTAGTTTCTCGATCAATTGACGGTTTTCATGTCTTCCTTGAAGGTATTGCTCATTGATTTTTCTATCTGTTCATTTTATTCTTTGGATTTTCTTCTAAAACCACAATTCCACTGGCATTAGATGTTTCTCATTTTGTCTGCTTATTGTCCATGCTTCACTATATGGCATTTCAACACTTTTTCCCTCGATGACATTAACATCTTTTTTGTGTGTGTGGTCAGTATGTGATTTCATCTTACAATAGGCTGCCATTGTCATAGGGAATCTTGCTCTAATCTCTACACAGCACCTTTGTTCAGATGGCGCATCTCGTTATACTTACCTTCACATACTACATCAGAAACACTCCAAACCATACCTTGCATCAAACAATAATTCCCACACTGACATATACAGGAATACCCTAACATATACAGAAAAAACACCATGAAATATACAGTCACAACACCCTGAAATATACACTCATAACACCATGAAATATATAGTCACAACACCATGAAATATACAGTCACAACACCATGAGATATACAGTCACAACACCCTGAAATATACAGTCACAACACCCTAAAATATACAGTCACAACACCATGAAATATATAGTCACAACACCATGAAATATACAGTAATAATACCCTGAAATATACAGTCACAACACCATGAAATATACAGTCACAACACCATGAAATATACAGTCACAACACCCTGAAATATACAGTCACAAATGTATCTGCTGTTCTTCTCGTTTCTTTAACTAATTCAGTGCCATGGGATGATTAATCGTCTTAAGCGACTTCTCGTATCTGCCACGGGCTTATATACACCAGTTTGCAGAATTCTGCAACCTCCTTTAATTTGATATATAATACAATATGTCTGCTACCATATTAACAACTGTTAATAATAAATATGAAACTTCCCATTTAAAGGATAGATTGATTGATTGATTGATTGATTTAGGAATCGACACCACAGCATTCGGGGCATTCCCTTAAGTGCTCCTTCCTCATTCTCAGCAGCCAGCGAAGAGTTCCAACACCAATAGTACCAGTAGCAATCTGATTATAAGTCCGGCTCGCCTTTCCTCTGAGCGTTGAGCGTCGGCCAGATCCCTTCGTCACTCCTCGTTGTCTCATTCTTGCCAGACCATAGTAATCCATTTGCTCCTCGGAGATGTGCACGTGCTCCCACAAGGCCGCAACCACGTCTGCCGCTAAAGGATAGAAAGATTGGTTACCTGTTCCCTTGTGCATTCATGGCTACAACATGGGGATGCCCTAATACATCACAGACACATGGAAAACTGCTGCTTCGGGGTTGTAATTTGATTTGGGACATCTAAACAGTTAACAACCGGCCTTGTGGCTTAGAGAATATCGAAACTACTTTTGGTAACTCTCCGACACAGTCAGGGTCCAGGGTCCGATATCCCCCGCAGGCGATTTGGAAGCATACCACTGAAATGATATGGTATGCGGCGTCGGCTGTTCAGGCAAAATTGGCAAACTAATGAACTGTGCTTACCTAGTAAATCACAAGTCAGTTGTATATCCTTACAGGACATCGCAGTCCACCGTATCATTTTTTTTCTGGCTGTTTGTGATTTCTTGGCAAGTTTACGTCCAGTAGTTTGCGATTATTGATGAGTTGAGTTGAGTTGAGTTGAGTTAAGAACCGACATCATTGCACTTAGGACAATCCCATATGTACTCCGTCCCCTCGTTCAACAGCCAGCAAAGAGTCATACTACTAATCGTTCCCACCGCTATCTGATTAAAAGTTCTCCTGGTCTTCCCTCTCACTTTGAGATTCTTCCAGAACCCCTATTCATGCACCTTCTCCATCTGGTCCCTCAAGCGCACGACCACCTCCCCCTTGTCCATAGACAAACTACCATCAAGAGGTGCATTCCCTTCTAGCCTATCAGCCTGTTCATTCCCCCGTACACCCGCATGGCCAGGACAAAATATCCATACAATTCTCACAGTCTGTGACCTCTGAAGCGATTACTGTCAGAACGACCGGCACTAATACCTGCACGTAACTAGCGCATGGACCGGCACTAATACCTGCATGTAACTAGCGCATGGACCGGCACTAATACCTGCACTTATATAGCGCATGGACCGGCACTAATACCTGCACTTATATAGCGCATGGACCGGCACTAATACCTGCACGTAACTAGCGCATGGACCGGCACTAATACCTGCATGTAACTAGCGCATGGACCGGCACTAATACCTGCACTTATATAGCGCATGGACCGGCACTAATACCTGCACTTATATAGCGCATGGACCGGCACTAATACCTGCACTTATATAGCGCATGGACCGGCACTAATACCTGCACTTATATAGCGCATGGACCGGCACTAATACCTGCACGTAACTAGCGCATGGACCGGCACTAATACCTGCACTTATATAGCGCATGGACCGGCACTAATACCTGCATGTAACTAGCGCATGGACCGGCACTAATACCTGCATGTAACTAGCGCATGGACCGGCACTAATACCTGCATGTAACTAGCGCATGGACCGGCACTAATACCTGCATGTAACTAGCGCATGGACCGGCACTAATACCTGCATGTAACTAGCGCATGGACCGGCACTAATACCTGCACTTATATAGCGCATGGACCGGCACTAATACCTGCACTTATATAGCGCATGGACCGCACTAATACCTGCACTTATATAGCGCATGGACCGGCACTAATACCTGCACTTATATAGCGCATGGACCGGCACTAATACCTGCACTTATATAGCGCATGGACCGGCACTAATACCTGCACTTATATAGCGCATGGACCGGCACTAATACCTGCACGTAACTAGCGCATGGACCGGCACTAATACCTGCACGTAACTAGCGCATGGACCGGCACTAATACCTGCACTTATATAGCGCATGGACCGGCACTAATACCTGCACGTAACTAGCGCATGGACCGGCACTAATACCTGCACTGTACTAGCGCATGGACCGGCACTAATACCTGCACTTATATAGCGCATGGACCGCACTAATACCTGCACTTATATAGCGCATGGACCGGCACTAATACCTGCACTTATATAGCGCATGGACCGGCACTAATACCTGCACTTATATAGCGCATGGACCGGCACTAATACCTGCACGTACTAGCGCATGGACCGGCACTAATACCTGCACGTAACTAGCGCATGGACCGGCACTAATACCTGCACTTAACTAGCGCATGGACCGGCACTAATACCTGCACTTATATAGCGCATGGACCGGCACTAATACCTGCACTTATATAGCGCATGGACCGGCACTAATACCTGCATGTAACTAGCGCATGGACCGGCACTAATACCTGCACTTATATAGCGCATGGACCGGCACTAATACCTGCACTTATATAGCGCATGGACCGGCACTAATACCTGCACGTAACTAGCGCATGGACCGGCACTAATACCTGCACGTAACTAGCGCATGGACCGGCACTAATACCTGCACTTATATAGCGCATGGACCGGCACTAATACCTGCACGTAACTAGCGCATGGACCGGCACTAATACCTGCACTTATATAGCGCATGGACCGGCACTAATACCTGCACTTATATAGCGCATGGACCGGCACTAATACCTGCACGTAACTAGCGCATGGACCGGCACTAATACCTGCACTTATATAGCGCATGGACCGGCACTAATACCTGCACTTATATAGCGCATGGACCGGCACTAATACCTGCACTTATATAGCGCATGGACCGGCACTAATACCTGCACTTATATAGCGCATGGACCGGCACTAATACCTGCATGTAACTAGCGCATGGACCGGCACTAATACCTGCACTTATATAGCGCATGGACCGGCACTAATACCTGCACGTAACTAGCGCATGGACCGGCACTAATACCTGCATGTAACTAGCGCATGGACCGGCACTAATACCCTGCACTTATATAGCGCATGGACCGGCACTAATACCTGCACTTATATAGCGCATGGACCGGCACTAATACCTGCACGTAACTAGCGCATGGACCGGCACTAATACCTGCACTTATATAGCGCATGGACCGGCACTAATACCTGCACTTATATAGCGCATGGACCGGCACTAATACCTGCACGTAACTAGCGCATGGACCGGCACTAATACCTGCACTTATACTAGCGCATGGACCGGCACTAATACCTGCACTTATATAGCGCATGGACCGGCACTAATACCTGCACGTATACTAGCGCATGGACCGGCACTAATACCTGCACGTACTAGCGCATGGACCGGCACTAATACCTGCACGTAACTAGCGCATGGACCGGCACTAATACCTGCACTTATATAGCGCATGGACCGGCACTAATACCTGCACTTATATAGCGCATGGACCGGCACTAATACCTGCACTTATATAGCGCATGGACCGGCACTAATACCTGCACGTATACTAGCGCATGGACCGGCACTAATACCTGCACTTATATAGCGCATGGACCGGCACTAATACCTGCACTTATATAGCGCATGGACCGGCACTAATACCTGCACTTATATAGCGCATGGACCGGCACTAATACCTGCACTTATATAGCGCATGGACCGGCACTAATACCTGCATGTAACTAGCGCATGGACCGGCACTAATACCTGCACTTATATAGCGCATGGACCGGCACTAATACCTGCACTTATATAGCGCATGGACCGGCACTAATACCTGCACTTATATAGCGCATGGACCGGCACTAATACCTGCACTTATATAGCGCATGGACCGGCACTAATACCTGCACTTATATAGCGCATGGACCGGCACTAATACCTGCACGTAACTAGCGCATGGACCGGCACTAATACCTGCACTTATATAGCGCATGGACCGGCACTAATACCTGCACGTAACTAGCGCATGGACCGGCACTAATACCTGCACTTATATAGCGCATGGACCGGCACTAATACCTGCACTTATATAGCGCATGGACCGGCACTAATACCTGCATGTAACTAGCGCATGGACCGGCACTAATACCTGCACTTATATAGCGCATGGACCGGCACTAATACCTGCACTTATATAGCGCATGGACCGGCACTAATACCTGCACTTATATAGCGCATGGACCGGCACTAATACCTGCACTTATATAGTTCATGGACCGGCACTAATACCTGCACGTAACTAGCGCATGGACCGGCACTAATACCTGCACTTATATAGCGCATGGACCGGCACTAATACCTGCACTTATATAGCGCATGGACCGGCACTAATACCTGCACGTAACTAGCGCATGGACCGGCACTAATACCTGCACGTAACTAGCGCATGGACCGGCACTAATACCTGCACTTATATAGCGCATGGACCGGCACTAATACCTGCACGTAACTAGCGCATGGACCGGCACTAATACCTGCACTTATATAGCGCATGGACCGGCACTAATACCTGCATGTAACTAGCGCATGGACCGGCACTAATACCTGCACTTATATAGCGCATGGACCGGCACTAATACCTGCACTTATATAGCGCATGGACCGGCACTAATACCTGCACGTAACTAGCGCATGGACCGGCACTAATACCTGCACGTAACTAGCGCATGGACCGGCACTAATACCTGCACTTATATAGCGCATGGACCGGCACTAATACCTGCACTTATATAGCGCATGGACCGGCACTAATACCTGCACTTATATAGCGCATGGACCGGCACTAATACCTGCACTTATATAGCGCATGGACCGGCACTAATACCTGCACTTATATAGCGCATGGACCGGCACTAATACCTGCACTTATATAGCGCATGGACCGGCACTAATACCTGCACTTATATAGCGCATGGACCGGCACTAATACCTGCACGTAACTAGCGCATGGACGCTTGTTTTCAAATCACCAGTAGCTGGGTTTCAAATGTGCCATTGCGAACTGACGCCCGTAACCCCTACACCACAGTACCGGATTGTAAATCACAAACAGTCCATAAATGCTGGGGTTGATTGTAAGGGCCTGACAAACACATGCCACTTGTAAACAATCGCCAACGCGAATTGAGCAAACTATTACAATGTATATTTATGTTCACTGATTATTAAATTTGCAGAAGATGCCATGGAACAAAATAAATAATACGGCGACACTTGTATGGCGATATATCGTCCTTCAGTCCAGATGGGAAGTCACATGTGGCTATATATTATCCTTCGGTACTGAATCAGTTAAAATGCACAGATTCGAAAATAACCGAAAGAGAGAAGATGCTGGACAATGTAGCATCATGGCATGGGGGACAAATACACAACAAGAGTGAAGATCCTGGACAATGTCACGTCATGGCATGGGCGACAGATTCACGGTAAGCGAGAAGCTGCTTGACAATGTCAAGTCATGGCAGGGAGGATCATCAGTACCTGAGATGATTGGCAGCACACGAGGGAGAAGATTATAAACAGATATGATCACTAACGTCACAAGGGATGGACTATAGACGAAGGTGTTCTAGTGGACCATTACGTGTTTAATGATGTATACTTTTTTGTCTCGTATCTGTTACAGGACATCGCTGTCAACATCAGCATCTTGTAGCTGATTGTTGATTTCTAGGCAAGATTACGCTCAGTAGTTTGCCATTGCTTTCTGAGCGGCCGTCTCACATACCCCGTAAGTTACCGACGCGGAGAGAACCGCTACCGATTCTCGCGCAAGTCACGTTACTCTCGAGAGTATACTGGAATACGGAGAAAGATGTTAAACCCCTAGGATGTATATCCACTGCCTTGATAATCTAATATAACAATTTGTCTGACCAGAATGTAATCTGCAAATTACCTTTTCTTGTAAGTGAAATATTACAACGTGAGATTTTAACTGTAACCGTATTACATTATAAGGCACACTTCGTGCACCTGTCAAAAAATACTTAGGAAGCCATAAAGACTGAAAACAAAGACGGATTGTAAAACATGAAACAAAATATGATATATCGCTGGGCTTTTACCCACACGTTGTAGTAGGATATTATGTGTTAAAGAGAATCACATGTCGTTCATTTCACAAATGTAATAAATTTCCAAATATGTGTTGTATTCTGATAGCAATTACACAGCATGTACTCATATATTTCCATCTGATTATATACTTATAATATACTTAAGTAAACAGGCTTCGGAGTTTTCAAAACAAGGAGTTGTTATTCTTGTATCCCTTTGTAGCCTGTAAATAAATAAATAAATAGTGTCCATGATTGTATCCCATGATAAATACTATAACAGATATAATATTCTTACAAGAACAAACAAACAACAACAACAACAACAACACACACACACACAAACACAAATATAACATAACTCGAAGTAACGCAGCTTTACAAAATACTGTTACGTAAAACATAGGACGTTGCGTCGACTAGGCTTCATCGGCAAACAAACACACACACACACACACACACACACACACACACACACACACACACACACACACACACACACACAAATATAACATAACTCGAAGTAACGCAGCGTTAAAAAATACTGTTACGTAAACCATAGGACGTTGTATCGACTAGGCTTCATCGGCAAACAAATACACACAACACAAGATATACACGGGGATGCCACTACGGTAACTACATCAAGGCTCAATAGCTGAATGAGAAGAATGGAGGGATGGAAACAATTAGAACGACAGGAAAATGACAGCAAATGAAAGAAACATGACACAATATGCTACTTATCTCAGCATCCAAGTCTGTGAAACTCCGTGTTATTTTATATTGTTTACATATCCACAGCTGTACCGCGGTTCTGCTAATTGTATTGATACTTGAACTCATGCCACTGCCAGTGCAGTCCGCTATCAGCTTCGCCATCACGCCCGTCACAGTAAGTATATACCAGGACATCTCGGTTCATCTTGTGTGTCTAGTATGTCTGTTAGTATTATTTTGTTAAAATTTTTTATCACGGTTAATCGTAGGTTTGTAAATAATTATAATCACATTATCTATTCACATTTTTGTTTACATAAATACGTGATACATTCGGTAAAACTATCTATACACAACTGATAAAACCATCCGTGTATGATCCACATATTGATGGCAGTAGTAAGGGAGTCTGGGACAGTTTCACGTCCCATCATGCATGATGGGTGCATGGTACTAACCCCATATTTTAGATCATTCGAAACCAGATTTGTTCCAGATGTTTTGGTGTGACCTTTAATCTGAAGTAAACTTGGCAGGCCGAGAGAGGGATCATGTTTATGGACAACACTTGGTCTCTACAATTCATCCCAGGTTTTGTGTCGTGGAGAAGTATAACATTCGCTACCGTCATGTGTTGTAGTTGTTGTACCTGGTTAGAAGCACAATGTAACAAACTATCGTCTGCCCAGACGGCCAGGTGTAAGAAGCACAATGTAACAAACTATCGACTGTCCAGACGGCCAGGTGTAAGAAGCACAATATAACAAACTATCGTCTGTCCAGACGGCCAGGTGTTAGAAGCACAATGTAACAAACTATCGTCTGCCCAGACGGCCAGGTGTAAGAAGCACAATGTAACAAACTATCGACTGTCCAGACGGCCAGGTGTAAGAAGCACAATGTAACAAACTATCGTCTGTCCAGACGGTCAGGTGTTAGAAGCACAATGTAACAAACTATCGTCTGTCTACACCCAGCTGCCTGACAAGGGAATTGGTTTACATGGCGCCTTTTCTTCCCACGAACTAACCCCGGGGCCGGTTTCAGGCTGGATCGAACCGAGGACCAAGGCCAATAATGGACACATAGCCACCGAGGCGGCAGGCGAGCGTGCTTGTTACTGTCCTACACCAGCCTGACCACGCTGAAACACTGAATTCTGGAAAGAGTGGAATAGATTGTGTGCTGTAGGAAAGTGTGACTTGAGAAGAGCTGGGCAGCTGGTAAGCAGTTGGTGAGCAGACGTTGTTAGACCTCGCGGTCTCTAAGAAGAACAGAAAAAATGTACAAATGCTCCTGACAACTTCTCCTTCAGATAGCGAAGGATAGACACACAGTGCATACTTGTCTTATTAGTTGTCCTCATTTTGCTATGCCTTGTTTTTTGTGTCTGATTAGAGGTTCTAGCTGTCAAGTGACCTTTGGCCTGAGGTTGTTGTTGTTGTTGTTGTGTGCTTTTATTTTTCTTTTGTGTGCTTGCTTTTAGTAAAGGATCCCACACAATGCAAACAGATATCTCCATTCCTGCTCCAATCTCCATTTATGAGTCACATACAGAGAATCCCAACACGGTGCACGAACTCCTACCTCCAGCAAGGACGACACGTGTGCATACCAGCGTCACATCTGTTACATATATTCTCGTGTGTTTTGGTTATCTAACCTTGCCAGGGTAGCGGTTTACTTAGTCTGCTATTGTTTATCTTCAATTGCGGAGGCACTGTGAGCAGGCGCCTCGCGAACGTATTTCGTCACTTGTTCGCCATTGTCCGAAAAGCCTGGACGTCATGTTTACTACCCCGTGACCAAGGTGCTATTCTCCACAGTTTGTAAACATCTAAACGCGGACGTTTGATGTGATCATTGGGAAGTTAGGCTAATGATGTCATGTATGCAGTTTGATCTGGGCTCGATGTCTACGGCCACCGTCCGTTAAAGGAGATGAAGATTGTCTACCTGTTTCCTCGTGCATTCATGCTTACAAATTGTAAATGCCCTAATATCTCACAGAACCATAGCAAAGTCCTGTGTCTGGAATGTTTGTTTGCCATCTAAACAGTCAACAACCGGTGCTGTAGCTTGTGGGTTATTAAAACAGTGTTTCGCAACTCCCCGACACACCGAGTGGAGGGTCAGAAACAAGGTGCAGGTGATATGGAAACATACCACTTACATAATATGGTATGCGGCCTCGGCCGTTCAGACAGAAGTGGCACACTACTGAACTATACTTACCTAGTAAATCACAAGCTAGTTGCATATCCTTACAGGTGGTCGCAGTCAACGCCAGTATTTTGTATGTGTGTGTGTGTGAGCCGTTGTGATTTCTTGGCAAGTTTACATTCAGTGGTTTGCCATTGCTTTCTGAACGAACAAAACTCATACATGTATGAGACCATCTATTTCGAATGTGGGATTGTAAATTTCGCCAATAATCCCTTCACTACAGCGTCGGAAAGTAAACAACATACAGTCCATAAATGTTGGCGTTGATTGTAACGGCCTGACAAGAATGTGCCACTATCTTTTAAACAGTCACCATCGCGTAAGGAACAAAGTATCATAAAGTCAATATATGTTCACTGATGATTAATCTTGCGGAAGATACCACGAAACAAAACGAATTACATAGTGATCCTTGCGTGGCGATATATCGTGCTTCTGTTAAATTGGGAAAACACATATTATCCTTCGGCACTGAATAATTTAAAATGCCCAAATTCGCAAATACACAAGAGAGAAGATGCTGGACAATGTCACGTCATGGCATGGATGACAAATACACGACAAGAGAGAAGATGCTGGATAATGTCATGTCGTGGCATGGAGGATCGTCAGTACCATAAATTATTTGCAGCACAAGAGACAGATGGTTGTAAACAGATATAATCACTAACGAAACAGGGCATGGAATCAAATAAGAAGGTGATTTATTGGGCCATTGAGGTTTTTGTGATGTATTCCTGCTGCCTTGGTAATCTAATAGTACAACAGGCATAACCTGCGTGTGATCTGCAAATGACAGGTTTTTTGTGTAACTGAAATATTAGAATGTGGAATCTTATTAGTATCTGCGGGACGCAGAGGTGTTTCCAAGGCACCAGGACCAGGTTCTATACTGGCCAAGACCTACTAACACATTGGTTCTCTATCTGTTTTGGCTCGTGCCCCCCTTCACCATATTTTCAGAAAGTCATTCCCCCCTTTCGTATTTCCTACCTAAAAATCCCGCCCCGCCCCTACACAGTATACGTAATAATGGAAGCTAAATTTAATAGCACATACTAAAATAAGTCTTGACGTCCACATAAAACATGATTTGTGGGCCTACTTACTTTATAAATTGAATTTTAGAAAAGTGAGACGTGCAGAACCGTAAAGTATGAAGGGAAAAACAATATCAAGTAATCTGTTCTTGTAGTAACGCGATCTTGAAATAATCTGAATGCCCCCCTGGAAACCATAAAAGTCCCCCCTGGGGGGGGGGGGGGAATTACCCACCAGTTGAGAACCACTGTATTAACACGACCTAGCCGTGTGTCCTGGGCAACAGTTCCCTTCGGGGTCCTGGCTAACGAAATAGGATCACTGATTCTTCCGAAGTCGGAGAGTATCTGCTTGCATGGCGAGGAACCACCAGTCTGCACGCCAATAAGCCAGACATGGGACAACGGATACTCACGCAAACCTCAGTCCGGTATGACATCACACTGATGTTGGACAACAGGATGTCTTCATCCGACATACAGGACTTCACGCTGGAGTTCACAGCCAGCGAACGCAAGCAAGCAAAAGCATCTGTACGTTATTATAAGGCACACTTTGTGTACCTGTCAAAAATATTTCTTTGAATCGCAAATTGAAATCTGAGTATAGCCATGTATAAATAAAACATAAATATTTAACATGCCTTTGTACACAAACGTTGAAGTAGAATATTATGTGTGAAAGAGAAACACATGTCGTTCATTTCACGCAATTAATATACTTTGAAAAATATGTGTCTTCTCATAGCGACTCTATTCCCAATATATCCCCAGCTGATTACATGCGTATATATTTTGAAAAAAAAATTCTTTTCGGAATTTGGAAAACAGAATATTATGATTATTGTATCCCTTTGTAATCTATAAAGATATAGTGTGCATGATTGTCTCCCATGGTAAATACTCTAATAGCTACAATTTTGTAACTGTGTGCATTGAGCTAACGAAACATACCTATCCACAACGCAAAACACACCACGGACAAGTATAATATATACTAATTATGATGGACTTTTATAATTTAAGGAAACTAATTGTCTCGCCTTTTAGAGAAAACGGGGAGATACTAGAACAAGTAACAGTTTGTTTTAACTTTTTAGCATGTGATAAAAGCCGGTCTCTCTGGCCGAGGGGTTAAACACTTTCTCCGTAATCCCGTTTTTCACGCAGAGTCTCGTAGCGGGCGAGAACTGGGAGCGGTTCGTCCTCCGCTGGTGACTTGCTGGATAACTGAGCCGGCCGCTCAGAAAGCAATGGCAAACTACTGAGCGTAATCTTGCCAAGAAATCAACAGTCAGTTGAAAGATGCTGCTGTTGACAGCGATATCCTGTAAAAAGGATATGCAAATTAAGGGGGAAAAAATGTGATAACAGATGGTGGCAGATGTGAAACATAAATAAAAATAAAAGAGACTAGGAATGGCAAAAATGCTTTCAACATCACGGAATCAGTTATTCTTTCCTATTCTATTACACTCTACATTAAATCTATAGGTCTCTTGTCCAGTCGTTCTTCCCCGTAGCGTTTCTACAAAATTCTCTACCTCACTAACTGCCACTTTTAACTCTCCCAACCAAGCACTTACGCGTCTTAATTCTGTATGTAGGTAGTTCATAATTTCTTCTCTGTAAGCTATCTCAAGACAAAACAATATGCCTGCTTCTTCTTCTCAATTTTTTTTTTTTTGGATACATGTAACGAAGCCTCGTCTTGAGCCATTTTGTTGTACCTATAAGCTAAAATAGTTCAATTTCTAATCAATGATATGAATTAATAGTATATCTACAAATTAAATTAGGTTAATTCGAGTGTAAGTCAATATTAGTAATCAATCATATTATGGTCACATTTAAAATGTTTACTGAAGTTACCCTAATTACTATGTATCCTTCGGCGGAAGGCAGAAGTCTTTGAAGTCCCTGCAACAGGGGAGGTACGATCAGATGTAGGTATCCAGGTCGTCCGCCAAAAACAATCCCGTTAGTGTCAGCATCCCCAATAAGGCCTTACAGGAGTAATGAGTTAACACTAGTCTAGTAGAGAGACACCAGACAGGAGAGACACCGAGTACTATTAATAGCCTCACAAGGAGACACAATTGTGTCAGACCAGAGGTCGATAAGTAGAGATGAGCGAGGGCTTTCCCCAAGCAATTGGGTAGCTGGTCCTTGCGAGTAATCGTGATATGCCAGGTTACTCGAACTCACCAGCCGGTGTGCTGGCAAGACCAGGCACGCAATAATAGCTACTGCACGGAGAGAAAAGTGTCCGTGCTTGCCCACGCAATGTGTAGCGTGTGGACAGACTGACTGGAGACGGTAGAGAGAGCAGACGTATCCTTGACCAATGCGATAGCTTTCTAAGCCATAGGCAAACATAGGGCTGTTCATTTAGATTGTGAAATGCTAGCATCATCTATCATCACGTTAATGCATTCATGTTGTGTAATGATGATGAAACATAATGCTCGTAGAGCCATTCAAATATCGGCTCTGAATAAATTGCATTCCTTTCGCAAATGTCATGAATTGTTATTTCGTGCAGTGCGAAAGTATCGGAGTCGTGAAAAGCTGCAGCGCACAAGTCGCTGACAGGCTAGACCCCGAATTGGTGTCAGAACACAGCGAACCAACGCCAGCAGTACAATTACTGTCAGATTTAAGTGAACGTTTCTGAGCAGTCATAGCAGGCAGTTGTGGTAATATTCAACGATCAGTTAACGCCAACATGCAAGTGGTATTGTAAACCACTGAACGAAAGCTGGCTATCGATTGATATTACAAAATTCTGTACCAGAATTAATTCAATGCACGTCTCAACATTATTGATGTGTGATATATTGCAAAGTAATACAAATTTGTTGTGATACATGCTATAAATTATTTTTTTCCTTGTGGTGAATTATACGATCGCCAATTTGTGGAGTGTGAACCACAATTGAGTCAAATTGGATCGATAAAGTGTGAAATTCTACCAATATTATTTAGAAAGTGTGTTATTATACTAAAAGCAATTGAAATGTATAAAATCATCAGTGAACATTACCATCGTAAACACCGTGTACATTTCATTGCGTGTGATACAGCCATCAATGTCACGATTCTACGAAATCAGTAAATAGATTAGCTACGAACTGCAGCCTAAAACGAAGGTACGCCAGAGTCAAGCGGCGAAGACAAGACGAAATTGACGGCCATACGACTAATCATCTCATTTATCATCTAACAATCACTCAGACGATCATATCATTCATCATTAATACCATGTATCACTATTTAGCACATTTTCATTCATCATTCGCATGAAATAGGAGATTGTATTAACAACTTGATGAAATATGAAATATTTGATAAAATATCATGAATTGTGAGCTTGTATTTACAACGTAAGCGTGTGTCTAATTTTTGCTGCTCTACTAACCAGAAGCAGCCCGTGTGTTATCAAATCAAACCAGTGTGTAGTGTGAAAGACTGCGGTGGAACATCCCAGGTACCGTACTTTCCAACAAATTAGATGAGTATATTTTTCGAATATTTTGGTATGCTCTAACTTAATCATGCATCTTCTTTTCCAGCAAAAGATGTACACATACTAACACATTGTTGTAAACTATTCTGTGAATATTATTGTATTATTATTTTGAACTAACATTACGCCACAAAATGGCGTCACTAAATGAATGTATCCAGGCGGGCATCGCAATGGGCCACACTGGAGATAAGCTAGAAAAATGGGCGGATCAAAAGTATAAAGAAGAAATAGCTCGACAGAGAGAAGAAACAGAAAGAAAAATTGCTCTGCAGAGAGAAGAAACAGAAAGAAAAACTGCTCTTGACAGAGATGAGAGAGCATTAGAAAGGCAACATCAAAAAGAAATGAAAGAGATCGAGGAGGCTACCAAACAGAAACAGTTAGACGTAGAACTTGCTAACAAACAAGCAGAGGAAGCCACCAAACAAAAGCAGATACAAGTAGATTCTGAAACTAGACTAAAGATGAAAGAAATGGAGGTAGATTCTAACATACAAATAGCCTCTAGCAAACAAAAGAGCCAAGAAGAACAGAACAAATTTAGTAAGTACAAGGGACTTATCAAACCATACACTGTAGGTGATTCAATCAGCGCATGGACTGAAAATATAGAGTTCCAACTAAAAACACAGAAAATACCTTTAGAGGATTGGGCAATGATTTACATGAGGAACCTGAGTGGGGAGCCTTTAAAAGTAATAGAATCCATACCTACAGATCTTAGAAACAATTACCAGTACATACACGATAGGATAATGCAACATTTTCTTTTGAACGCTACTGGTTATCAAATTCAATTCTCACAGATTAAACCAAAAGCAACTGACATTTACTTAGACTACATTTCTAACGTGCAGAGCACATTTAAAAAGTGGACTAAAGCGGCTAAGGTAGGTAACAGCTATGAAAAAGTAGAAGAACTAATGGTAATGGACAAAGTCGTTTCTACAGTGCCTACCCCTTTTGCTAAATTCTTACAACAGTCAGATATTGATTCCATTCAACAATTAGAGAAACGGGGGTCAGCTTATTTTTCCTCTAATCGGGACATATTTAAAACTACATCACATTACACAGAAATTACAGCTTTTGCAAATAGAGTCCCTGATAGATCCTACAAACAGAAAGATTACAGTAAGAAGGACAAACCATATCAGAAACCACCTCGATGTAATTATTGCACTCTTTTTCACCCAACTTATTCGATGTGTGATAAGAACCCCACATATCCGTCACATCTAGAACAAGTGTTAAAGAAGCAAGAAAGCAGAAGATCATCGTTTAAACGTGCTGTAAAATGTTATTTTTGTTCAAGTTATGGCCACTATAGCAATAAATGTCTTGGGAGACAGAAAATGAAGGCAAACAACACAGCCCTCATCGATACATCATCAGACGATGAGAGTGACATAGATCCCGAACTGGTCAATGTATTGCCAACGAATGAATGTCAGAGTGTATCATCAGTAACCGATATTTTAGACTTTAAGAAATGTAAAGTATGCCATCAATTTCATGCGGATGGGAAATTAGAATGTGGGCATATAATACCATGTTCAAATGAAGATGCTAACGCAGCGTGTGCCTCCAGAGGTAAACTTAAGTTCTACGATGCACTGGTCAATGGGCAACCATGCCAATGCTTAGTTGATAGCGGCAGCACTCTACTGGGTTTAAGGAGAGAACTTGCTAGACCACAAGATTATACGGGTGAATTTGTCAAATGCCGTACTTTCTCTGGAACCATCGAGAAATATCCACTGGCTAAAGCGCATATCAATACCCCGCTCCTTACCGGCACATTTACGTGCGCTATCCTCCAAGATCCAAGTACGGATCTTATTTTGGGATGCCTAGATGCATTGAAAGAATGTACAGACGAGAACATAAAAGCCTGGAAAGAGACACACATGGCCAGCGCTGTAACGAGGTCAGATACAGAAACAAACTATACTGACCTACAAAATGAAATGCTACAGCTATTAACACCAATTGGTGCAGATACCAACAGTACTCGACAGAAATTTATCGAGGCACACAGCACCGACCGAACAATTACACCATATTTTAAACTTTTGGGTGAAAGAGCGAAAGTGACTAAGAATGCATCTTGGTACTTCAGAAAATTTAACGGAATTCTCATGCGTTATTATACAAATAATAACCATGAAATTCAGCAAACGGTGTTACCTGTAACATACCGACAAAAGGTGCTTAAAATCGCACACGAGTCACCGTTTGCTGGACATTTGGCATATGATAAAACGCGAGCCAGAGTGCTATCACATTTTTACTGGCCGAAATTCTGTTCGGACATAAAATCTTTCTGTCGTTCTTGTACTATTTGTCAACATCTTGTACGAAAGGGAAAGCATGTGACTGCCGAAGTTCAACGGTCATTATTAGCATCCAGACCATTTGAGTGTGTAGCGGTCGATATTGTTGGACCCCTGAATCAGGTGTCAAGCAAAGGAAACCGTTATATACTGACTCTCGTGGACCTATGTACCAGGTGGATCGAAGCGTTCCCACTCAAATACATCACCTCCAAACATGTGGCAAATGTATTTTTGCACATATTTTCTCGCTTTGGCTTCCCACGATCTATCTTATCAAATCGGGGAACGCAGTTTATTTCGGCTGCTACGCAAGCCTTAACCAAATTGTTAGGAGTAGAGCAGCATTTATGTACCCCGTATCACCCAATGAGCAACGGGATCATAGAGAAAATTAACGGCGATCTCAAACACATGCTGGCTAAAGTAACAGCAGAAAACCCAGCTGATTGGGACACACTATTGCCAGCAGTGCTATTTGCTCATAGAGAAAAACCGCACACGAGTACGGGTTTCTCACCTTTTGAGTTAGTTTATGGGGCGAACCCTCGAGGACCCCTAACAATCTACCATCAGCTAATCACTAGCTTACCAGACAATCCAACCGCAGTAACACCATATGAGATGGTAACCGAAACACGCGATAGAATAATGAAAGCGTGTGTACTAGCCAAAGCATCTTTGGAGAGGAAAGGACAGATGTACCTCGATTATGCAAACAAGGGTGCAAAGACTATTCACCTCGAACCAAACCAGAAGGTTTTGCTTCTACTACCCGACAAACGTAATTTGTTACTAACATCTTGGCAAGGGCCTTTCAACGTCGAACGTAAAATATCAGATGTTGATTATGAAATATCATTAAAAGGACACTTAAAGATATTCCATTTTAACATGCTGAAACAATATTTTTCACGACAAGAACAGCAGACAGACGAACAAATTGCACCATCACCAAGCAATGAGACGACAGACGAACACAACACAACTTCACTAGATAGGGCGATACACGACAGCGACAACGCAAACACACTTAGCCAGATAACAGCACACACAGCTAGTACCACAACAGTATTGAACGAGACAGACGAAGACGACATGGAATTACCCGTTCCTACTGTAGACGCGACTGCGCCTATTGACAGCATAAAGATAGAAACGAAACTGACAGATGACCAACGACGACAAATCTTAGAACTAGTGACGGAATACAGAGACATTTTCTCCGACATCCCTGGAAAAACAGATAGAATAGAACATTCTATCGTTCTGACTGACACCACACCTATCAAGTGTCGACCTTACTCTATTCCATTAAACTATAGGTCGAACCTCGACAAAGAAATTCTATCTCTCGAGTCGAGCGGAATCATCCAAAAATCTCAGTCAGAGTATTCCTTCCCTATTGTCCTTGTCGCCAAAAAGGACTCTTCTATCCGACTATGCGTAGATTATCGCCACCTAAATAAGATAACTAAAAGTGACGCTGAACCGATTCCATCATGCGAGGATCTAATCTTGGACATGTCTACATCCCGCATATTTAGCAAGATTGACCTCACGAAGGGTTATTGGCAAGTCCCGATGGAAGTAAATTCCATCCATCTAACAGCTTTCTCCACTCCTCTTGGACTATATGAGTGACGCTTTCTTTCTTTCGGCCTTCGTAACGCTCCAGCGACTGTCGTCCGTCTAACTAGGGATTTTCTCCACGGGATGACAAATATTTCGACTTATATAGATGACATTTGCATCCATACAGAAGACCGGACAACACACCTACTGAAACTTAGACAAGTCTTCGACAGGTTGAGATTGTTTGGACTCACAGCGAAGCCGTCCAAAGTAGATTTGGGCATGGAACAAATTGACTTCCTGGGTCATACCATCTGCAGGGGCCAATTGAAAACTGATGACAGAATCGTCACTAAGATTCTGAATTTGACAATGCCAACGACCAAGAAACAGGTACGAAGTTTACTGGGTCTGGTAAACTACTATAGTAAATTCATTCCAAACCTGGCGGAAATCACCTGCGTTTTTTCTAACATCTTAAAAGCTTCGGCTAAGTTATCTGTAAAAGATGCACGATTAATTAGTGCGTTATCGAAATTGAAACATTTTTTCAGCGTTCCACCTATCCTTCGTTTGCCTAATCCAAAACTCACTTATTTCTTACGTACAGATGTGAGTGCCATATCCATATCTGGAATACTAGGACAGTTCTACGACGGGACGTTCCACCCCGTAATGTACGTAAGTCGCAAGATTACTCCTGCTGAAGGAAGATACTCAGCATCAGAATTGGAGGGCCTTAGTTTGATCTATTGCGTGAGAAAGTTTCACCGTTGTTTGGCAGGAGCACAGTTTGTAATCCAATCCGATAACTCTCCATTGTCTGTGATGCAATCTGGACATCCTACCAACAATAGAATTTACAGGTGGGCTTGGATTCTCCAAAATTACACATTTACCATCCAGCATTTAAAAGGGAGATTAAATACGATTGCAGACATTTTGAGTCGTCCTTCATCCATTCAAATACCTGAGTTACAGGAAGGAATCGACCAGACACCACCAGAAACAGTGACACTGTAATGTTAGATAACCAAGTGCCATGTATGGCGATTAAGACATATCGTAAGTGCGTTATCATCGCCTGATATATAACTTGTGTGAATAGAACAGTGCTATGAAAAGTATAACGAACAGACGCAGAATTAACATGCGCTGACACACACATAAGTTAGATTATGGGAACTAACGCCAAGAAAACAGCGAACCCAGCTTAGACCCCGAATCTAGAATATATTGAACCAACGCTTAGACCCCGAATAACAGTCCAGGGTTAGCTACGAACCTACATCATGTAGTAGGCAACTATATTAATACACTATCCTTCGAGGAGAGCATAAGTGACTTTGCCGGAATGAACTATGTTAGAATAGTCTACAAAGAGAATTGCTCCATCTTCACAACGCAGAGGAGGACGTCGACTTAGTGTAATTAGATATAGAAATGTAACTGTGATATATGTACATTATTATTTTATTTACAATATCTATAACTTCATTTTCTATTATTTATTCTATTGCAAATTGTGTAAACGCATATATAACGTTATTTTCTTATTTGCGTAGTTAGAAATCACCATCATTTAATTAATAATCCATTTATTAAAACATCCATTATAGAAATACAATTATTAGATCTTATATTAGTTAATTAACTTATAATCATAATCATTTATACATCCATTTAGCTAATATATCATTTCAAAACTAACACCAATCATTTAGGAATTCATATCATCTTTTTCACAAATAACATTTAAGGTAATTAACCCATTTTTCTTAAATGAAAGTAATAGTAAATTATTTCCCTTGAGGGTAATTTAGGTCAGCACACCGAAGTATGGAAGTTACATAACAGGATCGGTAACAAACCATCCTTATAACTATTTACATTTTTGTATAGAGATGACGCGTGCAAACAAAACGCACAGTCATTTGGCGTGATTACTGGTATAATTTCAGCCAATCGTTTATTGTATATATATATTGTTTATGTATGTAATACTATGAAACATATTTTAATGACGAGAGAATGATTGAGTGAAAGAATAGTATGAAAAGGTATGAAAGATGAATGAAAGAAGAGAAAATGCGAGGAGAGAATGCGAAAAACTTAGTAAACATTGAAAGAAAGAGAGCGAGAGAGAAAGATAGCGGAAATTTTTTTTCCACCGCTGTAAAAGTCTTATTTGACTTGTCTGTGTCATCTGTGTATCCAATGTGTTGTCGAGGTTTTTATGTGTGTTACAGCCACACTTTAACAGAGTATATAGAGAACGTACTTTGAGCTTCAGAAAGTGGAGATGTGGTCACAAATAAAAATAACGAACGTTTGTAACCACAATAAACCGATTTGCGGCGCTCGAAGGAACACACACATTTAGTACACTAACGCATACACATGTTAGAGAGTTAAGTACACTTTAGTTTATTAGAAAACACGCAAACAAACAGGAAAACGAACACAAAAAGTTGCACACACCATTCAGTTCAAAGAACAATAACTCTAAATTCAGGGGACACAATAAATAATTAGAAACCTAAATGTAACAGTGAATATAGCTTTTTCACATGCGGAAGCAAGAAGGTGAACAGTAGAGCTGTGTGTATAGAGTTGGAGGGGATATTAATGGGAACATGAACACTTGGTGCTCATGTGTTGTACTCATAATAGAGTCAACTAGTGTGTGGGTTGTCATTTCGGGCAATTGGAGGAACAGGTCAAGACGGAAGTCAATAGGTGAAAGTCAAAAGACATAGGGTCAAACGACAGAAGCCAGGACATATGTCATAAGACAACGGTTTCCGGTTCAATACCAATCCCAAAGATATCTATAGAACCAACTATACTGAGACATGGGCTACTGAATTAGCCAAGTGAAAAGATAGAACACTGTGAATGAAGGTAGAAGATATTGTTCTATCCCCAAACTAGAAAGTTCTATACTTATTGGAGATCTGACAAAATTGGGACAACCAATTTTTCTTTTGAGACCAGAAGTGTTACAAACATGAGAAAAAGGGAAGTAACACTTCGCGGAGAGGAGGGGACCCTGTCAGCATCCCCAATAAGGCCTTACAGGAGTAATGAGTTAACACTAGTCTAGTAGAGAGACACCAGACAGGAGAGACACCGAGTACTATTAATAGCCTCACAAGGAGACACAATTGTGTCAGACCAGAGGTCGATAAGTACAGATGAGCGAGGGCTTTCCCCAAGCAATTGGGTAGCTGGTCCTTGCGAGTAACCGTGATATGCCAGGTTACTCGAACTCACCAGCCGGCGTGCTGGCAAGACCAGGCACGCAATAATAGCTACTGCACGGAGAGAAAAGTGTCCGTGCTTGTCCACGCAATGTGTAGCGTGTGGACAGACTGACTGGAGACGGTAGAGAGAGCAGACGTATCCTTGACCAATGCGATAGCTTTCTAGGCCATAGGCAAACATAGGGCTGTTCATTTAGATTGTGAAATGCTAGCATCATCTATCATCACGTTAATGCATTCATGTTTTGTAATGATGATGAAACATAACGCTCGTAGAGCCATTCAAATGTCGGCTCTGAATAAATTGTATTCCTTTCGCAAATGTCATGAATTGTTATTTCGTGCAGTGCGAAAGTAGCGGAGTCGTGAAAAGCTGCAGCGCACAAGTCGCTGACAGGCTAGACCCCGAATTGGTGTCAGAGCACAGCGAACCAACGCCAGCAGTACAATTACTGTCAGATTTCAGTGAACGTTTCTGAGCAGTCATAGCAGACAGTTGTGGTAATATTCAACGATCAGTTAACGCCAACATGCAAGTGGTATTATAAACCACTGAACGAACGCTGGCTATCGATTGATATTACAAAATTCTGTACCAGAATTAATTCAATGCACGTCTCAACATTATTGATGTGTGATATATTGCAAAGTAATACAAATTTGTTGTGATACATGCTATAAATTAATTTTTTCCTTGTGGTGAATTATACGATCGCCAATTTGTGGAGTGTGAACCACAATTGAGTCAAATTGGATCGATAAAGTGTGAAATTCTACCAATATTATTTAGAAAGTGTGTTATTATACTAAAAGCAATTGAAATGTATAAAATCATCAGTGAACATTACCATCGTAAACACCGTGTACATTTCATTGCGTGTGATACAGCCATCAATGTCACCATTCTACGAAATCAGTAAATAGATTAGCGACGAACTGCAGCCTAAAACGAAGGTACGCCAGAGTCAAGCGGCGAAGACAAGACGACATTGACGGCCGTACGACTAATCATCTCATTTATTATCTAACAATCACTCAGACGATCATATCATTCATCATTAATACCATTTATCACTATTTAGCACATTTTCATTCATCATTCGCATGAAATAGGAGATTGTATTAACAACTTGATGAAATATGAAATATTTGATAAAATATCATGAATTGTGAGCTTGTATTTACAACGTAAGCGTGTGTCTAATTTTTGCTGCTCTACTAACCAGAAGCAGCCCGTGTGTTATCAAATCAAACCAGTGTGTAGTGTGAAAGACTGCAGTGGAACATCCCAGGTACCGTACATTCCAACAAATTAGATGAGTATATTTTTCGAATATTTTGGTATGCTCTAACTTAATCATGCATCTTCTTTTCCAGCAAAAGATGTACACATACTAACACATTGTTGTAAACTATTATGTGAATATTATTGTATTATTATTTTGAACTAACATTACGCCACAAAATGGCGTCACTAAATGAATGTGTCCAGGCGGGCATCGCAATGGGCCACACTGGAGATAAGCTAGAAAAATGGGCGGATCAAAAGTATAAAAAAGAAATAGCTCGACAGAGAGAAGAAACAGAAAGAAAAATTGCTCTGCAGAGAGAAGAAACAGAAAGAAAAACTGCTCTTGACAGAGATGAGAGAGCATTAGAAAGGCAACATCAAAAAGAAATGAAAGAGATCAAGGAGGCTACCAAACAGAAACAGTTAGACGTAGAACTTGCTAACAAACAAGCAGAGGAAGCCACCAAACAAAAGCAGATACAAGTAGATTCTGAAACTAGACTAAAGATGAAAGAAATGGAGGTAGATTCTAACATACAAATAGCCTCTAGCAAACAAAAGAGCCAAGAAGAACAGAACAAATTTAGTAAGTACACGGGCCTTATCAAACCATACACTGTAGGTGATTCAATCAGCGCATGGACTGAAAATATAGAGTTCCAACTAAAAACACAGAAAATACCTTTAGAGGATTGGGCAATGATTTACATGAGGAACCTGAGTGGGGAGCCTTTAAAAGTAATAGAATCCATACCTACAGATCTTAGAAACAATTACCAGTACATGCACGATAGGATAATGCAACATTTTCTTTTGGCCGCTACTGGTTATCAAATTCAATTCTCACAGAATAAACCAAAAGCAACTGAAACTTTCTTAGACTACATTTCTAACGTGCAGAGCACATTTAAAAAGTGGACTAAAGCGGCTAAGGTAGGTAACTGCTATGAAAAACTAGAAGAACTAATGGTAATGGACAAAGTCGTTTCTACAGTGCTTACCCCTTTTGCTAAATTCTTACAACAGTCAGATATTGATTCCATTCAACAATTAGAGAAACGGGAGTCAACTTATTTTTCCTCTAATCGGGACATATTTAAAACTACATCACATGACACAGAAATTACAGCTTTTGCAAATAGAGTCCCTGATAGATCCTACAAACAGAAAGACTACAGTAAGAAGGACAAACCATATCAGAAACCACCTCGATGTAATTATTGCAATCTTTTTCACCCAACTTATTCGATGTGTGATAAGAACCCCACATATCCGTCACACCTAGAACAAGTGTTAAAGAAGCAAGAAAGCAGAAGATCATCGTTTAAACGTGCTGTAAAATGTTATTTTTGTTCAAGTTATGGCCACTATAGCAATAAATGTCTTGGGAGACAGAAAATGAAGGCAAACAACGCAGCCCTCATCGATACATCATCAGACGATGAGAGTGACATAGATCCCGAACTTGTCAATGTATTGCCAACGAATGAATGTCAGAGTGTATCATCAGTAACCGATATTTTAGACTTTAAGAAATGTAAAGTATGCCATCAATTTCATGCGGATGGGAAATTAGAATGTGGGCATATAATACCATGTTCAAATGAAGATGCTAACGCAGCGTGTGCCTCCAGAGGTAAACTTAAGTTCTACGATGCACTGGTCAATGGGCAACCATGCCAATGCTTAGTTGATAGCGGCAGCACTCTACTGGGTTTAAGGAGAGAACTTGCTAGACCACAAGATTATACGGGTGAATTTGTCAAATGCCGTACTTTCTCTGGAACCATCGAGAAATATCCACTGGCAAAAGCGCATATCAATACCCCGCTCCTTACCGGCACATTTACGTGCGCTATCCTCCAAGATCCATGTACGGATCTTATTTTGGGATGCCTAGATGCATTGAAAGAATGTACAGACGAGAACATAAAAGCCTGGAAAGAGACACACATGGCCAGCGCTGTAACGAGGTCAGATACAGAAACAAACTATACTGACGTACAAAATGAAATGCTACAGCTATTAACACCAATTGGTGCAGATACCAACAGTACTCGACTGAAATTTATCGAGGCACACAGCACCGACCGAACAATTACACCATATTTTAAACTTTTGGGTGAAGGAGCGAAAGTGACTAAGAATGCATCTTGGTACTTCAGAACATTTAACGGAATTCTCATGCGTTATTATACAAATAATAACCATGAAATTCAGCAAACGGTGTTACCTGTAACATACCGACAAAAGGTGCTTAAAATCGTACACGAGTCACCGTTTGCTGGACATTTGGCATATGATAAAACGCGAGCCAGAGTGCTATCACATTTTTACTGGCCGAAATTCTGTTCGGACATAAAATCTTTCTGACGTTCTTGTACTATTTGTCAACATCTTGTACGAAAGGGAAAGCATGTGACTGCCGAAGTTCAACGGTCATTATTAGCATCCAGACCATTTGAGTGTGTAGCGGTCGATATTGTTGGACCCCTGAATCAGGTGTCAAGCAAAGGAAACCGTTATATACTGACTCTCGTGGACCTATGTACCAGGTGGATCGAAGCGTTCCCACTCAAATACATCACCTCCAAAGATGTGGCAAATGTATTTTTGCACATATTTTCTCGCTTTGGCTTCCCACGATCTATCTTATCAGATCGGGGAACGCAGTTTATTTCGGCTGCTACGCAAGCCTTAACCAAATTGTTAGGAGTAGAGCGGCATTTCTGTACCCCGTATCACCAAATGAGCAACGGGATCATAGAGAAAATTAACGGCGATCTCAAACACATGCTGGCTAAAGTAACAGCAGAAAACCCAGCTGATTGGGACACACTATTGCCAGCAGTGCTATTTGCCCATAGAGAAATACCGCACACGAGTACGGGTTTCTCACCTTTTGAGTTAGATTATGGGGCGAACCTCGAGGACCCCTAACAATCTACCATCAGCTAATCACTAGCTTACCAGACAATCCAACCGCAGTAACACCATATGAGATGGTAACCGAAACACGCGATAGAATAATGAAAGCGTGTGTATTAGCCAAAGCATCTTTGGAGAGGAAAGGACAGATGTACCTCGATTATGCAAACAAGGGTGCAAAAACTATTCACCTCGAACCAAACAAGAAGGTTTTGCTTCTACTACCCGACAAACGTAATTTGTTACTAACATCTTGGCAAGGGCCTTTCAACGTCGAACGTAAAATATCAGATGTTGATTATGAATTATCAATAAAAGGACACTTAAAGACATTCCATTTTAACATGCTGAAACCATATTTTTCACGACAAGAACAGCAGACAGACGAACAAAATTGCACCATCACCAAGCAATGAGACGACAGACGAACACAACACAACTTCACTAGATAGGGCGACACACGACAGCGACAACGCAAACACACTTATCCAGATAACAGCACACACAGCTAGTACCACAACACGACGAAGACGACATGGAATTACCCGTTCCTACTGTAGACGCGACTGCGAATATTGACAGCATAAAGATAGAAACGAAACTGACAGATGACCAACGACGACAAATCTTAGAACTAGTGACGGAATACAGAGACATTTTCTCCGACATCCCTGGAAAGACAGATAGAATAGAACATTCTATCGTTCTGACTGACACCACACCTATCAAGTGTCGACCTTACTCTATTCCATTAAACTATATGTCGAACCTCGACAAAGAAATTCTATCTCTCGAGTCGAGCGGAATCATCCAAAAATCTCAGTCAGAGTATTCCTTCCCTATTGTCCTTGTCGCCAAAAAGGACTCTTCTATCCGACTATGCGTAGATTATCGCCACCTAAATAAGATAACTAAAAGTGACGCTGAACCGATTCCATCATGCGAGGATCTAATCTTGGACATGTCTACATCCCGCATATTTAGCAAGATTGACCTCACGAAGGGTTATTGGCAAGTCCCGATGGAAGTAAATTCCATCCATCTAACAGCTTTCTCCACTCCTCTTGGACTATATGAGTGGCGCTTTCTTCCTTTCGGCTTTCGTAACGCTCCAGCGACTGTCGTCCGTCTAACTAGGGATCTTCTCCACGGGATGACAAATATTTCGACTTATATAGATGACATTTGCATCCATACAGAAGACCGGACAACACACCTACTGAAACTTAGACAAGTCTTCGACAGGTTGAGATTGTTTGGACTCACAGCGAAGCCGTCCAAAGTAGATTTGGGCATGGAACAAATTGACTTCCTGGGTCATACCATCTGCAGGGGCCAATTGAAAACTGATGACAGAATCGTCACTAAGATTCTGAATTTGACAATGCCAACGACCAAGAAACAGGTACGAAGTTTACTGGGTCTGGTAAACTACTATAGTAAATTCATTCCAAACCTGGCGGAAACCACCTGCGTTTTTTCTAACATCTTAAAAGCTTCGGCTAAGTTATCTGTAAAAGATGCACGATTAATTAGTGCGTTATCGAAATTGAAACATTTTTTCAGCGTTCCACCTATCCTTCGTTTGCCTAATCCAAAACTCACTTATTTCTTACGTACAGATGTGAGTGCCATATCCATATCTGGAATACTAGGACAGTTCTACGACGGGACGTTCCACCCCGTAATGTACGTAAGTAGCAAGATTACTCCTGCTGAAGGAAGATACTCAGCATCAGAATTGGAGGGCCTTAGTTTGATCTATTGCGTGAGAAAGTTTCACCGATGTTTGGCAGGAGCACAGTTTGTAATCCAATCCGATAACTCTCCATTGTCTGTGATGCAATCTGGACATCCTACCAACAATAGAATTTACAGGTGGGCTTTGATTCTCCAAAATTACACATTTACCATCCAGCATTTAAAAGGGAGATTAAATACGATTGCAGACATTTTGAGTCGTCCTTCATCCATTCAAATACCTGAGTTACAGGAAGGAATCGACCAGACACCACCAGAAACAGTGACACTGTAATGTTAGATAACCAAGTGCCATGTATGGCGATTAAGACATATCGTAAGTGCGTTATCATCGCCTGATATATAACTTGTGTGAATAGAACAGTGCTATGAAAAGTATAACGAACAGACGCAGAATTAACATGCGCTGACACACACATAAGTTAGATTATGGGAACTAACGCCAAGAAAACAGCGAACCCAGCTTAGACCCCGAATCTAGAATATATTGAACCAACGCTTAGACCCCGAATAACAGTCCAGGGTTAGCTACGAACCTACATCATGTAGTAGGCAACTATATTAATACACTATCCTTCGAGGAGAGCATAAGTGACTTTGCCGGAATGAACTATGTTAGAATAGTCTACAAAGAGAATTGCTCCATCTTCACAACGCAGAGGAGGACGTCGACTTAGTGTAATTAGATATAGAAATGTAACTGTGATATATGTACATTATTATTTTATTTACAATATCTATAACTTCATTTTCTATTATTTATTCTATTGCAAATTGTGTAAACGCATATATAACGTTATTTTCTTATTTGCGTAGTTAGAAATCACCATCATTTAATTAATAATCCATTTATTAAAACATCCATTATAGAAATACAATTATTAGATCTTATATTAGTTAATTAACTTATAATCATAATCATTTATACATCCATTTAGCTAATATATCATTTCAAAACTAACACCAATCATTTAGGAATTCATATCATCTTTTTCACAAATAACATTTAAGGTAATTAACCCATTTTTCTTAAATGAAAGTAATAGTAAATTATTTCCCTTGAGGGTAATTTAGGTCAGCACACCGAAGTATGGAAGTTACATAACAGGATCGGTAACAAACCATCCTTATAACTATGTACATTTTTGTATAGAGATGACGCGTGCAAACAAAACGCACAGTCATTTGGCGTGATTACTGGTATAATTTCAGCCAATCGTTTATTGTATATATATATTGTTTATGTATGTAATACTATGAAACATATTTTAATGACGAGAGAATGATTGAGTGAAAGAATAGTATGAAAAGGTATGAAAGATGAATGAAAGAAGAGAAAATGCGAGGAGAGAATGCGAAAAACTTAGTAAACATTGAAAGAAAGAGAGTGAGAGAGAAAGATAGCGGAAATTTTTTTTCCACCGCTGTAAAAGTCTTATTTGACTTGTCTGTGTCATCTGTGTATCCAATGTGTTGTCGAGGTTTTTATGTGTGTTACAGCCACACTTTAACAGAGTATATAGAGAACTTACTTTGAGCTTCAGAAAGCGGAGTTGTGGTCACAAATAAAAATAACGAACGTTTGTAACCACAATAAACCGATTTGCGGCGCTCGAAGGAACACACACATTTAGTACACTAACGCATACACATGTTAGAGAGTTAAGTACACTTTAGTTTATTAGAAAACACGCAAACAAACAGGAAAACGAACACAAAAAGTTGCACACACCATTCAGTTCAAAGAACAATAACTCTAAATTTAGGGGACACAATAAATAATTAGAAACCTAAATGTAACAGTGAATATAGCTTTTTCACATGCGGAAGCAAGAAGGTGAACAGTAGAGCTGTGTGTATAGAGTTGGAGGGGATATTAATGGGAACATGAACACTTGGTGTTCATGTGTTGTACTCATAATAGAGTCAACTAGTGTGTGGGTTGTCATTTCGGGCAATTGGAGGAACAGGTCAAGACGGAAGTCAATAGGTGAAAGTCAAAAGACATAGGGTCAAACGACAGAAGCCAGGACATAAGTCATAAGACAACGGTTTCCGGTTCAATACCAATCCCAAAGATATCTATAGAACCAACTATACTGAGACATGGGCTACTGAATTAGCCAAGTGAAAAGATAGAACACTGTAAATGAAGGTAGAAGATATTGTTCTATCCCCAAACTAGAAAGTTCTATACTTATTGGAGATCTGACAAAATTGGGACAACCAATTTTTCTTTTGAGACCAGAAGTGTTACAAACATGAGAAAAAGGGAAGTAACACTTCGCGGAGAGGAGGGGACCCTGTCAGCATCCCCAATAAGGCCTTACAGGAGTAATGAGTTAACACTAGTCTAGTAGAGAGACACCAGACAGGAGAGACACCGAGTACTATTAATAGCCTCACAAGGAGACACAATTGTGTCAGACCAGAGGTCGATAAGTACAGATGAGCGAGGGCTTTCCCCAAGCAATTGGGTAGCTGGTCCTTGCGAGTAACCGTGATATGCCAGGTTACTCGAACTCACCAGCCGGCGTGCTGGCAAGACCAGGCACGCAATAATAGCTACTGCACGGAGAGAAAAGTGTCCGTGCTTGTCCACGCAATGTGTAGCGTGTGGACAGACTGACTGGAGACGGTAGAGAGAGCAGACGTATCCTTGACCAATGCGATAGCTTTCTAGGCCATAGGCAAACATAGGGCTGTTCATTTAGATTGTGAAATGCTAGCATCATCTATCATCACGTTAATGCATTCATGTTTTGTAATGATGATGAAACATAACGCTCGTAGAGCCATTCAAATGTCGGCTCTGAATAAATTGTATTCCTTTCGCAAATGTCATGAATTGTTATTTCGTGCAGTGCGAAAGTAGCGGAGTCGTGAAAAGCTGCAGCTCACAAGTCGCTGACAGGCTAGACCCCGAATTGGTGTCAGAACACAGCGAACCAACGCCAGCAGTACAATTACTGTCAGATTTCAGTGAACGTTTCTGAGCAGTCATAGCAGGCAGTTGTGGTAATATTCAACGATCAGTTAACGCCAACATGCAAGTGGTATTATAAACCACTGAACGAACGCTGGCTATCGATTGATATTACAAAATTCTGTACCAGAATTAATTCAATGCACGTCTCAACATTATTGATGTGTGATATATTGCAAAGTAATACAAATTTGTTGTGATACATGCTATAAATTAATTTTTTCCTTGTGGTGAATTATACGATCGCCAATTTGTGGAGTGTGAACCACAATTGAGTCAAATTGGATCGATAAAGTGTGAAATTCTACCAATATTATTTAGAAAGTGTGTTATTATACTAAAAGCAATTGAAATGTATAAAATCATCAGTGAACATTACCATCGTAAACACCGGTGTACATTTCATTGCGTGTGATACGCCATCAATGTCACCATTCTACGAAATCAGTAAATAGATTAGCGACGAACTGCAGCCTAAAACGAAGGTACGCCAAAGTCAAGCGGCGAAGACAAGACGACATTGACGGCCGTACGACTAATCATCTCATTTATTATCTAACAATCACTCAGACGATCATATCATTCATCATTAATACCATTTATCACTATTTAGCACATTTTCATTCATCATTCGCATGAAATAGGAGATTGTATTAACAACTTGATGAAATATGAAATATTTGATAAAATATCATGAATTGTGAGCTTGTATTTACAACGTAAGCGTGTGTCTAATTTTTGCTGCTCTACTAACCAGAAGCAGCCCGTGTGTTATCAAATCAAACCAGTGTGTAGTGTGAAAGACTGCAGTGGAACATCCCAGGTACCGTACATTCCAACAAATTAGATGAGTATATTTTTCGAATATTTTGGTATGCTCTAACTTAATCATGCATCTTCTTTTCCAGCAAAAGATGTACACATACTAACACATTGTTGTAAACTATTCTGTGAATATTATTGTATTATTATTTTGAACTAACATTACGCCACAAAATGGCGTCACTAAATGAATGTGTCCAGGCGGGCATCGCAATGGGCCACACTGGAGATAAGCTAGAAAAATGGGCGGATCAAAAGTATAAAAAAGAAATAGCTCGACAGAGAGAAGAAACAGAAAGAAAAATTGCTCTGCAGAGAGAAGAAACAGAAAGAAAAACTGCTCTTGACAGAGATGAGAGAGCATTAGAAAGGCAACATCAAAAAGAAATGAAAGAGATCAAGGAGGCTACCAAACAGAAACAGTTAGACGTAGAACTTGCTAACAAACAAGCAGAGGAAGCCACCAAACAAAAGCAGATACAAGTAGATTCTGAAACTAGACTAAAGATGAAAGAAATGGAGGTAGATTCTAACATACAAATAGCCTCTAGCAAACAAAAGAGCCAAGAAGAGCAGAACAAATTTAGTAAGTACAAGGGCCTTATCAAACCATACACTGTAGGTGATTCAATCAGCGCATGGACTGAAAATATAGAGTTCCAACTAAAAACACAGAAAATACCTTTAGAGGATTGGGCAATGATTTACATGAGGAACCTGAGTGGGGAGCCTTTAAAAGTAATAGAATCCATACCTACAGATCTTAGAAACAATTACCAGTACATACACGATAGGATAATGCAACATTTTCTTTTGGACGCTACTGGTTATCAAATTCAATTCTCACAGAATAAACCAAAAGCAACTGAAACTTTCTTAGACTACATTTCTAACGTGCAGAGCACATTTAAAAAGTGGACTAAAGCGGCTAAGGTAGGTAACAGCTATGAAAAACTAGAAGAACTAATGGTAATGGACAAAGTCGTTTCTACAGTGCTTACCCCTTTTGATAAATTCTTACAACAGTCAGATATTGATTCCATTCAACAATTAGAGAAACGGGAGTCAACTTATTTTTCCTCTAATCGGGACATATTTAAAACTACATCACATGACACAGAAATTACAGCTTTTGCAAATAGAGTCCCTGATAGATCCTACAAACAGAAAGACTACAGTAAGAAGGACAAACCATATCAGAAACCACCTCGATGTAATTATTGCAATCTTTTTCACCCAACTTATTCGATGTGTGATAAGAACCCCACATGTCCGTCACACCTAGAACAAGTGTTAAAGAAGCAAGAAAGCAGAAGATCATCGTTTAAACGTGCTGTAAAATGTTATTTTTGTTCAAGTTATGGCCACTATAGCAATAAATGTCTTGGGAGACAGAAAATGAAGGCAAACAACGCAGCCCTCATCGATACATCATCAGACGATGAGAGTGACATAGATCCCGAACTTGTCAATGTATTGCCAACGAATGAATGTCAGAGTGTATCATCAGTAACCGATATTTTAGACTTTAAGAAATGTAAAGTATGCCATCAATTTCATGCGGATGGGAAATTAGAATGTGGGCATATAATACCATGTTCAAATGAAGATGCTAACGCATCGTGTGCCTCCAGAGGTAAACTTAAGTTCTACGATGCACTGGTCAATGGGCAACCATGCCAATGCTTAGTTGATAGCGGCAGCACTCTACTGGGTTTAAGGAGAGAACTTGTTAGACCACAAGATTATACGGGTGAATTTGTCAAATGCCGTACTTTCTCTGGAACCATCGAGAAATATCCACTGGCAAAAGCGCATATCAATACCCCGCTCCTTACCGGCACATTTACGTGCGCTATACTCCAAGATCCATGTACGGATCTTATTTTGGGATGCCTAGATGCATTGAAAGAATGTACAGACGAGAACATAAAAGCCTGGAAAGAGACACACATGGCCAGCGCTGTAACGAGGTCAGATACAGAAACAAACTATACTGACGTACAAAATGAAATGCTACAGCTATTAACACCAATTGGTGCAGATACCAACAGTACTCGACTGAAATTTATCGAGGCACACAGCACCGACCGAACAATTACACCATATTTTAAACTTTTGGGTGAAAGAGCGAAAGTGACTAAGAATGCATCTTGGTACTTCAGAAAATTTAACGGAATTCTCATGCGTTATTATACAAATAATAACCATGAAATTCAGCAAACGGTGTTACCTGTAACATACCGACAAAAGGTGCTTAACATCGCACACGAGTCACCGTTTGCTGGACATTTGGCATATGATAAAACGCGAGCCAGAGTGCTATCACATTTTTACTGGCCGAAATTCTGTTCGGACATAAAATCTTTCTGTCGTTCTTGTACTATTTGTCAACATCTTGTACGAAAGGGAAAGCATGTGACTGCCGAAGTTCAACGGTCATTATTAGCATCCAGACCATTTGAGTGTGTAGCGGTCGATATTGTTGGACCCCTGAATCAGGTGTCAAGCAAAGGAAACCGTTATATACTGACTCTCGTGGACCTATGTACCAGGTGGATCGAAGCGTTCCCACTCAAATACATCACCTCCAAAGATATGGCAAATGTATTTTTGCACATATTTTCTAGCTTTGGCTTCCCACGATCTATCTTATCAGATCGGGGAACGCAGTTTATTTCGGCTGCTACGCAAGCCTTAACCAAATTGTTAGGAGTAGAGCGGCATTTCTGTACCCCGTATCACCAAATGAGCAACGGGATCATAGAGAAAATTAACGGCGATCTCAAACACATGCTGGCTAAAGTAACAGCAGAAAACCCAGCTGATTGGGACACACTATTGCCAGCAGTGCTATTTGCCCATAGAGAAATACCGCACACGAGTACGGGTTTCTCACCTTTTGAGTTAGATTATGGGGCGAACCCTCGAGGACCCCTAACAATCTACCATCAGCTAATCACTAGCTTACCAGACAATCCAACCGCAGTAACACCATATGAGATGGTAACCGAAACACGCGATAGAATAATGAAAGCGTGTGTATTAGCCAAAGCATCTTTGGAGAGGAAAGGACAGATGTACCTCGATTATGCAAACAAGGGTGCAAAAACTATTCACCTCGAACCAAACAAGAAGGTTTTGCTTCTACTACCCGACAAACGTAATTTGTTACTAACATCTTGTCAAGGGCCTTTCAACGTCGAACGTAACATATCAGATGTTGATTATGAATTATCAATAAAAGGACACTTAAAGACATTCCATTTTAACATGCTGAAACCATATTTTTCACGACAAGAACAGCAGACAGACGAACAAATTGCACCATCACCAAGCAATGAGACGACAGAAGAACACAACACAACTTCACTAGATAGGGCGACACACGACAGCGACAACGCAAACACACTTAGCCAGATAACAGCACACACAGCTAGTACCACAACACGACGAAGACGACATGGAATTACCCGTTCCTACTGTAGACGCGACTGCGACTATTGACAGCATAAAGATAGAAACGAAACTGACAGATGACCAACGACGACACATCTTAGAACTAGTGACGGAATACAGAGACATTTTCTCCGACATCCCTGGAAAGACAGATGGAATAGAACATTCTATCGTTCTGACTGACACCACACCTATCAAGTGTCGACCTTACTCTATTCCATTAACTGATCGCCTGCCAGATGCCACTTGATAGCCCAAGTAACCCAAATTTCCCACCCAGATGCCACTTTAATGCCCCTCTTATGTATAGTGGTTTAATGTATCTGTGTTTCCTATCCAGTCCACATTTTTAGTGTATCACTTATTTAAACTCCAAAAGCGAAAGATTTTATTTCCTTTCGTGTGCTTCCGTGTGCACAGATCAGGCATGGTTTCGTGTAAACTTTTAGGAGAATGTTTGTTGATATTTCGAAATTCAAAGTGACCATATCTTCTGGTTCTTGACCTCATATATTTTAATAAAATCACAGTTTTAAACAGTTTTATATTATAGTTATTGTGATGTAAACGACTTTGTGATAGATTCTAAAACGAACCTGTGCAGTATTCAGATAATTAAGTAGAAGGCGGTCATAATATTGAAAAAAAATCTAACAGTGAATTTTACTAAGAATATGATGGCTTTTCCATTTTGTGTGAAAATGATGTACTTCATAATGTTATGATTTCATTGCGTTTTATTCATGTTATGGAGCAGTTCTTGTGATATTCTTGAAGACAACTGGTGTGTGTAATATAATTCACTAAATTTAACTGGATTAGCGGCTTCGGATATAAAATAAAGACTTGGTAAGTGAATTTTTTTCATAATTTTTAACACTTTAATTTCAATTGTTATTACTAAAACTCTCATTATTGTCATAATATTTGTAACCTATCAATTAATTATTAACACTGTCAGGTTCCCTGTGCAATTCTCTTTAATTTGATATGTAATACAATGCATCTGCTACAGTTTTAACCATTTTAAAAGCAAAATTGTGGCATACCCCTAGTTTAAATTTTCTGCCTTGAATCTCTGTTTGGGTATGACCACTTTTTTGTTTGGCACTGAATCAGTTAAACTATAGGTCGAACCTCGACAAAGAAATTCTATCTCTCGAGTCGAGCGGAATAATCCAAAAATCTCAGTCAGAGTATTCCTTCCCTTTTGTCCGTGTCGCCAAAAAGGACTCTTCTATCCGACTATGCGTAGATTATCGCCGCCTAAATAAGATAACAAAAAGTGACGCTGAACCGATTCCATCATGCGAGGATCTAATCTTGGACATGTCTACATCCCGCATATTTAGCAAGATTGACCTCACGAAAGGTTATTGGCAAGTCCCGATGGAAGTAAATTCCATCCATCTAACAGCTTTCTCCACTCCTCTTGGACTATATGAGTATCGCTTTCTTCCTTTCGCCCAGTCGTAACGCTCCAGCGACTTTCGTCCGTCTAACTAGGGATCTTCTCCACGGGATGACAAATATTTCGACTTATATAGATGACATTTGCATCCATACAGAAGACTGGACAACACACCTACTGAAACTTAGACAAGTCTTCGACAGGTTGAGATTGTTTGGACTCACAGCGAAGCCGTGCAAAGTAGAGTTGGGCATGGAACAAATTGACTTCCTGGGTCATACCATCTGCAGGGGCCAATTGAAAACTGATGACAGAATCGTCACTAAGATTCTGAATTTGACAATGCCAACGACCAAGAAACAGGTACGAAGTTTACTGGGTCTGGTAAACTACTATAGTAAATTCATTCCCAACCTGGCGGATATCACCAGCGTTTTTTCTAACATCTTAAAATCTTCGGCTAAGTTATCTGTAAAAGATGCACGATTAATTAGTGCGTTATCGAAATTGAAAATTTTTTTCAGCGTTCCACCTATCCTTCGTATGCCTAATCCAAAACTCACTTATTTCTTACGCACAGATGTGTGTGCAATATCCATATCTGGAATACTAGAACAGTTCTACGACGGGACGTTCCACCCCGTAATGTACGTAAGTCGCAAGATTACTCCTGCTGAAGGAAGATACTCAGCATTAGAATTGGAGGGCCTTAGTTTGATCTATTGCGTGAGAAAGTTTCACCGATTTTTGGCAGGAGCACAGTTTGTATTCCAATCCGATAACTCTCCATTGTCTGTGATGCAATCTGAACATCCTACCAACAATAGAATTTACAGGTGGGCTTTGATTCTCCAAAATTACACATTTACCATCCAGCATTTAAAAGGGAGATTAAATACGATTGCAGACATTTCGAGTCGTTCTTCATCCATTCAAATACCTGAGTTACAGGAAGGAATCGACCAGACACCACCAGAAACAGTGACACTGTAATGTTAGATAACCAAGTGCCATGTATGGTGATTAAGACATATCGTAAGTGCGTTATCATCGCCTGATATATAACTTGTGTGAATAGAACAGTGCTATGAAAAGTGTAACGAACAGACGCAGAATTAACATGCGCTGACACACACATAAGTTAGATTATGGGAACTAACGCCAAGAAAACAGTGAACCCAGCTTAGACCCCGAATCTAGAATATATTGAACCAACGCTTAGACCCCGAATAACAGTCCAGGGTTAGCTACGAACCTACATCATGTAGTAGGCAACTATATTAATACACTATCCTTCGAGGAGAGCATAAGAGACTTTGCCGGAATGAACTATGTTAGAATAGTCTACAAAGAGAATTGCTTTATCTTCACAACGCAGAGGAGGACGTCGACTTAGTGTAATTAGATATAGAAATGTAACTGTGATATATGTACATTATTATTTTATTTACAATATCTATAACTTCATTTTCTATTATTTATTCTATTGCAAATTGTGTAAACGCATATATAACGTTATTTTCTTATTTGCGTAGTTATAAATCACCATCATTTAATTAATAATCCATTTATTAAAACATCCATTATAGAAATACAATTATTAGATCTTATATTAGTTAATTAACTTATAATCATAATCATTTATACATCCATTTAGCTAATATATCATTTCAAAACTAACACCAATCATTTAGGAATTAATATCATCATTTTTACAAATAACATTTAAGGTAATTAACCCATTTTTCTTAAATGAAAGTAATAGTAAATTATTTCCCTTGAGGGTAATTTAGGTCAGCACACCGAAGTATGGAAGTTACATAACAGGATCGGTAACAAACCATCCTTATAACTATGTACATTTTTGTATAGAGATGACGCGTGCAAACAAAACGCACAGTCATTTGGCGTGATTACTGGTATAATTTCAGCCAATCGTTTATTGTATATATATATATATTGTTTATGTATGTAATACTATGAAACATATTTTAATGACGAGAGAATGATTGAGTGAAAGAATAGTATGAAAAGGTATGAAAGATGAATGAAAGAAGAGAAAATGCGAGGAGAGAATGCGAAAAACTTAGTAAACATTGAAAGAAAGAGAGCGAGAGAGAAAGATAGCGGATATTTTTTTTCCACCGCTGTAAAAGTCTTATTTGACTTGTCTGTGTCATCTGTGTATCCAATGTGTTGTCGAGGATTTTATGTGTGTTACAGCCACACTTTAACAGAGTATATAGAGAACGTACTTTGAGCTTCAGAAAGCGGAGTTGTGGTCACAAATAAAAATAACGAACGTTTGTAACCACATTAAACCGATTTGCGGCGCTCGAAGGAACACACACATTTAGTACACTAACGCATACACATGTTAGAGAGTTAAGTACACTTTAGTTTATTAGAAAACACGCAAACAAACAGGAAAACGAACACAAAAAGTTGCACACACCATTCAGTTCAAAGAACAATAACTCTAAATTCAGGGGACACAATAAATAATTAGAAACCTAAATGTAACAGTGAATATAGCTTTTTCACATGCGGAAGCAAGAAGGTGAACAGTAGAGCTGTGTGTATAGAGTTGGAGGGGATATTAATGGGAACATGAACACTTGGTGCTCATGTGTTGTACTCATAATAGAGTCAACTAGTGTGTGGGTTGTCATTTCGGGCAATTGGAGGAACAGGTCAAGACGGAAGTCAATAGATGAAAGTCAAAAGACATAGGGTCAAACGACAGAAGCCAGGACATAAGTCATAAGACAACGGTTTCCGGTTCACTACCAATCCCTAAGATATCTATAGAACCAACTATACTGAGACATGGGCTACTGAATTAGCCAAGTGAAAAGATAGAACACTGTGAATGAAGGTAGAAGATATTGTTCTATCCCCAAACTAGAAAGTTCTATACTTATTGGAAATCTGACAAAATTGGGACAATCAATTTTTCTTTTGAGACCAGAAGTGTTACAAACATGAGAAAAAGGGAAGTAACACTTCGCGGAGGGGAGGGAACCCTATCAGCATCCCCAATAAGGCCTTACAGGAGTAATGAGTTAACACTAGTCTAGTAGAGAGACACCAGACAGGAGAGACACCGAGTACTATTAATAGCCTCACAAGGAGACACAATTGTGTCAGACCATAGGTCGATAAGTACAGATGAGCGAGGGCTTTCCCCAAGCAATTGGGTAGCTGGTCCTTGCGAGTAACCGTGATATGCCAGGTTACTCGAACTCACCAGCCGGCGTGCTGGCAAGACCAGGCACGCAATAATAGCTACTGCACGGAGAGAAAAGTGTCCGTGCTTGTCCACGCAATGTGTAGCGTGTGGACAGACTGACTGGAGACGGTAGAGAGAGCAGACGTATCCTTGACCAATGCGATAGCTTTCTAGGCCATAGGCAAACATAGGGCTGTTCATTTAGATTGTGAAATGCTAGCATCATCTATCATCACGTTAATGCATTCATGTTGTGTAATGATGATGAAACATAACGCTCGTAGAGCCACTCAAATGTCGGCTCTGAATAAATTGCATTCCTTTCGCAAATGTCATGAATTGTTATTTCGTGCAGTGCGAAAGTAGCGGAGTCGTGAAAAGCTGCAGCGCACAAGTCGCTGACAAACCGCACGAACAACAGTGCCCCAGTGCCCGGCGAAGACTTGACAGCGATAGCGGCTCTCACACAACAGAGCCCGGAGGAGACTTGACAGCGGCTCTCTCACACAACAGAGCCCAGAGGAGACTTGACAGCGGCTCTCTAACACAACAGAGCCCGGAGGAGACTTGACAGCGGCTCTCTCACACAACAGAGCCCGGAGGAGACTTGACAGCGGCTCTCTCACACAACAGAGCCCGGAGGAGACTTGACAGCGGCTCTCTCACACAACAGAACCCGGCGGAGACTTGACAGCGATAAATGTGGTCTTCACGACCCAGCCAAGAGCTTGCAGTTGATCAACATCTTGAAAACTTTCTCTAGCGTTCACTAGGGATCATATTAAGTGCTATGGTGCCTAAGGTAACGAATTTTCCACAGTCTGTTTTACAAGCACGGTATAGATCTCTGGCCTCATCAAGTATAATGGTGCAGTACTTGGTTCAAACTCGATCCTGGTCATTGGGCAACATTTCTGTACTGTAACAGTACAGCGAAGTAATGGTGAACTGGCAATAACTCCAAGACGGTTCTTTCTTCATATTACTTTATTCAGTGTCAACGGAGACAGGTTATAACAAACCATCAATCAAGCCAGATGTTGCCCAGCTAAATCATACGGCCATATCGGAGGTTGTGTCATTCACAACTGACCTTGTTTCTAAGATCCTCGTCATAGGACGACCCACCCTAACTACCCCATTTTATGGTGCTTGACCGTGCCCTACTTCCCTATTGACTATGCACACCTCGGTGCCCCTTCTTCCTATTCCTAACTCTGTTACATTTGCCTTGTCATGTGTCAATACTCCACCAAGGTTTGCAGAGCCGGCCAGTCTGTCTCTTCATTCCCCAGCACACCGGCATGCACCGGAGAAATGATCCAGGCGATGCTTGCCACCCGTGACCTCCGAAGCGAAGTAAGCTATTCTGCCCGAAGCTTGCCTGTCCTCACCTTCCTCAGCATGCTTTCTGAGTCAGTTACAATCACGATGTGTGTGTATCGTATTCTCCATTCAGCGGAAAGCTGCACTGACCGCCTCCGCCTTCATTCTTAAGCTAGATGTTATGGTATCATATGCCAGGCTCTCCTGCACCAAACGTCGACCATTAGCTTTTGCTAAGAAGCCACAGGCACCTCTCCTACCTCTCAACACCGACCCATCTGTGTGGATAATCACATCACCCGAGCGAGCATTATCCTGAATTAGTTGCGGGATTTCCACTTCCGTGTCCCCTGCTGGCCACTCCCTGGACTCCCGGCTCAATGTGATTATAACTCTGCACATGTCTGACTGCTCCGCTGGCACTCTGACTGTCACTAGGCGAGTATACTTGGGTAATGGTTTGATAAGCTCCCGCCCTGGCTTCGGCTCTAGGGTAATATGATAACCACGAGAGTCGCCTGAGATTGCGGCAAATCCAATGAGCCAGCCCCTTCACATCCAACAGCTCATAGCAAAACGACAATAACCATCAGCAACGAAGAACAATCCACAAGCGCAATAAAATGGAGACGTTTAATTGCCACCAGGAAGACATCGTGTATCGTCTACGAACAATCTCCCATCGCCAGCCTTCAGGCTATTGACGCAGACTCATGATCCCGCCACATGCTTGCAAATATTACAGCCCTGGTGTCAGTGTTGCATGAAGCAGCCCCTAACGCATGCGAGTGTGGTGCACATAGCTATTGGCCCCCGGCCGTCCAGTCCAAACAATGTACCAGCACAATCGTCCGACATAGGCACTGATATGATCGCACGAGTCTGAACGAACACCCGAACTGACTGTCCGGCAGTTAGCAGATGCAGCGGCTTACCGTGAATAGTTATTTAGTTAGTTAGTCGCAGTTCCAACTTCACAGCAACGGGTCGTCCCCATTATGCTCCGTTCCTGTGCCAGTGAATATCACACAAAAGCTCCCCACTGCCCAATGTGAAAAGTGGAAAAGACAGGAGTCTCGACAAACAACAGCCCGCACAGATACACTGTGCATAATGCCGCCGCCAGAATGTCAACACACCAGTCCCCCACGAAACACCCAATTCATCTCTGATGGAATCGGCAGTCATTTTCCTATCTGGATGTTTCCTAGATGTTCACCTACACAGTCCACGAACATACAGTTCATCACCGACGGCAGTGGCAGTCAACCAGAAGCCCAGCAGCCACGCATTTCTGCATAAGGCAAAAACTGGTCAACTCTGAGACATAGTCACCTGCCATCGCTCCGAACATGCAGTCACGTTCCAAAAATAAAAATTTGCGCAGATTCAAAAGCATTTCACACGAAACTCACAGCTCACAGTGTCGCGCCACGCACTCACTCAGTAGCAGGGCGACGGAACCATCAAGCCTCCTTAGTCACCTCTTACGACATGCGTGGTAGGCTACAGTGTTGCTATTCTTTGCTTCCCTTATGGGCCCCGGCAACACACGGGAGTGACCATGAATAAGTGTGTGTGAGCGTATACTGTAAACTATATCTATCTGTGAAGGAGTAAGCGTTCTAATGCACAAACTGTACTATTGTAGATGTAAAGCGACTAAGCGACTATCCTGTATGACAGCTGGTGGAGAAGTGTTCCTAAGAACCCGGTTGCGTTGTTTAACAACGCAACATTCTGACGTAGCACTTGTCTTTTGATAGTGCTACATTGTGCTTATCTCTGCTAATGTTCTATTTATATTCTCTGATGTGCTTGCCCATCAGTTTCTCTCTATCTTTCTATCATATGACATATGATTATGAAGCTGCCCCCTTCACAAAATAAAATGTTTGTAAAACATTTTCTTACTCTAATTATCCTACGACATGTACACAAATGATGGAGGCGTTAAGTCGTTCTCGACTCACGAATCTACCGTCATTGGAACACAGAAAGCTACAATGAGGCAGCATAGAACGTGGGATATCAGACGCAGGATTAAAACCGAAGTTCCGATCGCCGCCAGCTAATATATTTAATAGCAGTTCTCGCGTTCACACGACCGACCACTTGTAATAAAAGCAAGGTTCAAACACCGCCAGTACATATAATTAAATGACTGTTAATCGCGTTCACATGCTGACCCCTTGTAAAAAAGAACTATAGGCCTCTGTAACCCCGAGCACCTATAGCAAAAATAAAAATACGATTCTGTCTTGTATACCCGACGACCTTACAAGCTACTTTGAGCGACTGATATCCGTCGAAGCAAGAATCGTATTATGTCGACTTTAATCTAAGTCAACATATCTTTCCATCAATCGTCACATTTACCTAACATGTCGTTGGTGGCAAACTAATATATATGTGTGATATATATCATAACGTATTATATCTGTTTATTATATCAATTTAACATAACTCTATTAGAATCTGTATTATCTTGTTAATGTCCGTGTATATTATTATGCATTCTAATTTTCTTTCATCCATCTTTTTTTCATTCATACGAGGCTAGACAACACATATGTATAATTACATTTAAAATAAACACTTATCTATATGCTAACTAATGACATAAATAAATTACCTTAATTTAACCATTTCATAAATTACGAATATTCTGAATACACACAATATATATCATACATCACTACAAAACTATAGGAATGAAATTAAAATAGTAATATTTCCAATAACATACCATGAACTATTATAACTATACTAATACATATCACTACACTATAATTAATTAGCTAAGTAACTTAATGTTTACTATCACTTAATTAACATATTGTTCGTCCATCGTAAAATCGAAAAAGTTCTCGACCTAAATGTTCACATGAAGATAAATGTCTTATAGAAAATAACTAAATAACTTATCCAACTCTCTTCGAAAGTTCCTGCAGCACAAATATACTCTCTCTGCAGCATAAAAAACTGTCCACGAAGCACAGGCAACTATCCATGCGACACAAGTAAATGTCTAAGCCTCACACGTAAATGTCGATATGGCACCGGTAAAGTGTTCATGCCTCACTAGTAAATGTCCACTCGACACAGGTAAATGTCTAAGCGGCACCGATAAAATGTGCATGGGTTGGACGATACTTCTACTCTGCAACATTAATAAAAAAAATAATTGACTAATCGTGCCTAAATAAAATATTATTGATTATATGGCAATTCAGAAATGTGTTATAGTCAGCATAATGCAACCATAAAATTACACATTAATATATTCTGACTCAATTCACAATTAAGAACTTTATGTACAGTACTCCTATAATCTATAATCGACTCAGTAAATCTATCAAGTTATTATCACTGCCTGGAATATAAGAAACAGTAAAATCATAATCTTGGAGAAGTAATGCCCACCTATGGATACGGGCGTTCTTTGAAGATCCATCTTTAAAGATTTTTAGAGGCATATTATCTTAGATAACTAAGAATTTTCTTCCTAATAGGTATTTAGAGAATTTCTGAACAGCTTCCATCAAAGACAGTGCTTCAAGTTCCGTAATAGCATAACGCTTTTGAGTCTCATTTAACTTTCTGCTCGAATACAGGACTGGATGTAACAATCCGTTATATTCTTGTAGCAAAATACGCAATATAGAATGTGAACTGGCGCCAGTCTGAAGGACAAAGTCTTTCGACATGTCGGAAATTCTGAGAATAGGTGGAGAACTAAACAAAGTTTTTACTTCCTGAAGAGTGTTTTAATGTTCCTCCGACCATCTGATTTTGTTTGGTTGCTCTTTCTTTAGTAATTCTGATAACTGAGAAGTCATATCAGCAAAATTTCTTATAAACTTCTAGTAATAACTGATAAGACCCACTATTGTTCTGACATCATTTGTGGCTTTAGGTAAACTAATGTTGATGATTTTAGTTACAACATTTGGATCCGTGTAGAGAAAACCTTTTGAAATTCTATGTCCTAAGAATTGAATTTCTTGAAATGCAATTTCAGTTTTGATAGGTTTCACAGTCAGACCAAACATTCGAATGCGACAAAAGATCTGTCTTAGAACATACGCATGATAAACAGTTTCAGTAGTATGGATGCATATATCATCCATGTATGTAGCTATATCTGTGATGTCTCTAAATAACATTCTCATCATACGAGTGAAAGAGACAGAAGAGTTCTGAAGACCAAAAGGAAGATATACAAATGCGTACAACCCTAATATTCTAGCGAATGCAGTAATATAGATCGAATCTTCAGTCATCGGTATTTGCCAATACCCTTTTGTAAGGTCTAATTTCGAAAACCATGTTGACTTAGCCATACCAGCTATAAGTTCGTCACTTTGGGACATGCGGTTCAGCATCGAAATACGTGAGTGCATTCACCTTACGATAGTCAACACATATGCGAAGATTCCCATCCTTCTTTTTGATAATAACAAGAGGCGAGCAGTAATGAGAACAAGATTTGCGAATAATGCCTGCTTGTTCTAACTCTCAAATCCCCTTCATAACTCTATCCTGGTAATGCAATGGAATAGGATATGGTTACGTTCTTACTGGTATCTGAGAAATTAGATGGATGTGATGTTTGATGTAAGAAGTTTTACCTGGTGAATCTGAAAAGATGCCACTAAACTCTTATAATAGTTTGCTAAACATTTCATAATCAGTATGCGATAAATTTGTGTTTATGACAACTGATTTCCAACTACTTTTATTTGCTACAATCGGTGTCGGGATCGTTTGTGGAATGGCATCGTCAGCTTGTTCATTTATTACTGAACATAAAGCAGCATCTTGTATGTCTTTATCAGCCAAATCAGCTGAAGTGTCAAGCTGTCTCGAATGATATAGTTTTAGCATATTAATATGATATAACCTAGGTTTATCACGAACTAGGATTTGATCATCTACATCAGATATTTTCTTTATAATTTTAAATGGCCATTATTTATATTCATTCTTTACCTAATAATATTATATTCACATCACTATAATGCTCTTATCTGTCTATTTGTGTTAATCAGATACCAATTCTATATCATTATATAGGTTAGCAAAATTTATTCACTGGAAAATATACTAAACCGTTGAAATCATGTTTCATCGTAGCAAAACTGTAGTCGTGTGCCATTAACCCATATCAACGCCAACAATCAGGTGTCCATGCTGCATGATCTCCATGCTGTAACCAATTATAATCTATTATTATTATTATTAAATCACACATACTCACAACACAACCATGTTATGTATCAAAAACCCATACACATAACAATAGTCAGTTGTCTTTACTATCCAATATATTCAGCACTCCGCATAGGAAGTCCTCCGCCACATATCAATTACCCATCTCATATGCTGGAAGGCCGCAAGATACGATGAGAACATATTATGAGAATCGTCCTCGTCGCCACACACTGATTACTCACAACATGTGACGGCAACACGCCCCTCCCGTTGTAAACCCACAACTTGATCGTGCGAAATTCACTTCGCCAGGTGTTCACACTATCCGTTAATTTTCTACTGGACAAATAATCGCCACGTCCATTATATTCCACCACCAACAAAAATCATCCTTCTTTACTGAATGTTTCAGCTCGGGCCATTATTTATGATCTTGTCAAACTTGCAACCCTACCAATAGCAACAACTTCTTGTAACGATGACATATTGCTTCGTTCTAACTATAACTACTCCCGTGTGTTGCCGGGGCCCATAAGGGAAGCAAAGAATAGCAACACTGTAGCCTACCACGCATGTCGTAAGAGGCGGCTAAGGAGGCTTGATGGTTCCATCGCCCTGCTACTGAGTGAGTGCGTGGCGCGACACTGTGAACTGTGAGTTTCGTGTGAAATGCTTTTGAATCTGCCCGAGGTCTTTTATAACGTGACTGCATGTTCGGAGTGATGGCAGGTGGCTATGTCTTAGAGTTGACCGGTTTTTGCCTTATGCAGAATTGCGTGCTGCTGGGCTTCTGGTTGACTGCCACTGCCATCGACGATGAACTGTATCTCGTGGACTGTGTGGGTGAACATCTAGGAAACATCCAGATGGGAAAATGACTGGTGATTCCATCAGAGATGAACTCTGTGTTTCGTGGGGGACTATTGTGTTGACATTCTGGCGGCGGCATTATGCACAGTGTATCTGTGCGGAGTGTTGTTTGTCGAGACTCCTGTCGTTTCGACCTTTCACCTTGGGCAGTGGGGAGCGTTTTGTGTGATATTAACTGGCACAGGAACGGAGCATAATGCGACAACCCGTTGCTGTGAAGTTGGAACTGCTAGTAACTAACTAACTAAGTGTCCATAACTAACATAGATCGTTGGCAAAATATGCAGATAAAAATATGGCAAACAGGTAATATGACTCAGTAAAGTATGAAGACAAAGTTAACACAGATAAAGTGAAAGAGTTCAGTAGCAGCAAGATGCTATAAATGTATCAACACAGGAAACTATGCACACCAAAGATTAAGTAATGCACAGCGAGAAATAATACAGTGACGTAAGTAGCACAGGTGACGTCACTTGAGAAATGAGTGAAAGAAGAAAGAATATTATGTGCCAAAATTACAGTATCCTGACCATAACTATATAATCTGAACAACCACAACAAATTATTATCTTAATATTGGCGATCCTCCACGCAGTAGTTGATTAAATGCGGCGTCCAATGTTCCCAAGTAACTTCTGACTGGAACTGATAACAATTGTCAGACAATGAAGATCCTTTGATTCCGACAATACACCGATAGTTCTATTGTCGAGACAAGTTCAGCAGGCGTCAATTTCAACCAAAAGCCTGCTGCTAACGTTGATTTTGATCGACGGAGGCGTCCGTTGTTAACAACTTGTTTACGTTGCTTCTGCGCAAACGAAGTGTCGGTTGGCGGTCAAACGTTTCTGCGTTGATTCAATACAACTGAAGTGTCTTTTGGTAATCAACCTTGGCTCAGCAACATAAGCAGATATCGTACCGAAATGAAGTCACCATGGGCAGAGCGTCTGCTGTTTCGATGAGTTATAATAAACAGCAACGGTGGCACAGCGAAGACTTTGAACAACTTTGATCATAAAGTGAAACGACGACTAGCGGCGACTTGCCTTACTATATATAACGGTGGATGACGATGAGATCAAGCTCCTTGGGCATAGTAGCTTTCCTGAGAGAGGTCACTCTTACCGATGTCCTACACCATGCCAACTGGCTGGTTAACATCGCACCATCGACGGAATATGATAGATGTATCAGGATACGCCATCTGATCCACAGCTTCGTAGATCGGCGTGATCCTTAATGACAAAAGAATGTGTTCTCTGTATATCTGTAGTGTTGGCATTTCTGCTATCCGTAACCGGTGTCATGACCTTCAATACCTCCGAATAAGAACAATTCGACCGTTATAATCGTAGACAGACCACCCGTTGACAGTTCAGACGATACTTCTCCTTTTAGACGACTGCACCCATGTCACAGGGCGAGTACACTTGTGTAATGGTTTGATAAGCTCCCGCCCTGGTTTCGGCTCTAGGGTAATATGATAACCACGAGAGTCGCCTGAGATTGCGGCAAGTCCAATGAGCCAGCCCCTTCACATCCAACAGCTCACAGCAAAACGACAGTAACCATCAGCAACGAAGAACAATCCTGTCAACAACCTAGTTTAGACAGACATACAGGGATTCTTCATTTGTACCGCACGAATATCAACTCGTAGGTGTACAAAGGGTAAATTCGCTTTATTTTGTACTGATTACAATTGGCTCCATGAGCTCACATCAACATGCATATATCATCAACACATCATCACATTATACATTTATGATACTGCTAAGCACAATCTCTATCTGTCCTAGCGTAATTCACTGTACTACTGTGCCCTGAAAACTATACAATGGTCAGGGCAAATACATCGACCTGTCTCCTGAGCTGTCCAGTCCCGTCTGGCTAAACTTAGCAGCGTTGTCCAGCTGCGGACTTGTGAATCTTCGTGCGCCAGCACTATTGCGTGCTCGGTTACCTCGCACATAGTACAGTAGCCTGTCACCAGCTACTGTGCTCTAGTTAACGCTGTTTACGGGTACTTCCCGTGTTTAGTGTCTCCTAATCTAACCTGGGAGTAAATCCCTGTCATATCCTGCAGTGACACGTGCGTGTCCTGTGGGATAACTGCTTAAGAGTTCTATCTTCTACTTCTGTCCCTTGAATCTCTATTCCCTGTTCAGGGATGTTATCTCTATCCTATCTTAGTCTTATCCCTAACTTATACCCTTATGTTCCTTCTATCCTCAAATTCTTGACAAATCCACAAGCGCAATAAAATGGAGACGTTTAATTGCCACCAGCAAGACATCGTGTAACAGCTACGAAAAATCTCCCATCGCCAGCCTTCAGGCTATTGATGCAGACTCATGTTCCCGCCACATGCTTGCAAATATTACAGCCCTGGTGTCAGTGTTGCATGAAGCAGCCCCTAACGCATGCGAGTGTGGTGCACATAGCTATCGGCCCCCGGCCGTCCAGTCCAAATGATATACCAGCACGATCGTCCGACATAGGCACTGATATGATCGCACGAGTCTGAACGAACACCCGAACTGACCGTTCTGCAGTTAGCAGATGCAACGGCTGTCCGTGAATAAGTGTGTGTGAGCGTATGACTGTAAACTATCTCTATCTGTGAAGGAGTAAGAGTTCTAATGCACAAACTGTACTATTGTAGATGTAAAGCGACTAAACGACTATCCTGCATGACAGCTGGTGGAGAAGTGTTCCTAAGAACCCGGTTGCGTTGTTAAACAACTCAACTTTCTGACGTAGCACTTGTCTTTTGATAGTGCTACATTGCGCTTATCTCTGCTAATGTTCTATTTATATTCTCTGATGTGCTTGCCCATCAGTTTCTCTCTATCTCTCTGTCATATGAAATATGACACAGACCCACTCCTCTACTCGCCTAATGTTCTCCAAGGGGTACACCTGTCTGATCGTATCCTCCACCTGAACCATCCATGATTGCCCTCTTATCTGTCCCTGACCCTTAACGGCGTCCATCGCCTCATGCCATGTCAGTGCTGTCTCTAACCTGTTTGGGTTTCAGACACGCTCCCCCTCATGCGTGTTGTGGCACTTTACTATTTCATTGTGTTTTATTTAGACAAACTATGTTTATCTGTCAGAGAATCAACCCACACTAAAGACTATTTTTCTGATAGTATGTCGTTTAGTAGTCTTGATGCTGGCGAGGTGATGCTATCGTTGCAAAATAGTGTATCTTATATCATTTCATCCGAACTGTCTTATGACTATTTTGTACCTTTCTGACCTTGTGTTTAAAACACACATGTTCACACTATACCTAATTTGCTTACGAGACTCGGCACAGACTGAAGGTTACGTCGACTTATCTTTCAAACAACGACCCTTCTCACGACATTCACTGTCAGACGTCATGCCGTAGACATATTTGTCTGCCACATCAAGGAAAAGTGGTTTATCCTGGTCTCAGGAAAATCTCACTACCTTTTGTTCAAATCACCTTGATCATATTTGGTACTTCTTAGACATTTCTAAAAGTTAGATTTATTAATAGTGAGTTACACATTTACAATGTTTGGCCATTCTATGTTGTACAATAGTGACGAAACATGAACACTTGGTCATTCTATGTTGTACAATAGTGACGAGACATGAACTCTTGGGCATTCTATGTTGGACAATAGTGATCAGACATGACTTGGTCATTCTATGTTGTACAATAGTGACCAGACATGGATACTTGTTCATTCTATGTTGTACAATAGTGGCCAGACATGAACACTTGGTCATTCTATGTTGTACAATAGTGACAAAACATGAACACTTGGGCATTCTATGTTGGACAATAGTGATCAGACATGACTTGGTCATTCTATGTTGTACAATAGTGACCAGACATGGATACTAGTTCATTCTATGTTGTACAATAGTGGCCAGACATGAACACTTGGTCATTCTATGTTGTACAATAGTGACGAGACATGAACACTTGGTCATTATATGTTTACAATAGTGGCCAGACATGAACACTTGGTCATTCTATGTTGTACAATAGTGACGAGACATGAACACTTGGTCATTCTATGTTGTACAATAGTGACGAGACATGAACACTTGGTCATTATATGTTTACAATAGTGGCCAGACATGAATACTTGGTCATTATATGTTGTACAATAGTGACGAGACATGAACACTTGGTCATTATATGTTGTACAATAGTGACCAGACATGAATACTTGGTCATTCTATGTTGTACAATAGTGGCCAGACATGGAGACTTGGTCATTATATGTTGTACAATAGTGACCAGACATGAACACTTGGTCATTCTATGTTGTACTATAGTGACCAGACATGAATACTTGGTCATTCTATGTTGTACAATAGTGGCCAGACATGAACACTTGGTCATTCTATGTTGTACAATAGTGACGAGACATGAACACTTGGCCACTCTATGTTGTACAATAGTGACCAGACATGAACACTTGGTCATTCTATGTTGTACAATAGTGACGAGACATGAACACTTGGTCATTCTATGTTGTACAATAGTGGCCAGACATGAACACTTGGTCATTATATGTTGTACAATAGTGACCAGACATGAACACTTGGTCATTATATGTTGTACAATAGTGACCAGACATGAACACTTGGTCATTATATGTTGTACAATAGTGACCAGACATGAACACTTGGTCATTCTATGTTGTACAATAGTGACGAGACATGAACACTTGGTCATTCTATGTTGTACAATAGTGACCGGACATGAACACTTGGTCATTATATGTTGTACAATAGTGGCCAGACATGGATACTTGGTCATTCTATGTTGTACAATAGTGGCCAGACATGAACACTTGGTCATTATATGTTGTACAATAGTGGCCAGACATGAACACTTGGTCATTCTATGTTGTACAATAGTGACCAGACATGAACACTTGGTCATTATATGTTGTACAATAGTGACCAGACATGAACACTTGGTCATTCTATTTTGTACAATAGTGACCAGACATGAACACTTGGTCATTATATGTTGTACAATAGTGACCAGACATGAACACTTGGTCATTCTATGTTGTACAATAGTGGCCAGACATGAACACTTGGTCATTCTATGTTGTACAATAGTGACCAGACATGAACACTTGGTCATTATATGTTGTACAATAGTGACCAGACATGAACACTTGGTCATTCTATTTTGTACAATAGTGACGTGACAAGAACACTTGGTCATTCTATGTTGTACAATAGTGACGTGACAAGAACACTTGGCCATTCTGTGTTGTACAATAGTGACGAGTCATGAACACTTGGTCATTCTATGTTGTACAATAGTGACGTGACAAGAACACTTGGTCATTATATGTTGTACAATAGTGACGTGACAAGAACACTTGGTCATTCTATGTTGTACAATAGTGGCCAGACATGAACACTTGGTCATTTTATGTTGTACAATAGTGATGAGACATGGACACTTGGTCATTCTATGTTGTACAATAGTGACGAGACATGGACACTTGGTCATTCTATGTTGTACAATAGTGACGAGACATGGACACTTGGTCATTATATGTTGTACAATAGTGATGAGACATGGACACTTGGTCATTCTATGTTGTACAATAGTGACGAGACATGGACACTTGGTCATTCTATGTTGTACAATAGTGACGAGACATGGACACTTGGTCATTCTATGTTGTACAATAGTGACGAGACATGGACACTTGGTCATTATATGTTGTACAATAGTGATGAGACATGGACACTTGGTCATTATATGTTGTACAATAGTGATGAGACATGGACACATTGGTCATTCTATGTTGTACAATAGTGAGGAGACATGGACACTTGAGCATACAATGTTGTACAATTTTGATGAGACATGCACACGTGGTCATTCTATACTGTAACTTGCAACGGACCAGTTCAGACGCGAGCTGCGGTTTCATGTTGTTGATTATAGTCAAGACACATATGAATCAACAAATAACACAACAACACATGCATGTTGCATTCATTTTGACTCATTGGAGGGACAGTATGACACTGTATATGTTAAATAACTCACGTGCTTGACAACACGACAGTGAATATGTTAGATAACTCAAGTATGACACTATATGGCAGTGTAAACATTAGATAACTCACTTGTGAGACAATATGACAGTGTATATAGTAGACAGCTCTTTCTTGAAACAATATGACAGTGTATATGTTAGATAACTCATTTGTCAAACAATATAATTATATATGGTTGTAGATAACTCATGCTTGGGAAAAATGACAGTGTATATGTTAGATAACTCACTTATGGAGCAATATGACATTGTATGTTAGATAACTCACTTATGGAGCAATATGACATTGTATGTTAGATAACTCACTTTGGGGACAATATGACACTTTATATGTTAGATAACTCAATTTGGTAACAACATGCCAATTAATAGGTTACATAACTAATTTGTGAGACAATATGACAGAGTCTGTTAGATCATGCACATGGGGTACCCGTTTAGCCTCCCCCCCCCCCCCCCCCCCCCGATCAGGGTTACGTGAAGCCATGGGTACAGGTGGTGGATGAAATTTAAGAGCAGCCAACAGATAGTTGTAGGTTATGGTCTCCAGCTTCATGACGGTAGGCAGAGGATCTCATTTTTGGGAGTCAATGGCTACGGTCATCGACCAGTATGGTCACTGCTAGGAAGGAAAGCAATGGCAAACTACATTCTTTACAGATGCCAAGAATATCATGTACTGCAGTCTTATCAATAGTCGAGACAGGAACACAGAGCTGATCCACGACTCTGGTGATCGAGTGAGATAGCAGAACATGACCGCCTACGCTTATCGGCATGGCACATGATGGATGGATAAATATATATATAAGAATGAGTTTTTAGAGATAACTGAATTCTGCTGGCACACTATGAATGATAACTGCAGTTTAGAAAACTCACATGGGAGGCAATCACGTTGAGTATGTATATCTAACACAACTCACGTGAAGGATACTCACAATGTGTATCTTAACTAACACATGTATGGGACAATGCGCTGATAGTGTCATCATAGTGGTTGGGCCAGATTTTGATTCTGTCTGCGACTCTCGCAGGCTAATAGATGGAAAGAATGGCCACATATTCCTGCATGCATTCAGCCTACAACATGTGGTAGAAAGAATGACAACATATTCCTGCATACATTCAGACTACAACATGTGGTAGAAAGAATGGCCACATATTCCTGCATACATTCAGCCTACAACATGTGGTAGAAAGAATGGCAACATATTCCTGCATACATTCAGACTACAACATGTGGTAGAAAGAATGGCCACATATTCCTGCATACATTCAGCCTACAACATGTGGTAGAAAGAATGGCCACATATTCCTGCATACATTCAGCCTACAACATGTGGTAGGAAGAATGGCCACATATCCCTGCATACATTCAGCCTACAACATGTGGTAGAAAGAATGGCCACATATTCCTGCATACATTCAGCCTACAACATGTGGTAGAAAGAATGGCAACATATTCCTGCATACATTCAGCCTACAACATGTGGTAGAAAGAATGGCCACATATTCCTGCATACATTCAGCCTACAACATGTGGTAGAAAGAATGGTCACATATTCCTGCATACATTCAGACTACAACATGTGGTAGAAAGAATGGCCACATATTCCTGCATACATTCAGCCTACAACATGTGGTAGAAAGAATGGCCACATATTCCTGCATACATTCAGACTACAACTTGTGCTGGTCCTAACATCTCACTGACCCATAGCCGGTACTTTTTTTTGTTCGCATATCCTTTACAGGACATCGCTGTCAACATCAGCATCTTTTAGCTGATTGTTGATTTCTTGGCAAGATTACGCTCAGTAGTTTGCTATTGTTTTCTGAGCGACCGGCTCACATACCCCGTAAGTTACTAACGCGGCGAGAACCGCTACCGATTCTTGCTCAGGTTACGTTACTCACGAGAATATATGGGATTACGGAGAAAGACGTTAACTCCTAGGCCAGGGAGACGGCAAAGCTGGTACTGCTTGTTGTTATTTGTTATATACCTAAGATACCTCACTGCAGGGCAAGATGGGCGTGTTATTTGTTATATACCTAAGATACCTCACTGCAGGGCAAGATGGGCGTGTTATTTGTTATATACCTAAGATACCTCACTGCAGGGCAAGATGGGCGTGTTATTTGTTATATACCTAACATACCTCACTGCAGGGCAAGATGGGCGTGTTATTTGTTATATACCTAAGATACCTCACTGCAGGGCAAGATGGGCGTGTTATTTGTTATATACCTAAGATACCTCACTGCAGGGCAAGATGGGCGTGTTATTTGTTATATACCTAAGATACCTCACTGCAGGGCAAGATGGGCGTGTTATTTGTTATATACCTAAGGTAGCTCATCTGCGGGACAACACGGGCTTGTTGATATTTGTTATATACCTAAGATAACTCACCTCTGGGACAAGATGGGCTTAGACTAACAAAGAAAAAATAAACAGTTGTGTCCCCACAGTTCCCAGGAACACTATATTCATTGAATCTCATAAACCAGGGCCCTAAATCTTTCTCCAGGCACGTACAAATTAGGCCCCTGCTGTCGCTGATGTCAAGGTAGTTAACATTTACCAGAGATGCAAAGGCCAGCGGCACACGGGTCAGCTTCGAACCCTGAATGGTTAAATCTGTTAAAAGAGGAACATTTTTAAAGGCAGAAAGAGATATCTGTGACACCGGGTTGTAGTTCATACTCAAGAATGTTAAACTGGAATTCTCTGGGAAACTAGTGTCCGTTATTTCTGTAATAAAATTATAATCTATGTCAATAGAGCTGACCCACTGCGGTATTTCATCCCCTCTCATACCACGAATAATGTTGGAGCTTACAGGTAGATCCGTGACATATTTCAACTTCAAAATGACACTGGGAATTGAGGGAAGTGAGTTGTTGACAAAACTTAACCCGGTAATATTTAACGGCAATGAACCAGAATATGGATCGTTTATTCGATTACCATAGAAATAGAATTGTTCTATGTTGTGCAGAGATGAAAAATCGGGGATAACAGTTAGTAGGTTGCTGGTTATATCAATGCCATTCAAACTATCAGAATAACTACTAACCATTTTACTGAGTAACTTTGCGTCGGAAATTCTGTTGTTTTCAAGGGCTAATGAACTCAACTTGGCCTCTGTAGGAAGCCATGTAATATCTACTATTCTATTCTGACTTAAATACAACCACTCTAGAGCGATCAGCTTGGAAAGAGCCTTGGGAACGGCAGCAAGACTGTTATCAGATAATGTTAGAGACGTTAAACTGTTAGCCATACTGTCGAATGTATTATCTGGGATTGTTTCAATGGATGTTCCTGTGATAGTTAGAATAGTTAGATGGGCGAAATACTGAATGCAGTCTGGCCATATTTGGAGACCGTTCTGTGTCAAATAAAATGTCTTCAGTGTTTGACCAATGTTCTTCATTGCGTTAATGTTCCAGTCTGTGATGTTTGATGTGCCAAATGTAAGATCTGTCAGTGCGTGCAAATGGAGAAAGGCATCTGGGATTCTCGTAAATAGAGCTCCTGAGAATGATAGTGAGGTTAAAGTCAAGGCTGAAGCGTCGAATGCAGTTTCATCTATGGTGGTAATAGGATTTTCTTCCAAAGAGATTTGTGTCAGGTTGGCTGGTAAACTTCGAGCTGGTATCGTGGTAATCTGGTTCATCTGGGGACAAACCACGATATTATGTTGTACACAGTCAATTTACGATGGTTCTTTCTGATATACTGTAATTATTACAACAGCTTCCGAATATATCTACTGCGTGGGGGGGGGGGGGGGGGAGTGGGGCAGCAAATACTACAAGATGCATCTGTCCCGCATGACTATCTTGCTACAAACAAAAAGGTGACACCCACTCAAACATCAAACCATGGGAGTCTGTATCAGTAAATGCGTTAAATGTTAATACAGTTAACGACCCATAAAGCTCACAATGCACACATACACATAAAACACATCACGATTCAACACACACATACACATACACACTCACACACATCGGTAAACTAATGATGAGTGTATGAAACGAATGATGCCCAAGGGACAGATTGGCCATGAATGATGGGGTTGGGAAGGATACATGAGTAGATAAATATATACACACTCAGGTAAATGGATATACTAACGGTTGGTAAACATACTAATACACACATATAGACATATAAATATACAGACTGCAGACAGTCAAACAGACAGACAAACGGAAGGACAACACTACCTATGGACAGCGTGACAGAATATCCTTCTTATGTCACTGCTCTCGAGGTAGATAGAACGAATGAACGAACGAACGAACAAACTTTATATTTAAAGGGTTAAGAATTGGGCACGCAGGCCCGTCTAACATTCTGCCCTTCTATCACTCTCTTTCATACATTATTTCATTCACACATCATTCAAGGCTAACAAAGAACAGCAACAATATAAAAGATATGCATTATAAAGGCATGGGCAAAATGCGAACATCAAAACTATACGACACAGTAATATTAGATAATGGTCTGACACTTGTAATTAGCCATGTGGAATATACTGGCCTACAAAACTGGGACTGGATGTTATACTAGGGTTTTGTTATTATTATTATTATCTCTATTATTAAGGGGGAAGGTAATCCGTATTGAGATAGTGTTCGAATAATTTGCGATTATATGAACAGGGATTGGTGAAGTCTTTGATTTCATGAGGAAGATTGTTCCACAGCTGAGCTGCAGAGTACGTTAAGCTTGTTTTGTATAAGTCAGTCCTAGGCTTCGGAATGTGTAGTATATTTAAACGTTAACTGTGTCTAGTATTATATTTAAACAATGGCCAAAGGTAATTTGGGGCATTCCAATGCAGGATTTTGTGAATTAGTTTAGCTTTATTGAAAAGCAGGCGTTTGCGGAATGGTAGTAACTGAAGGCGTTTATACAGGCTAGGATTGTCAGATAAATGTTTGCTATAAATTAGACTCATGGCCCGTTTCTGGAGTGAGTAAAGTCGCTTGGTGTTTGAATTAGAACAACCGTCCCAGATTGTGGAGCATTAGTCAAAGTGTGTCTGTATATGAGAAGTATAGTATAGTTTCCTTGTGTCCTCATCAAGGAAGTTTTTAATTTTGGCGAGACTTTTTTCGCTGTTTGTTTAATGAGCGCTTGAACGTGGGAATTAAAGGTTAGGTTTCTATCAATGATTAGGCCTAATGTTTTGTGCTCAATTACACTTTCTACTGACATGTTATCGATGCGAAGTTGAAGTGATGTGTGTGAGCTTAGAGTTTGAAGTCTTTGTCTGGTTGTTAATAACATTATTTTTGTTTTAGTGATGTTAATTTGCATACGGTTTGAATAGCTCCACCTAACTACATTATTTAATTCTTGTTGTAAAGACGACTCCAGTAAAATACAGTTTTCAGCGTTTGTGTACACTGTACAGTTATCTGCAAATAGATCGCAGGACGACGAAAGATGCAAAGGTAGATCGTTAATATATATGGCAAATAATAGAGGGCCAAGAATAGAGCCTTGCGGTACTCCAATATTGAAGGTAGTGGTTTGAGACAGAGATTTATTATGTGATACTACTTGCTTTCTGTTTGATAGAAAAGATGATATTAGAGTGACTATATTAGGGCCAATTTTCATTGTTCAAATTTTTTAATTAAAATAACATGGTCTATCATATCAAATGCTTTCTTGAAATCAATAAACACAGTTCCACATAGTCTGTTGTTGTTTATATTCTGGTGCCAATTTTCTATCATGTTTGTTAGGGCCGTATGGCAAAAATATTTTGATCGAAATCCTGATTGGCTGTCAACAATAAGCTTGTTGCGAACTAAATACTGTAATGTTACTTTATGGATGTGTTTTTCTAGTGGCTTAGATAGTGATGATAGTAAGGACATAGGTCTGTAATTGTTCGGGAGACCATTGTCCAATGAACCAGATTTAAGAAGAGGGTACACTTTAGCGATTTTGAGAGCTGATGGAAAGTGGCCTCTGGTGAGACACTGATTATATACATAGGTTAGTGATGCACAGATCACTGGCGCAGCACAACGGAGAATCCGGTTGCTGATTCCATCTAACCCAGATGAGGTTGTGTTTTTTAGGTTACTGAGGTAAGTGAATACTTCAGTGATTGTCATTAGCGGTATGTCGGAAAGAATATCGCGGGATCATCTATTCTCGCAAAACGATGACAATAAAGATAAGTTGCAAGGAGAATTAGGTGTTGAAGCCTTCAACTGGTCTATGTCAGTTTGAAAAAAAATTACTGAATTGGCCGCATGTAATATGATTTGATGGTAAAGAATTTCGGAAGTTATACTTGTTTGTCAAGGTGTTAATTGCCTTCCATATATCCTTACTATTTGTTTTATCCATTACTAAGTTCTTAAAGTAATTTTTCTTTTCCTGTCGTATGTTATATTGAACTTTGTTTCTAAGAGTACGGTATGAACTGAGATCCCGCTTGTTATGTGCTTTATCTCTGTTTCTCATAATTTCAAGTATTTCCTGGGTGATCCAAGGTGGCTTGACGTGGTGTTTTACTCGAACTTCCTTGACTGGCACATGTCTATCAAAAACATCAATAAAGGTTTTCATCCAGAATTCCAGAGCATCATCCGGGTCAGGAAACTGATAAACATTGTGTAGAGGTGAACTGAGCAAGGCCTGTAAAAATGCGGTTTGGTTGAAATTTTTTGTAATTTCTATATTTTACACTTATGTGTTTATGTTTAGGAGTTTTAATTCCTTTTTTAGACCACGTGCAGCATATTGGGTAGTGATCGCTCATTGCACAATTGGGTACGGTGCATTCTATGATGTTGTCTGAGGAAGTTACATAAATGTGATCTATGACTGTTGAAGATGACTTTGTTACTCTAGTAGCTTGTTGCACTATTTGTTGGAAATTGTATGATGCAATTATATTTCACCATATTTGGTGGATTTGTTGGTGTCAATGTTAAAGTCTCCGAGTAGTATAATTTCCTTCCCAGAAGCGAAAACCACATCCATCATGGTAGTGAAGTTTTCGTACCAGACGTGTCCAGCACTGGGATTTCGATAGAGGTAGCAAATTATCAGGGGTGTGCGGTTTTGAAGTTTTAGCTCTAACCAGATACATTCTATTTCGCAAGTTTCAAAGTCTAGCCTACGGTGAGCATTTAGTAAATTAGAAACAGATTACTATGCCTGTCTCTTGTTTCCTACAGGGATCCCTTCTAAAAACTTTCTACCCTTTAATAGAGATGTCCTCATCTGAAATTTTATCATTAAGCCTACTTTCACTAAGGCCGAATAAATGAAAATTTTGATTAACAATAGAAGATAACTCTGGTAGCTTGTTAAATAAGCTACAAATGTTTAAGTGTCCAAGGCGTATTCCTGACTTATTGAGCCAGTGTTGCCACTTCTCAGACATTTCATCCATGAAGAAATTGTAAATTAGTCAAAGTTAAGCAAAAATACAAGATCATAAAAAAATCACAATTACATTAACTTACAAAATATCAGTAATACAAATCGATAAGTAAATGACAATATTATAACGATATAACTAATTAGACAAACGAATATAATGCAAACAAGGAACAAAACGAATTAAAGAACATACAACAAATAATTAACCTGAAAAAACTACTTCACAAGCTAAATACCAACTGTTATCCAAAAGAATCAATAAATGACTATACAAGTCAATGTCTCTGTTTAAAGCGGGGAGTGAAGACCCCCTCACTCAGAGTATTAACGCGATAAAAAGTATTATAAAAGATATCTAAGTGTCAATCTCTGTGACTTCAATACGAGTCAATGTTTACAGCCACGTACAATCTAATGCGTTGCTATATAAATCAATAATCAAGTATGCTCATAAACTTTCTAGGAGAGGCTCTTTCTTGTACCGCGATCCGGTGTTGCTTTGTGCTGAATTGCTAGTAAATACCAGGCTGTGTTGGTCCTTGGTACAGCGACATCATAAATGCCTGGCGAAGGGAAGCTGGGCTAAACCGTGTGAGGTATAACAACTCTGGGTTACAATGGAATGGATACTGTTGATTTCTCACGGGTGTGTAACGACTTCCAACTACAGGCTCTGATTCGTGGCTAACAGGAGGCTGTGGTGGCACCTTGTTGTTACTACTGGATTGATCCTTGCTGTGGAGAAGAAGGAACGTATCTTTATAATTATCACCCTCCTGTGTGAAAGAGGGCGTATTGTACGGTTTTGGTGTGGTGGAAATGTTCCGTCTGGCTTGGATATCAGGTGCCGTGGTTATGAGTGATCTGCTCTCTTCTGGCCTATTGGTACTTGATTTGGCGGCAGTATGTCGTCTGGCTTGAGTTAGAGGTGGTGTAGCTAAAAGTGCCCTACGCGATCCAGTATTGGATGTAGGTTGTGTACGTTCAGGGTATTTAATAATTTTGGCGAGCAAGCTGGTGCCCAATGTAGACAAATGTACTTGATCCTTATAAAGTCGCTTTTAGGTGCTCCTGACTGTGAAGTAAACACCGGTGTGTTGTTGATGAACTGTATGTTGTTGTGAGAACAAAACTTCTGCAATATGTTGTTATTTATGTCAGCTAGACGACGCTGGAATCCATAACTCGGTGATATGATGGAGGAGAAGAAAATGGACGAGTTAGGAAAAATGTGACGTAATCCGTTCAAGAGCGCCAGCAGTTGAGATGTTGTGATTTGCTGGTTGTTCATGGTGTCATTGATACCAATATGAACGCTTGCCCTTTTTACATTAAGATTTACAGCCAACCTCCTAATCTTGTCGAAAGCAAGGCTGACAATGGAGCAGCCAGGAAGAAAGGAAGACACGCAAGACACTGACAGATGGACACAGAGACAGATTCATAGACATAATGAGGTTAGAACAATTGTTGTAAGTTACCAACGTCCTATTACTATTCTAAAAATGCTAAAGAAGTGGTGACAATCTTGCCTTCAGCAAACTGCGATACTTACGCCCAGACTGAGAAATGTGAAGGTTGTAATTACATCCAAATTGAGAGGTGTTAAATACGATACACCGAGACTGTGAAATGTAAAGATTGATAATTGTTGTTTGTCCATCAAGAATGATGGTGACCATTCATTACATCCAGTGGGGTTGAAAGTATGGAGCCGTAAGTTTTACGATGGCTGATAAGGCCTATTTTGGCTCGAACTGTTCTTTGACAAAATGCTTGACGTTCCAGGAGCAGGATCTCCTGCAGTGGTTTTTCTGTCCACATTTTCTTCACAGCTCTTGCAGTCCTGGTTGCTTCACAAGTGACGGTCTTTAGCAGCAGTCTCCCAGGTGTCAAGATGAATTCCAAAAGCTTTCGGTGAGATTTGCAGTGTCTTTAAAGCGTTTCCTCTGGCCGCCTTGCGAGCCTTTACCACAACGCAGTTCGCCGTGAAAAAAAAAAAAAAAAAGATTGATAATTACATCCACATTGAGAGATGTTAAATATGATACTCAGATCCAAGTTGACAGATGGTTCATGTAGTACTTACACCCAAACTAGGAAAAGTGAAATGTGATACTTACATCCAACTTTAGAGCTGTAGCATGTGATAATTACATATAACATGTGAGATGTGAATAATAATACTTACATCCAAACTGAGAGATATGAAATTTGATTGTTGTGTCGCAAGTGAGGGCGGAAGAGAAGTGAACTGTTTATTACCGCAAGAAATGTAGACGCCATAACAGTCAAATTCCTGCAAACACGAATATAACAGTCACATTCCTGCAAACACGAATATAACAGTCACATTCCTGCAAACACGAATATAACAGTCACATTCCTGCAAACACGAATATAACAGTCACATTCCTGTAAACACGAATATAACAGTCACATTCCTGTAAACACGAATATAACAGTCACATTCCTGCAAAGACAAATATAACAGTCAGATTCATTTTAAAAACATATAACATTCACATTTCTAGAAACACATATTTGACAGTGACAATCCTGTAAACAGATATGTATATGTCCCATTCATGCAAATATAAAATAACAGTCACATTACTATAAGCACATACATGACAGTCGCAATCCTGCATACATACCTGTAGAAGCCTTAATCATATAAACACATACAGGACGTCGCAGTCAACCTCATAATTGTTTGTTGGTTGTGATCTCTTGGCAACTTTACATTCAGAAATTTGTTATTTTTTCTGAACGATCGGCAGCCATACGATTTCGTAAAAATTCCAACGTAAGGCGGTCTGCTACCAAATCGCACGCCGCTGTGTTTCGAACGCGGTATGGGGATTACGAATTGCGTCTGTAACCCCACTACCGCGGAGCGAGTGAAAGAACGAATTCAGTGGCAAACAACATGTAGGTGTGGACCAAACATGGGACACAATCAAATGATCAAGTATTATCATGTAAAGTTACATTCACTGAGAATTGACATTGCGGAAGATACCACGAAACAAAACAAATAATAGGACGACACTAGTATGGCGATGTATTGTCCTTGGCGGTATATTATTCCTTTACACCACATCACTTACTATCCTGGTTTGGTTCAAACACCAACCCACAACATAGCACTACGGGCATCCTGGTATATGCCAGGTAAAATTACTCCCTCAGTTGTATATCCCACATCTTACCTAGCACCAGGAATAATGACTCTCTCAATTGTATATCCCACATCTTACTTAGCAACAGGGCCCTACCAAGCTGTCTCACTGTTAGTTACTTCCATATCCTTTACAGGACGTAGCCGTCAATTCCATCATTTTGGCTGCTTGTGACTCCTGGGCAAGTTTACGTTTAATAGTTAGCGTTTGCTTTCTGAACGACTGGCAATCATACCATTGTAGTGACACCAACGAAAGGTAATATGTTTCCAAATCGTCCACAGCTATGCACCAAACACGGTACGCTGACTTACGATTTGCATTCGTTACCCCTTCACCGCAGAGGAGGCTCACATTTTATGTACAATCAGTTATCAATTCAACCGGCTCTGTGACTAAAAGGTGTCAGGAAATCAGTTCGTAATCCCACATACCGCGTTCGAAGCACAGCTGCGGACAATTGAGAAGCAACTTGCGCTAGTTCCCATACAAAGGTATGAGTTCCTGGTTGTTCAGAAAGCAATGGCAAACTACTGAATGTAAAATTGCCAAGACATCACAAACAGCCAAACAACGCTAGGGTTGACACTGTGTGCAGGATATGCGACCATCTCTTATTAATTCAAATGTCACAATCTTTGAATATCTTAGCTTGACAATCCCCAACACTGGTAACTGGTAAAATGAGATCGAACGCATACTGGTCATGGTGTTACAGAGATTAATCAGTAGTCAGAACTCCACCAGCAACCAGCTTACAGTGAAATCTTTGAGGGTTTGCATCTTTCCTGTAGCAACATGTGGATGTGAGTCATGGACAGGAAACTTAGAAAACTGAGGCTTATGAGTTCAATTGTCACAGAACAGTTCTTAGTTCTTACAATGGTATTTCCCCTCAATACTCTAAGACGTGGCCATCGGAGGGTAAGAGGGGCCATATATACATTCTTCCCCCCTTGCTACATTGCAGGTTCTGTCTCTTTAGACTAAGGCTAGTGGAAGCAACAATACACAAACCGACAGAAGGCAAGGGAAACCGCTCTGTATTTTCATAAGATAATCATGCTTCGAAATAAAATTGACCATGACGTCGGAGATCGTAATTTGTGGAGAGACATGATCACTCACGCCAGAATGCAAGACACTGGATGATGATGATTTCTCCTCATCTCTGTCACATATCTAGAAGGGCCTGAGAACCTCTTATATACAATGGCATTTCCCCTCATCTCTGACACAGACCTAGAAGGGCGTGAGAACCTCTTAAATACAATGAAATTTCACCTTATCTCTTTCACAGAACTAGATTGACGTGAGAACCTCTTAAATACAATGGCATTTCCCCTCATTTCTGTCACAGAACTATATAAATCGAGCACCTGGTAAATACATTGATCCTTCCCCTGCGAAGACAAGAAGAATCCAGCGACCAGGAGCAGTGTCAGTTTGTCTGCTTGACCCATGTTAGAGACAGCAGCAAATCTGTCGATGAGAAAATGTATTTATCGTGTTAATAATCTCAGCAATTTCTACTGCTGTAATTACTTTGCCAACATATATCTATAATAATAAAGTTAGAAGTAAACCCCAGCATCTTTTGACTGTTCTTGATTCCTGGGCAAGCTTACGTTCTATAGTTTGCCACTGCTTACTGAACGACCGGCATCAATACCTTTCATTAAAAACCAACACAGCTGTGTATGCAGGAATACGAACTGCCACTGTAAACCTTCGCCACGGAGCTGGCAATATATATATATATATATATATATATATATATATATATATATATATATATATATATATATATATATATATATATATATATATCGTATATACCGTCGTCGTGCATCGCTTTTTTGTCGCATTCGCACTGCGAGCGCTAACAAGACAAGTCGCCTTAACCAGTCAAGAAGCCTGATACGCGGGGGAAAATGTCACGTCGCAAGTCTAACAACAAGAAACACGCGGTAGCCAGGATGTGCAGCGTGGGAGCCGACAAGAACGTCAAGAAGATGAACGTGGAGAGCCTGCTAGCTGTACTAAAGAACCTGCAACTACAAGTATTGCTGAAGCTACCACACGGGAGAAGATCGACAGCCCATCACCGACAAGAGGCAAGACAACAGAGAAGAAGAAGCAGAAAGACACCAAAGCCGGGGACACTGATTCAAAAACAGTCCGATGGGTTGTCAAGCGGATTCAAGTGGAGCTGACAGACGAAGAAATCCTGAAACAGCTACAAGAAGAGAATCTTCATACCCGATTCTTGAAGACGGAGCGGCTTCTTACCTACTTCAAGATTCCTACAACCTTGGCGGTGGTAACAAAAGAGGGCAGCGAGATGCCGACCATAATATCAATCAACAAGAGAATGCAGCAGCCAGAGAGATTTATCCCAAGGATCACCCAATGTTCGAGATGTCAGAGGGCCGGCCACAGCAGAGTAGCATGTCGCAGTAAGACGGAAATCTGCCGTTACTGCGCCGATCACCACGCCTTCAAGGAGTGTCAGCTAGCCAAGCTGGACACGGACTTCCGAGCACTTAATAACAATCAAAAGTGCGCCAACTGCCTGGGCAAGCATGGAGCAAGATACTTGGGCTGTCCGTACCTGCAACGACACAGAGACGTGTTAAAACTCGCCATTACCACAAAGACACCATTCAAGGAAGCAATGCAGAGGTGCGAGACAGCCACAGGTGTATCACAAGTTGAAAGAGATCAACTGCAAAAACAGATAGACGAGTTGAAGAAACAAGTCAAGGCCGATGCCGACCGGCAACAACAAAAAACTGCTGGGCGGAAATGAAGGAGATCCAGGAAAACATCAAGCAAGAAGTGGAACATATGACACTGATAAAGAAGAAGAACGAAGAAATCCTACAAACCATTAAATCAGAGCGAGAACTACAGAAAGCCGAAATGGAACTTTTCCGAAACAAAACAACAGAAGCCATACAAGAAATCACAGAGAAACCGCAAGATGAAAACCAAGAGACAGAGCCTGAACCGCAAGCGAAAGCCAGTAGCCCAACCACGACGCCCGAGACATTCAAAGTGAAGCCAATATCCCTCCAGACATCCGAAGAAAACCGAGAGGAGCATCCCTGACGACGTCATAGAGGACACCTCGTCACACCGACCGTTTACCTGGGCGGATATCTCAAAAATAGAAAGAAAATTGGAACTCAAGAAAGAGGAACTCAGTCGCATGGAGTTCATGAGGCGCAAGGATGAAACAGAAAACAAGAAATCCAAGGGGAAACCTAGGCAGCGCCAGACCCCTGTAAAATACCCAGATATAAACTATGACGAACACAACGAGCTGTACTACATAGAAGGCGGAGAGATCATCCAATGGCTTACCACGGAGGAGGAAATCGAAAGGCAACAGAAACTCAAACTCGAAATAGAAAATCGTCGAGAGGAAGACAATGAAAACATCGAAAAACTGCTACAGAAAAAACACAATAAAGGAGGCAAAAAGACTATATAAAAAGTCCTTATCAGGACTGCAACCGGTCAAGCTAGTCGAGCCAGGAACCTGCACCAACAAAGAAAACCACAAGAGGAGACGGGCACAAAGGATAGCCGCCGACCAACCCCCAGCTGACGTCACAGACACAAACCAACATAACCAGTCCGAGATAGGACTTACTCGCAAGAGAGCACAAGACAAGAGTTATGGTGAATGAACCCACAAAAACCACGGACCTCAAAAATAACCGCAGCTGAAAAACGCAGGTTGAACGAGGCCGAATTTGGAATTTTTGTTTTGAAAATTGGAATCGGAATTGGAATATATATATTATATATATATATATATATATATATATATATATATATATATATATATATATATATATATATATATATATATATATATATATATATGAATATAAACACACGCGCACACGCACACACGCGCACACACACATACACGCACACACGCACGCACGCACGCACACACGCACACACACACACACACGCACACACGCACACACGCACGCACGCACACACGCACACACACACACACACACACACACATACCATGCTAGTAAAGACATACTACAACCTTACCCTGAAATTATCAGTTTACACATCACACGAAACTGTACTGTATTCAAACCCAGAGTTTGTAGTCTTCACAAACTTGCAGCCAGGTATCGCAACATAAAGTCTGTAATAACACCGATATTTGCTTTAGTCCGGCTGGAGTGTGTAGATGCAGTCAACTGAAAATAATTTTGTTAAAAAAAGTTAGCAACTTATATTGCGATATATGTCATCTCTTATCAGCTCGTGTATCAGACATGTGGTGTACATTAATTAAACAATACAGATTAAACAATGTTTTAAGTCTCATGTGCCGCTGAAGGATTATACAAAGCTCACGGAGACAGTTCTGAGATATATAGGTTGGGATTCTTGCTGTCAGTGCTTCTTCCCTTGTCCTCCGTCCCCTATGGGGATACAAGCCCTCAATCACCTCACACGTAGCACTGCTATCATTAGCTATTCCATGCAGCACAGCCCGTGTCCCCCCAAATTATTTCGCTCTGTGTATTCCAGCGAACGTTCTTTTTAGTTTTTCTATTCTCATGTTTCTATAAAAGGCTCGTCTAGCCGCCTGTATTCTATCTCCATCTGTTCCTCCAGTTGTGCTTACGTTGCTACCCAGGTACTTGCATGCCACCGTCTCTTGCAGTCAGGGGTCCAGTAGCACGGGCTTTGACCAGATCATGGACACGGCGATATAAACCAGGGTGACGACGATATTGCTTACCCCCCTCCCCCCCACACACACACACACACACACGCATGTGCACCCACAAACACAGACATAGGCGTGTTTGTTGGGAACTCAAACGTTGGGCAGCAGATAATAACATAAGCACAATCGGCTTCATCATTCCAGGTACCTCGGCTGTCCCTGCCAAATGGACAGTAAGGAAGCGATGAAGATTTCCATCACAACTAATCTACCTTATAAAGAGGCTAGCAGGCAGTACGAGGTAATTAGAATTCCACAATGCCAACTGGAAGGCCAACTGAAGGACATGAGATCGAAGTTTGCCAGCATGGAGGGGAAGAGAGACAAGACACAAGAGACGCATATAACATCCGTTCAGCGCATCCTTGATGAACTGAAGCAAGTACAGCATAAGATTGAGCAGGATGTCGCTCGAATGGCTGCAATAAAAGCCGAGACAGAGGAGACTCTGACAAAGATCCACGAAGAAAGAAAAACAGATAGAAAGCCTTAAGACAAAGAATGAAACATCGGAAACAGAAGAAATAAAATCCCAGACCGAAGAGGAAGCAAATGAAAAAGAAGTAGAAGAGGAGGAGGAAAACCAAAACGATAATGACCAAGAGTGGACTGTAGCCAGGAGATCAAGCTATCAAGCCTTCCATGACACAAGGTATCAGAGAAAACCAAGAAGATTTGAAAACAGACCAAGACGGGGAAATAGATGGAATCTCAGGAAGGAACACATTTGGTAACATACTCCTCCAAGGAAAAAAAAACCATGAGACGGGAGGGGAACACAACTACACCAGATCTAACTGACTGACTACCCTCTGACTGTCCACCCTCCCCAGTATGTCAGAGACCTAGTATTGAGTTTGTGGATCAAGTGGTGTTGTTCTACAGCAGCAGTTCCCTGTCACCGTGTCGTTGGTGTAGGGAATGTCTCACATGGTTGTTAGTTCTTTGCGTAGTTCCATAATTGTCTTTGGGACTAGACCTCCTTCTGTCGGAATGACGATGGTGGATACACTGAAACACCAGGACACCAATACATTCTGTGTTATCGGGAGCCGAGTCAGCGTATTGATAGAACACTTGCCATTCTATCTGTGGTCATGACTTCGAGACGCCATTGAGAGGTATTTAAACATTTGACTTTGGTCCGGGATAAACTCGGCCTCAAATAAAGTCAAGTAAAAGATAAACTCAGCGTCAAAGAAAGTCAAGTAAGAGATCAACTCAGCCTGAAATAAAGTCAAACAAAATATCAACTAAGTCTCATATAAAGTCAAGTAAAAGATCAAATCAGCCTCAAATGCAATGAAGTAACAGATCCAATCAGCCTCAAATAAATTCAATTAAAAGATCAATTAAGCCTCAAATAAAGTCAAGTAAAATATCTACTTAGTCTAAAATAAAGTCAAATAAAAGATCCATTCAGCCTCAAATAAAGTGAAATAAAAGATCAACTAAGTCTCAAATAAAGTCAATTAAAATATCCAATCATCCTTAAATAAAGTCAAGTAAAAGATCCGGTCAGCCTCAAATAAAGAAGGTCCATTCACACTCCTCATTGCGCACTAAAGACAAATGTTATAGACCAATAGACACTCGCTGGGTGACGTGGAAAGTATCCCACTGGCCTAGTTTACTTCCCACTACATCTCCTGGCATCCATCCACTCTAGGGTGGGTCGACCCAGGGATCCAGGTCCATTTTGAACATTCGGATCTGGAAGCCTAACCTGGGTGTCCTGCCATGTCCTGGGTCATAATGATATTGGCCACACCCGCCGTTGAGTTTTGATAGGTCAAAAATATGTAGCTTCCACGATATACCTAACACGCCTCAATGCGAGTCATATCGACGCAATAGTTTGAAAACCGTTTTGATAAATAATTTATCTAGTGTGTTCTCTGCTGTCATTGCTTCAAATTAATTGTCAGCGCCAGCTGTGGATGTATTTGTATATGGAAATATTTTGTCATCACAGTCACCAATGTCTGCGAATCAACATAATAACATTATTTAACCGTCTGCCAATTAAACTTGTCATTACAACACGTGACTTTTTCAATATCTCCACGTCTGTTCAAGGGAATATAAGCAAGACAACACAACCAGATGAGATAGTCCGTCTGCCGTTGATTAATAACGGACAACACTAGCATTGTGACCAGGAGATCTGATTACCAACAAGTCTACCATACTGCAAACACTGACCGTGATCACCATTATGAAAGCCGTATTCTGTGTGCTGTTGTTGGGTGTTCTCTGCCTGAAAGCTCTAGGACAAGACCGTCGTAAGTTGCACAGAGTCAGTCATTTGTATTGTGTTGTATGTACAATATCTGTAGCATTTAGTGGATGCGGTGATGTCGCTCAGTGGGTATATTTCGGAAAGTGGAAAATAGCATGTTGTGGGTGGAGTAGCTAGAATAGATGGACATGACGGAGAATGGGAGCTTATGGATTGTCTGCCCATGGTATGCAGTAGTGAGGGGCAAAGAACAAGCTGAGAGATACCTCTAGGTGGAGAGCTACTGCTAACCCCTCGGCCATGGAGCCGGCTCTGTTATATACTTGACTTTCTTTAACTTTATCCTCAGTTTACCTATAAGTAATCTGTGGTCACAATAACAATTAGCACTGGCACTTGTTTTTTTTTTTTTTTTGCAATTGGTAACGCATTTCTAAATCTTCCGCTAATCAGAATGTAATCAATATAATGTTTAATCCTGCTATCAGGACTCCTCCATGCCCATAATCGTCAAGGGTGTTGTTTAAACCAGGTGTTTCCTACAATCATTTCCTGTTTTGTTGCCAACGCTACAAGACTGTATCCTTTTTCATTTCTCTCTCCTAAACCATAGTTTCCTACTATGTTTCTATACGTTGATATCCAACTTTTGCGTTTAAGTCTACTATTATGATGTTTATTTCTCAATTTTTAAATTTCTTTAAAGCAGACTCTATGTCATTTTACAATTCCTCTACACTCTCTTCACTGGATTCCCCTGTTGGGGCATATACTTGATTAACGTTTATGCTAAAAGGTCTGCCGCTTAATTTAACAAGTCATTTAACAAGTTTAACTTTGTCTGACACGGCCCACTATCATTGAACCGATTTTGAAGTTTGCCGGTCCAAGATATTTGCCACCCTCTTTTGTCGAACTTCTCCTCCAGAATAAATAATCTTAAAATCTTCATCTATCTTAATGCCTGTTCATGTCCATTTCTTTTCGCACATTCCTAAAATATTAATTTTCTCTCTTTCCATTTCTTGTTTGATGTTATCTAATTTTTCGTCGTCGTGTAACGTCCTAACATTCCATGTTGCTAATGTCAGACAGTTACTTTATAGTATACTAGCTGAGGACCCGGCCCGGCTTCGCCCAGCTCCTGGCGGTGATTGTATAATTGATTTCATATAAGTAGTCATTATACATGCAAATACATGTCTCTAGGCGCACGGAGTACGCGATCGGCCCCTGGGCCCTCGCAGCTAATTTATTGATATTGTATTAGTTACCAGAGAATAAATATAACCGTTTTATGTTTTGTTATTTTTTGAATAGCCTTAAATATAATATTTTAATTGTAATTAAAAATAAAAAATAAAAAAAGATGAAACAAATATTTAAAATGTTTTTAGAATCCACTCTTTGTTAATATTATATGAGTTAATTAATTTTAAATACATTATTTAATTTCAGTTAGAAAATTCCGCTTAATCCAAGGATATTTTTTTTTTTTATGTTGTCGTTTAATTTTCAAGTTATTGCGGAACCCCAAATAGAATGTAAAATGAAGTGTTTTTGGATAAACAATATTTTTTGTGTGTTTCCGTTTGGTGGTACACGAATAAATCCGAAGTTTTCCGACGCGTGAGCAGAAGCATGGATTTTTCAAATTGAGTCCACACACTTGTAGCGATTGTCCCTGTGATTTGTTGATCGTTATAGCAAATGCGACTCGCACCGGAAACTACAGACGTTTGAATTCGAATGGCATATCTGTTAAAATCATTGGGATGCGAGGCAACAGTACATCTTCTCCTTTAAATTTCTTCTTGACTGAAAGCCTGGTACCGTTGCAAAGTCTAGGTGGATTGATGTTTCGGAGAAGAATCATAGGAACGCCAATTTTCAATGTTAAAACGTGCGGCGGTATTTCTGGCAAATCAAATGGATTCAGGAATTCAGTTGGATAATTGACAACTTCGTCTTGATTCATCACATAATCGATGAACTTATACATTGTCGCTTCGCCTGGTATTTCGTTTTGAATGTCGCAATTGATGACATTGACATCGTTATTTTTGGCTGCTAATATAGCACGTGCACTGAGCCATGGATGATTTTTGTGATTCTGTGCGATATTTGGAAAATCTGTGTGAATCAATTCGTCTATAGTTGCTTGTGATTGCTACCGACGTTTGTTGGCAATGTGAAACATTGTCTGGATTCATCGATTGGCATTTTTCCATTCCCAATATCTAACAATTGTTTTGCGGAAAGTGCTGCGGATGCAACATGTTGTAGTTGTATACATATATTGGTCTTCAAAGTCAATTTCTGAACGTGTCGCCATAAAGCTGATGATTTCAGACATGCATTAAGTTCATCAGCGGATGTTGAACGTCGTATTACTGGTGGAGTTTGTCGAAAATCACCAGACAATAAAATAAGTGCGCCACCGAAGAGCTGTTCATTTCCTCCGAAATCTTGTAGTGTACGATGAAAGCGCCTCCAATGCTTTTTTGTGTGTGCCATAGTACATTCGTCCCATAAAATGAGTTGACATGATTGGAGTACCTTACCAATTCCAGAATTTTTGCTGATATTGCATGTCGGTGTCTCAGTGATGTGCATATTCAACGGCAATTTCAGTGGTGAATGTGCTGTCCGGCCACTATCCAAAAGAGTTACCGCAATTCCAGATGATGTGATAGCCAGCGCAATATTTGGTCGTGATCGTATGGTAGCCAAAATAAGTGAAATGAGAAAGTCTTGCCTGTGCCTCCGGGCGCATCTAAGAAATACAATCCGCTGGTTTGGCTTGTAATTGCATGCATAATTATGTCATACGCTATTCGTTGTTCTGGAAAAAATTTCAGAAGATTCGTTTCAACAAATGTTCCCAATTCGTAGACATCAAAGAGTGTTTCTCGTTGCAAATCACGATCGAAAACATCGTTTGCACATCGATTCGGCGCAGGCATTCCCAATTGTACCAGTGGTTTGTTAGCAATTGCCAAACATATGTCCTCAACCGAAACCAATGCTTCATTATACACATTTGGTGTGAATTGAATGTCCGGATTTTGATTCATTGCACGCAAACGATGTAGGATGTCTTCACTCATATAGTCTTTGTATGTTTCCCAAAGATCTTTTGGATTGGATGGGAAACAAGTTGTCAATATGATGGCAAATAACGTGCGTACTTGCTGTGGTTGAGCAGTATTTGATGCATCAACGAGTGAAGTGTCCCAAAGTGCATCGTTTTCAAGAAGATGTAATTCTTGGCAAGTTTCACGATAAGTGGCACATACTTAACCGTTTATTATTTCTAATTCTTGAAAGGATGTCGTTCCACGTACGTTGATTAACAGTAATCGCAAGTAAAAGCACTCTGCATTGTTTGGGTGAACAGTGTGCAGACGGCCTAACGCGTTGGTCGAGTATAAATTGGTATGTCCTTCAACTGCTTTACCTTGTTTGCGACGTTGAAACTTTTTCGCTGATGCATTCCATGTGTAGTATGTTGGCACTTCAGAGTAAAGTAGTGTCTTTGCAAACATATCATTCCCGCACAATGACAAAAATGCAGTTAACGTTGTTGGTGCTGGTGACAATGCTCGTTCACGAGCATTTTCTGTTGTGAATTAAACGCGCTGTCCATTTTCAAGGAGCACTGCCAAATGATCAACTGTTGGATGATGTTCATGGATTGGAAACGATAAAATGCGTCATACTGCTTCATTACTATTAATGTAGCGTCCCACTTGATATTGGTCTATTTCATCAATAGACGCAGTTGCATTTCCCACTCCAAACACTGCCATATCGCTTCCTTTGTTGACATATTTGCAAATATACTTGATCGATTTACCCGAATTGCAATACTCGACATCGATGTGTGCTTTGTACGTTATCGAGAGTAACGGTGAATGCGGTACAACTCAACGATTATCGACTTGAAGATCATTGTTTCGTACTTTTAAAGTGATATATTTTCCGCCATCTTCAGTTGCTCGTCGACGATAGAATGGATATCCGTCATCGGCAGTGATAGTCTTCGCATGTAAGTATCTTGGGTATCGTTTCGTGCATATCCCATCAGACATGCAAGGTGAATTATTATTGAGTAAGCCACATGGACGATGAATCATGTTTTTCGTGACCACTTCAAATAACTCTGGCTCAATGTCGAAATCTTGTATTTCTGCTGAGATGACTTGATCAACTTGATCTTTTGTGACTTTTTTGATCAACCAAATAAAAATGTGTGCATGTGGCAATCCTCTTTTTTGCCAATCGATCCAACAGCGTGTTTCTCCAAACACTTGATGCTTGACAATGAAATCCATTAAAGATTTCAGTTTTTGTATGAACACACGTGCGGAAATATCAGGGCGATCTGATGATGATTTTCCAGTTAACAAAAGTTATTTTATTTCATCCCATGTAGGATTGCATGTGAAGGTAATAAACAAATCTGGGCGGCCATATGCGCGAACATATGTCATTGCATCTTGTGCGTATTCATGCATGTGCCGTGGACTCCCTGTAAATGTGGTCGGTAGTATGATCTCTTTTCCCAATTCATTTGGATTAACATTGCTATCATTAACAACTGCATCACGTAAATGAATGAAATCTTCTACACGCAACTTGATTTGATTTAATCGAATGTAAAGGAGTCGTTCGGTTTCGATTTTCGCATATATATATATATCCACAATGTATTGAAGGAACAATTGTCGACATTTCAAGATATGATTTTCATCGTTTTCACGAATCATCAATCGATGTGAATAGTAATTCATGGCACTGACTTTCTTATTCGTGTCCTCGTCTGTTTATTGATTTCTCAATTTGATATTTATATAATATCAAACTTCCCCTTGCCAACATATAATCGGATATTGCATTGCGTCGTATGAGCTATGAGTTTCTGAGACTTTCTGAACATCACCATTTCTGCGATGAAGAATTATATTACGAGAGTTATATTCTTCACCAACTATAACGATCGCCACTTCATCAATTGTTGGTGCATTGTACTGTCTTTCGTGTTGGCTGTCATGTGTTTTGTCTGCTCTAATTACAACTCTGTAGTCATTAGATGGCACTTGTTCAAGGGCAGTTCTGAACAATCTAATTAATTCGTTGCGTCGATCGAATACATTTTGTAATGCAGCGACAATGTCTCGTTTAGTGCCTGTATTGAATCAACATCGTTGATCGATTTGATCACCAGTGTTTCCCATGAAATAAATTTGAAGATATTTGGGATCTGCATTCGGCATTGGTAGTAGTGAGCCTGCACGATGATAAATTTGCCCTTGAACTTTGAATGTTGGCATGTAACTTTCGCGCACGATATTTGTTGCACCAAACGATGTCATTTGGAAACATGAATTGTACTTGCGTATGTTTGCCAATAAATGTTTCGATTGGCTCGTGACAACTGATACCAACGTTTATAATGTTTCGGGTGGTGGATGTAATTATGACAATTTCACTTTTCCACCCACGCAGCACATTCCTGGTGTTTCATTCTTAAATTTGAGGGCACTGCAATACATGCATAATTTATCCATTTGTCCAATAACCACACTTGGATGAAGACTGTAAACATAATTAGCATCGTAACGGAATGCACCAAGATTTAAATCATCGCCCAGTGTTTGTCTGGATCGAGCAATGCGTACATGAGATGAACGTGCTTGAGCAGTGCGTATTCGACTGGTTTGCTGTCTTGCTTCCCGTTGTTGCTCGCCTGTTTCAGATGAACGTACTTGAGCAGTGCGTATTCCATTCGTTTGCTGTCTTGCTTCCCGTTGCCCGCCTGTTTGAGATGATCGTGTTTGAGCAGTGCGTACTCGACCGGTTTCCAGTCTTACGTCCCGTTGCTCGCCTGTTTGAGATGAACGTGCTTGAGCAGTGCGTATTCGATTGGTTTGCAGTCTTTCTTCCCGATGCTGGACTGTTTGAGATGAGCGTGCTTGAGCAGTGCGTATTCGATTGGTTTGCAGTCTGTCTTCCCGATGCACTTCTGTTTCTGAAGATCGTAATGCCTTTTTCTTTCGTGCTTGAGGCGTAGATTCACCAATCGCTTTTCGTTTGGGTGGCAAAACTGATTTAGTTTTGGACCCTGATCTAAAATGTGTAAATAAAAATAGAAAATTAAAAATATAGATAGAATAGAAGAATAGATAGTTAGATTGATAGTAGAAGATACTATTGGAAGAGAACTATCTTCATTCCAATAACTAAAAAGGGGAACGTGAAAAGACAGAAAGTAAACTTATCAAGATAACACGAACAGCCAATAAATGGCGGGTTGACTGCGGCATACTTCAAAGGATATGCAATTAACAATTAACTTTCTCTCTCTCTCAAAAAAAAAAAAAAAAATTTACATTATTCAATGTAGTAATAGAAGAATAAAACATTTAATGTGATGTCGAAAAGAAAAAAAATAAAACAATTTATGTTATGTCAAAGAGAATTTTTAAAAAATGAGGTAGAAAATTGATTATGTGGTTGTTTCGGGATTTGAAATTTAAATATTGAGCACAACCCACTACTGGCAACGCCGATCGCATCCTGGTATGAAACTAAGGCCTATCCACGTCAATATGGAAGCACTATACTCGAGTTTCGCCCTCATTTGAGCTCGTCAGTAGTGCATATCCCTGACCGGATCCGGAAACAGTCCCGGATCACGCGTGTGAAGCGGGTGTGTAACCACGCAGCACACACTGGACACACCAAATGATCACAACAGAACATCACAACGCTACCCATCGTAGGTAGAAAATGTTCACGTATCTAAAATAGATCCATTATTTTTACGAAAACTTTGAATATGCCTGAAAGTTTTTATCACTCTGTTTATATCGCATATGATTGTAGATAACTTCTGTAAACATTTTATAAAACTTGAAGAAAAGTAAAACAATTATTTAAATTACATAATATAGCAATTACTAAAAGTAATGTCCCTTGATATATCTTTTGTTGCTAAGTCCCCTTGCAATATTGTAATTATACGTCTTTCCTTTTACTGTTGCTGTATTACGTACAAAACTGTTTTTAAACTAACTAACTATGTCAGTTGCCGGCTTCCTGGCCGGTGGATTAGCAGCTTTATACTAGGGGAACAGAGTGAAAGAGGTTGCAGACTTGTACAGTGCGCAAAATAGCATAATGTGATTATTGGAAAATCTGGTATAAACAGCACCCAAAGAGATTATCGACACGGAGGAGTTCTGATCATAAGATCAAAAATCTCATCAATATAAGATTTCGAAATGCCTTGAAAGTCGCAAAAACTATATCAAGCGCAGAAGGCTACAGCGTCCATATATTAATCTAAAACAATTTACATATAAAATTAAAGAAAGTCAAATATACACCAAGAAGCACATAATTTGATCTACAGGCACTGAAGAGAGAGGAGATAAAAGATAAATTCAACATAGAGGTAAAGAACATATTTCATGCATTGCCCATTATGGAAATATTATTTCAAGATATAAAAGACCAATGGGAAATATTAAAGAAATCAGTCAACCAAGCTGCAGAAACAACCATCCCAAAAATAACGATAATAGGACGCAAGAAATGGATGACGGAAGACACCTTAATACTCATGGAAATAAGAAGAAAAAACAAAAATAACAAGGAAACATATTAAGAGATGCACAGGAAAATTAGGAAGCTATGCAAAGAGGCAAAAGAAACATGGCTTGAAGAAAATTACAAGGAAATTGAAAACCAACACAACACCCGAAATACTAAATTAATACACAAACAAATAAATGACATCACTAACAAAGAACCCACACATCAACGGGTTGCCTATAAACAAAAGATGGCAAAATCATAATAGAAAAAGATCAGATTTTACATACGTGGTCAGATTATGTGAAAGACTTTTATGATGATATAAGATAAGAACAATATGATCATCGGAATAATAATGAAGTACCATCAATTTTGAAGATGGAAGTTCAGAATGCTCTTAACCATATGAACACTGGCAAGACTCCGTGTACAGATAACATCACAATAGAAATGATCAAAGCCTTAGAAGAATATGGAATAGACCAAGACATCAAAATGCTGAACGGAATATATGATACTGTAGATATACCTCCTGAATTATGTAATTCTATATTTGTTGCAATCCCGAAGAAATCAGGAGCCTTGGAATGTGATCAACATCGAACAATTAGTATAATGAGCCACATCACGAAGATTTTGCTGAGAATTATCTTGCAAAGAGTTAGGAAGAAAATACAACCAGAAATAGGAGAAGAACAATGTAGGTTTGTAGAAGGCAAGGGTGCAATAAATGATGTGTATATACTGAGAACAGTAATTGACCGTTCTATAGAAGTAAACAACGATCTTTGCTTTATTGACTACACAAAGGCTTTCGATAAAGTATGACATGTCGATATGATAAGCATGCTTGAAGATCTACAAGTTGATGGAAAGGACCTTAGACTTGTAAACAACATGTATTGGAAACAACAAGCTGCCATCAGAATTGATAATGATATAGGTCAATATCAGCCTATTAAAAGAGGTGTGAGACAGGGATGTGTAGTGTCGCCAGATCCTTTTTTCCCTATAAAGTGAAAATATTTTAAGAAATATACAAGATATGGAAGAATCAACATTGGGGGAAGATACATCAATAACATTAGATATGCAAAAGATACAGTCTTAATTGCAGACAATGAACAGGACTTGCAACATTTAGTAGATGCATTGTTGCACACAGTGAACAACTAGGCTTAGAAATGAATAGTAAGAAGACACAGATTATGGTCGTCACTGGGATGAAGAAAATACCAAAATGTGATATACGAGTAAATGGGCATATTCTTAAGCAAGTTAATCGGTACAGTTATCTCGGAACAGTCATAACATCTGATGGGAGATACCTTGAACACGAATTGCCATTGCGAAGGTAGCCTTTTGCACGATGAAAAACATACTGACCAACAAAAAAAAAAGAGAAAAAGATATCAATTGTAACGAGAAAAAAGTGTTAAAGTGCTACGTCTAGTTGGTCGTGCGTCGACCTGCAGCGAGGCGCCGTCGTCATTTGGAGGCGACAGATTCGATCCCGGTCGGTAACTATTATAGCTTTCAAATTTTATGTTGTCTAGTGCGTCTTCTAATTTCTATTTCCTTCTTCTTCCTCTGATAATACTATGTGTGTTTATTTGTTTAATCGTACATAGAACATGTACGTTTGTATAGATGTGAAGCGTAGACAATGAGCAGCCAAGCTGAAAAACATATGATGGCTGTGGAAATGTGGTTTCTGAGTGAAATGCAAAGAATACTATGGACAGACAGAACAACCAACGAACAAGTCCTTCAAGAAACAAATGAAGATCGTAAACTGATTAGAGTCATTAGACGTAGACAGTCAAAATTTGTTTGGGCATGTTATAAGAAGAAATGACTTGGAGAACTTGGCGGCAACTGGCAAGATCGAAGGGAAGAGACCAAGGGAAAGACCGAGAAGTAAATATCTGGATGGCTTGGCCACGTGACATGGTCGAGAGAGGAACACGAAGCTGATCCACGACTCTGGTGATCGAGTGAGATGGCAAAACATGACCGCCCACGCTTATCGGCATGGCACACGATGGATGGAATGAAATCAGAGCTGACTTCAGACAATGTCCACATCAAACGGTGTTGAAACCGTTGCTAGGATACGACGCGTATATGACCGTTTATTGTATATGGTGCGGGACGCAGAGGTGTTTCCAAGGCACCAGGGCCGGGTTATATACTGGCCAAGACCTATTGACGCGTCCTCGTCGAGCGTCCTGGGCAACAGGTCCCTTCGGGGTCCTGGCTGAAGTCAATAGGATCGCTGATTCCTCCGAAGTCGGAGAGTGTCTGCCTGTACGGCGAGGAACCACCAGTCTGCACACCAATAAGCCAGACATGGGACAACGGATACTCACGCAAACCTCAGGTCCTGTAAGACATCACACTGATGTTGGACAACAGGATGTCTTCATCCGACATACAGGACTTCGCGTTGGAGCTCAAGCCAACGAACACAAGCAAGCAAGCAAGCAAGCAAGCAAGCAAGCAAGTATATGGTGCTGGCCGCACAATGTGTACACCAATCTGATGTCGTTGTCAACAACACGTCGTCCATTTTCACTTCCCATAACATGTTTCTATTAACCATTTCAAGCTGTTTCGACCTGGGAGCTAGGATTATTTTCTTTTAAACTCAAGTTGATGGGGAATCGCACAGCGACCAACGGAAACAACCATTGAGCCACTGTGTCTCTCTATTGAGTTCTGAGCAACGCGTAGTGAGATTTTTACTGTACATAATTTGCACACGGGACCGCATAGTTTACACCATCATCTGTTAAAGCTACCTGTCCGTTCTCACTACCCATTAATCTGAAAACAGAGAGGAAAACAGGAGAACTGTCAATCAGATGGTTTGGGAACCACTAGCAGTATGACACTTCGCTGGCTGTTGAACGAATGGACGAAGAGCGTTTGTGAATGTCATGAGAGCAGCGATGCAGCTCAAGTCAACTCAACACAACTGAACACTCACTACCCAAGAGATCAGGATTTGAGTGGGCAAGGGGAAGAGGGGAGGGGGGCGTGTGATATCATTAAATACAAATCCTGAGTCCTGCGTACACTTCCTCTGTGATATCATTAAATACAAATGCTGAGTCATGCGTACACTTCCTCGGGTGGCGGTGATATCATTAAATACAAATCCTGAGTCCAGCGTACACTTCCTCTGTGATATCATTAAATACAAATGCTGAGTCATGCGTACACTTCCTCGGGTGGCGGTGATATCATTAAATACAAATCCTGAGTCATGCGTACACTTCCTCGGGTGGCGGTGATATCATTAAATACAAATCCTGAGTCGCGTGTATACTTCCTCTGGTGGCGGTGATATCATGAAATACAAATCCTGAGTCGTGCGTACACTTCCTCTGTGATATCATGAAATACAAATCCTGAGTCAAGCGTACACTTCCTCTGGTGGCGGCGGTAGTCAGTTCGTTTCATAAGTAGGTGACATAGACTTAAAGTTGACTTCTCGTTCAGAGAGGAATGGCAAACTACTGAACTTATAATTGTCCAGTATATTACAAATATCAAATAATTTATCCGCAGTACTGCATTGTAGCACCCAAGTAAATGGGAATATTCTTCAACAAGTGAAACCAAAGCACAGGATAGAGCGGCATAGAGTGACCTGGTGGTGGTGGTGGGGGGGGGGGGGGGGGGGGGGGGTGGTGGGGGACTTTGATTTAAAAATAAAGCGGACCCTATTGGGGACAAAGGGCCACAACAATGACACTCTATGCCGATTTATCATTAGCTACCTATTGTAGTTCGGTCCATGTCCATGTTCGGGAGTCACCGTGGTGCTTGCTTGCTTGCTTGTTTGCTTGCCTGCTTGCCTGCTTGCTTGCCTGCTTGCTTGCTTGCTTGCTGGCTTGCTTGCTTGCGTTCGCTGGCTGTTAACGCCAGCGTGAAGTCCTGTATGTCGGATGCTGACATCATTGTGATGTCATACCGGACTGAGGTTTGCGTGAGTATCCGTTGTCCCATGTCTGGCTTATTGGTGTGCAGACTGGTGGGTCCTCACCGTGCAGACTGGTGGTTCCTGGCCGTGCAGACTGGTGGTTCCTGACCGTGCAGACTGGTGGTTCCTGGCCGTGCAGACTGGTGGTTCCTGGCCGTGCAGGCAGATACTCTCCGACTAGCGGTCTAGCCGTCTTCCTTGCCCTCCGAAGGTTGTTTGTTCGATTCCGGGCTACGTCTTTCGGTTCACGAGTGCAAATTTCTCGGAGACTTCTGGTGATCGTCGCTGGAGCTAGGGAGATGGTGATTTGTGCGACACTTTCGGTAAGCCGCCCTGCTGAAAGAGACCGAGCCATATGGGATAAAACCTGGTGCAATGAAGTCGATCCTCTCTACATTTAAGCGACTTTTTAAAACTACTGTGCGGGACTACATTGTAGTACCCAGGTAAATGGGAATGTTCTTAAACAATTTAATTGGAACAACTATCTTAGAACAGTCATAACATCTGATGTGGTAGGGGCTGTGCCTTGTAGAGATTTGGACAAGAATCGCTATGGCAAAGGTAACCTTTTACACGATGGAAAACATACTGACTAAACTAGGACAGAGACAACAATGTCCTTGCCACGTTTATGATGACGACTATAAGCTGACGTATTCCCGCACCACCAAGGACCCTACCGCACTAGGACAAGGACATCGGTGTCCTAGACTTGTTTATGATGATGCCTATAAGCTGACGTATTCCCGCACCACCAAGGACCCTACCGCACTAGACTAGCACAGAGAGATAAGTGTCCTTGACACGAATATGATGACCCCTAAACGCTGACATATTTTCTCAGCACCAAGGAGCCTACCGCACTAGGACAGAGATAACAGTGGCCTTGACACGTTTATGATGACGACTACAAGCTGACGTATTCCCGCAACAACAATCATTTTCTGTCAGGTGGGGTTTATCTGTTTAGATGATCAGTAATTATGCATACAATATGATGTAATGTGAGGACATTGTATTGTGATCGTTAGGTACAAAACAACAGTAAAGTGTATGTCTACTTGTGTGTGAGTGAGTTTATTCTCTTACAACTATTGGAGAACAGTGTAATGACAGATACAGAAAATAACGAAAGACAGACAGACAGGCAGAATAACAGAGAATGTAAGGAGTAGCGACATCAAGAAGGTTTTCATACAAAAATGCACACCATGTCACATGACTGTTGTCTTGTTTATCTTCCAGTCCCGACGTAAGTAGGTCAGTAAATCAGTGATTACACTCAAACAGAAAGGCAATGTATAGCGGACATCATCATCATACACCATGCTGATAAGCGTAGGTCATTGTTCGCCATCTGACTTGATAACCACAGTCGTGGATCAGCTCTGTGTTCTTGTCTGGCTTATCCCATGTGGCCACGCCAACCAGCTGTTTTTCTATCTGCTTTCCATTTACTATTTTCCCAATAATTCTCCAAATGTCACCAAGTTTTCCAATTTATTTATCCTCAGAATGTGTCCAATAAATCGTGACTGTCTGCGTCTAACTTCTCAGATCAATTTAGAGTTGTTATTAGTTTCTTGAAGGACATTCTCTTTGGCGTTTCTATCTGTTTTCCTATGAAACCACTATTCCAGTACCATTCGATGTTTCACATTTTGACTGTTTATTGCCCATGCTTTATATCCATATAACAATATTTGTTCTATATAACATTTCAACACATTTTCTCGCTACAATTAACATCTTTTTATTGGTCATTAGTGTTTTGTTTTTTCCATCTTACAATAGGCTGCCATTGCATTAGGGAATCTTGATCTTATCTCTACACATCACATTTGTTCACATGTTACGTCCCGGAACTCTTACATTCACACTCTACATGGATCCCCAATGTACTTTACATTCACACAGGACAGCGCTAGCTTCGGATCTAATATTTACGTTACCTTAAATGGGTCGCGACTCCCCCATTTACTGATTACTTGTGGGAAACAACTATCATCAGACGGAACTCCAATCCGGACCTTGCATGGAACACTAATTTCCGCCATGAAATATACATTCACAACACCCTGAAATATACAGTCCCAACACCCTGAAATATACAGTCACAACACCTTTAAATGTACAGTAACAACACCATGAAATATATAGTCATAACACACTGAAATATACAGTCACAACACCCTGAAATATACAGTCGCAACACCCTGAAATATACAGTCACAACACCCTGAAATGGACTGTAATAAATGTGTCGGCTGTTCTTCTCTACTCTTTAACTGATTCAGTGCCATGGGATGATTAATCGTCTTAAGCGACTTCTCGTATCTACCATGGGCTTATATGCATCAGTATTTCTGATGCAACCTCCTTAAATTTTATATATAATACAACATATCTGCCACCATATTAACAAATGTTAATCACACATGTGAAATACCCCCATTTCCCATTTTCCGCCAATCATTTTTGTTTCGTCCAATTTATTTGGCACTTAATCTGTTAAATTATATAAGTTTATCATCAATTAGTATATATTACACTTGTGAATAATATGTTTTGCTTTTTGGAAAAGTATGTTGGACTTAAACGTTGGAAGAAGGGAGTAGCAGAGTCCATGGGAATATCGATATATAAAGCCCATAATAGGGCACTCTCACGATATTTATACTTCACCTCAACACCGCAAAGTACAAGAGGAACATGATGAGATGAGATGAGATGTTTGATTATTTCAATGCACTTGTTACAATATTATTGTTGTTATAGTATATTCCATGTGATACAACCATGGACACAGTGTCTATATAGGCTACAAAGGGACACAATAATAATAACTTCTTGTTGTGAAAAAAAAAATCCGAAGTTTGTTTAATTAAGTACATTATACGTATCTAGTCAGCTTGGGGTCTGTTAGTAAAAGGTAAATATTCGCTACTAGAAGACAGCAGATCTTTGGAAATTGTTTAAATGTGTGAAAAAACGACATGTGATTCTTTTTGACACATAATATCCTACACCAACGTTTGTGTACAAGAGCACAAAATGTGTTAACATTTATTTCATGTTTTATATCTGCAGAAATATTGTTTAAGATTATTATTTGACAGGTGCATGAAATGTACCTCTATCAATGTACCTTGTAACAGAATACGGTAACTGATGAGTTCCCACCTTCTAATATTTCCGTTACAAGATAAAGCAATTTGAAAGTCAGACACACGTCAGAACAATTGTTACCTGACATTATCAAGGCAGGAGGAATACATCACCGAATCCTAAATAGCCACACAAGGCATATTATTCTTATAGTCCATGGCGTATGGCATTAGTCATCACATCTGTTTACAACCATCTGTCTCTTGTATTGCCAATCATTTCTGGTAATGATGACCCTCCATGCCATGACGTGACACTGTCCAGAATTTTCTCTTTAGTCGTATATTTGTCCTCCATGCCATGACGTGACATTGTCCCGCATCTTCTCTTTAGTCGTGTATTTGTCCCCCCTGCCATGACGTGACACTATCCAGAATTTTCTCTTTAGTCGTGTATTTGTCCTCCATGCCATGACGTGACATTGTCCAGCATCTTCTCTCTTGTCGTGTATTTGTCCTCCATGCCATGACGTGACATTGTCCAGCATCTTCTCTCTTGTCGTGTATTTGTCCTCCATGCCATGACGTGACATTGTCCAGCATCTTCTCTTTAGTCGTGTATTTGTCCCCCATGCCATGACGTGACATTGTCCAGCATCTTCTCTCTTGTCGTGTATTTGCGAATGTGTGCATTTTAACTGATTCAGTGCCGATGAGGTGAGTTCGCCTTATCAGGACTGCACTGTATATGGACAGAACTGTGAGCCCCATGAAGTGAAGTGCCATTTCCTGTGTGAGGTGAATCACGAAAAAACATCACAGCACACAGGGCAGTCCCATACTTGCTTCATCTTCATCAACCAGTGAATAGTTCCAGTTCTGATGGCTAGTTATTTGCATATCCTTTACAGAACGTCGCATTCAACCCTATAATCTTTGGCTGTTTGTGAAATGGTTTCATGTTTTACGCTCAGTAGTTTGTCATTGCTTTCTGAACGACCAGCACTATATCTGGCCAAACCAACACAAGGCGGTCTGCTGCCAAATCGCCCGCAACTGTGGTTCAAACACTGTATGTGGGGCTTCGAATTGTGTCCGTAACCTCTTCACCAGAGCTCCGGCAAAGATTAATGCTACCGGTTGTAATCTGATCACGTGACCGTTGTAATTTGGTCACAGGTCGTTGTAATCTGATCACGTGACCATTGTAATCTGATTACATGGCCGTTGTAATCTGATCACGTGACCGTTGTAATCTGGTCACATGATCATTGTAATCTGATCACGTGACCGTTCTAATCTGGCCACATGATCACGTGGTTGTTATAATCTGATCATATGACCATTGTAATATGATAATGTGACCGTTGTAATCTGATCACCTGGTTGTTGTAATCTGATCATGTGACGGTTGTAATCTGGTCACGTGACCGTTGTAATCTGGTAACATGATCGTTGTAATCTGATCACGTGACCGTTCTAATCTGGCCACATGAAAGTTGTAATCTGGTCAAGTGACTGTTGTAATCTGATCACGTCGTTGTTGTGATCTTATCATGTGACCGTTGCTATATGATAATGTGACCGTTGTAATTCGACCACCTGGTTGTTGTAATCTTATCACGCGACCATTGTAATTGGATTACATTAACGTTGTAATCTGATCACGTGACCGTGTAATCTGATCATACGACCGTTGTAATCGTATCACGTGATCGTTGTAATCTGATCACGTGACCGTTGTAATCTGATCACGTGACCATTGCGATCTGATCACGTGATCGTTGTTATCCCATCACGGGACCGTTGTAATCATATTGCATTACCGTTGTAATCTGATCACGTGACCGTTGTAATCTGACAACGTGGCCGTTGTAATCTGATCACGTGATCGTCTGGTCTCTCCTCGGAGAACTAAAACAAACAATAACAACAACCTGAAATATACAGTCACAAGACCCTGAAATATAGTCACAGTATTAGGCCTCTTTTGCAAGAGTGAGAATCTCTGTCACAGTTTCCGCATCTGTAAGACGAGTCAGGTCCAGCACAAAATGATTGCTTCTATGCCTGTGCCGCCTATCCTCAGTTTGTTGGATGAGATTGCGTTCAAAGAGCACAAGACCGTTACGTGTATCTCTTCTCCAGGAACATCTGTCAGTCGTAAGTCTTTCCCACGTGTCTGGATCTATGACAAGGGTTTTCATATCTTGTTTACACACATCCTTATATTGCATTTGGGGTCTTCCAGTCTACCTCTTCCCTGTGGCTAGTTCTCCGTACAGGAGATCGTGGGAATACTATCATCTTTATTCGAGATACGTGGTCCAGCCACCACAGGCGTCTCTGCTTGAGGAGGGAGTGCACTGTGGTAATATCAGCTCTTTTAGGTACGTGTGTGTTTGTTATATGGTCTTTCCACGATATGCCCAGGATACGTCTCAGACATCTCATGTGGACGGAATTCACATTTCTTTCCTGTATTAAGTACAAGGTCCAAGATTCAGAGACATAGAGTAATGTGCTAGCAACACAGACTTTATATACTTGCACTTTTATACGCTCTGTTAGTCCATTGTTCTCCCAGACTCTCTTAGTTAGCCTGGGAAGTGTTGTGGCAGCTTTTCCAATGCGTCTGTCGATTTCAGTCTCTAAGGAAAGATTATCTCATATTATTGACCCCAAATACGTAAACTCATGGACAACCTTCAATTCGTAATTAGAAATTTTGATTGACGGAGACGCACCATCATCTTGTTCCATCACCTGTGTTTTATTTAGGCTGATGGTGAGCCCAAAGTCTTTGCAGGCGGCTGCAAAACGATCCTATCAGCCGTCGCAGATCTTTTCCTGCATTAGTAGTCAGTGCTGCATCGTCTACAAAAAGTAGTTCTCTTGATTTTATTTTGGTCATTGCCTTGAGTCTTGATTGGTAAAAAGTTTGCCAGCAGATCTTGTATGGAGGTATATGCCTTCAGTGGAAGTCACAAATGACTGCCTTAAGAGAACGGCGAAGAAGATACCAAAAGGTGTAGGAGCATGCACGCAGCCCTGCTTTACTCCACAGCTGATGCTGAATGGCTGGGATGTTGAGCCATCGAATAAAATGGTCCACTGCATGGTTTCATGAAATGATTTCACGAGACTTAGCAAGGTGGGTGGACGTCTCATCTTTTCATTGATCTTAATAAGACCGTCTCTGCTAATGAGGTCAAATGCCTTTGTGAGGACGATGAAGGAAATATATAATACATGCAGTCACAACAACCTGAAATACTCAGCAACAGCACCCTGAAATATACAATAACAAATGTTTCTGCCCCTGATGTTCTTGTTGTTTCTATAGCTGATTACGTACAATAGGATGATTCATCGACTCTAGCGGCTTCCCATATCTTCCATTGGCTTATATATCGCCAACGTGATGTCATTGTAAAATACTGTCTCGATAATAAAATCAGTACAGTAGTATGTAATTAGCAATCTCCTTTAATTTGATATATAATACAATATGTCTGTTACCATAATAACAACTTTTAAGTCATAACACACTCCTACTTCACATGTTCCGCAATCCATTTTTGTTCTGTAAAATTATATTTTTGTTTTTCATTGAAACTGTTAAATTCTATAAGTCTGTAATTATTATCGTTGTGCATAATGTGATTTGCTTTGTGAAAAGGTATGTTCCGTTAGCTCAGTGCACAAGATACAATATTATAGCTGTTATAGCACTGATCATGGGATGCAATCATGGAGGCAATGTCTTTATAAGCTACAAAGCGATACAATAATAATAACTTCTTGTTTTGAACATTTCGAAGACTGTTTATTTAAGTACATTTTAAGTATGTAATCAGCTGGGGATCTGCTAGTGAAAGGTAACTAATCGCTATCAGAAGACAACATATATTTGGAAATTTATTAAATGTATGAAATGAACGACATGTGGTTCTCTTTGACACATAATATCCTACTCCAATGTTTGTGTACAAGGGCAACCATTTGTGAACTTTAATTTCATGTTTTATATCATACAGTTGGGATTTCCCTTGCATGATGTGGTTTTATCTGTGACAGGTGCATGAAATGTACCTTGTAATAGAATACGATAACTGTTGAGTCCAGTCCAGTCCATTGGCACCTTGCCGTCTTGACAGACGATAGTTTGTGCTTTAAAAAGGCATAATAACTTTTAACTATGGCGGTAGCGAGTGTGACTGATAAGGCCAATTTGCGCTGTAAATGTCCGTTCACAGTGGGTGCATGTGAACACGTGGTCATTTCCACCATCATGCACCATCTTACGTCTCAAACGCTTGGTGTGTGACTTTTCTGCAATAATTTTCTCCTTTGACTTTATTCCATTTCTGATATTTGCCCTCCATGCAACACGTTCAGCGGCGACTTGCTCCCAATGTGCATTATCAATGCCTGTATCAATCATGTCCCGCTTACACACATCTTTGTATCGTAGTAGAGGCCGACCCTGAGATCTCTTACCCATCTGTAATTCACCAAAAAAGATATCCTTTGGTATTCTACCATCATCCATCCTCCTAAGAGGTTGAGTCCCTACGTTCTAATAATCCAGTTACAAGATAAAGAAATTTGCAAGCCACAAACACATCAGAATAATTGTATTTTTTTAAAGTTGCCTATTCTCTACGGGACGTTGCAGCAACACCAGCATTTTATTGCCATTATTGATGTCATAGCAACGTTGTTACGTGCAGTAGTTTGCCATTGCTTTCTGAACAACCGGCTCCCATACCAACAAATTAAAACCAGCGCTACACTTCCTACTGAAAAATCGGTCGCAGCTGGGTTTCGAACGCGGGTAAGCGCCATCACGAATCGCGTCCGCAACGCCATCGCCACAGAGCGGGTAAAATAATTGTTACCTGAGATGATCAAAGCAGCAGGAATGCATCACCAAACACTTAATGGCTCCTTAAAAGACCCTCTTCTTACAGTCCACGCCATGTGGCGTTGGTGATCATACCTGTTTACAACCTTGTCTCTCGTGTGCGGCCAATCAATTCTGGTGTTGATGGTCTTGCGTGCCATGACGTGACATTGTCAGGAATTTTCTTTCTTGTCGTGTATTTGTCCTCCATGCCATGACGTGACATTGTCCAGCATAATCTCTCTTGTCGTGTATTTGTCCTCCATGCCATGACGTGACATTGTCCAGCATCTTCTCTCTTGTCGTGTATTTGCCCTTCATACCATGACGTGACATTGCCCATCATCTTCTCTATTGTCGTGTATTTGCGAATTTGGGCATGTTAAATTGATTCAGCGCCGAAGGTTAATATATCGCCACATGTGACTTCCCATTTGGACAGAAGGACGATATATCGCTATACTAGAGTCACCGTGTTAGTTGTTTTGTTTCGTGGCAGTTTTAATTCTCAGTGAATGTACATTTACATGATAATACTTCTTCATTTGATTGATTGCCATGTTTGATCTAAACCTACTTTATGTTTGTCCATGAATGAGTTAATAACAGCAGACGGAACATGATTTCAGGAAGTTGAGTGTGGATTCATAATCACGTGCCATAGCGACATAAGTTGGCAGTCATGTTTGGCCATCTCCATCTCAATCAATTACCAGAATCTTGGATCAGATATGGTTTCATGTCTCCATTATGACTTGTGGCCACGCCGTCCAGATACGTATCTCCTTGCTTTGGCCTAGCTCATTGCCCATAAATCTTGCCAGTTGTCACAATTCTTTCTTACAGTTTATTTCCTTCTCACAAATCTTGACCGTCTACGTTTAATTTCCTGAGTCAATCTCTGGTAGAACTTTCTCACTGGTTTCTCTGTCTGTCCGTGGTATTCTTGGCATTATGCCAGAAACCACATTCCAGTTGCCATTATATGTTCCTGATCGTGTCTGCTTGTTGTCCATGAATGCACAATATTACAATCCAGAGCATCGTTTCATGCGTGTAGAAAGGATGACTAAGAGTTATATTTACGTAATCCCGATGCACACAAGCCAACCATATATATTTAAACTTACAATATAGTCAACAGTCTTGTGCACGTTTTGTTCTTTTGCTTTGTCTATATAGCCAGGCAATTAGTTTGTTCAAGTTCCATAAACTTATATGTCATTAATTAGTATGTGTTAGACTTGTACAAAACGTGTGTTGCTGTGTTGAACGTAATGTTTCATGAACTCAATGCACAGACAGTTACATATTGTAGACGATGAGGTCAGTTATCAAGTGGTACAACTATGGACACTATTTAATATTACAGGATTTATTATTGTAGTTTGCCATTATTATCTGAACTAGAAGTCAACTCTGAAGGCCAGTTGACCGGTGTAGTTGACCTACCTAATTGTGACACATTCTGTTTAGGATATCTACCATGTCATGCCTACCTAATTGTGACACATTCTGTTTAGGATATCTACCAGGTTATCTACCTAATTGTGACACATTCTGTTTAGGATATCTACCAGGTTATCTATTTAATTGTGACACATTATGTTTAGGATATCTACCAAGTTATCTAATTGTGACACATTCTGTTTAGGATATCTACCAGGTTATCTATCTAATTGTGACACATTATGTTTAGGATGTCTACCAGGTTATCTACCTAATTGTGGCACATTCTGTTTAGGATGTCTACCAGGTTATCTATCTAATTGTGACACATTCTATTAAGGATATCTACCAGATTATCTACCTAATTGTGACACATTCTGTTTAGGATATCTACCAGGTTATCTATCTAATTGCGACACATTATGTTTAGGATGTCTACCAGGTTATCTACCTAATTGTGGCACGTTCTGTTTAGGATGTCTACCACGTTATCTATCTAATTGTGACACATTCTATTAAGGATATCTACCAGGTTATCTACCTAATTGTGACACATTCTGTTAAGGATATCTACCAGGTTATCTACCTAATTGTGGCACATTCTGTTTAGGATATCTACCAGGTTATCTATCTAATTTTGACACATTCTATTAAGGATATCTACCAGGTTATCTACCTAATTGTGACACATTCTGTTAAGGATATCTACCAGGTTATCTACCTAATTGTGACACATTCTGTTTAGGATATCTACCAGGTTATCTATCTAATTGTGACATATTCTGTTTAGGATATCTACCAGGTTATCTATCTAATTGTGACACATTCTGTTAAGGATATCTACCAGGTTATCTATCTAATTGTGACACATTCTGTTAAGGATATCTACCAGGTTATCTATCTAATTGTGACACATTCTGTTTAGGATATCTACCAGGTTATCTATCTAATTGTGACACATTCTGTTTAGGATATCTACCAGGTTATCTATCTAATTATGACACATTCTGTTTAGGATATCTACCAGATTATCTACCTAATTGTGACACATTCTGTTTAGGATATCTACCAGGTTATCTATCTAATTGTGACACATTATGTTTAGGATGTCTACCAGGTTATCTACCTAATTGTGGCACATTCTGCTTAGGATGTCTACCACGTTATCTATCTAATTGTGACACATTCTATTAAGGATATCTACCAGGTTATCTACCTAATTGTGACACATTCTGTTAAGGATATCTACCAGGTTATCTACCTAATTGTGACACATTCTGTTTAGTATATCTACCAGGTTATCTATCTAATTGTGACACATTCTATTAAGGATATCTACCAGGATATCTACCTAATTGTGACACATTCTGTTAAGGATATCCACCAGGTTATCTACCTAATTGTGACACATTCTGTTTAGGATATCTACCAGGTTATCTATCTAATTGTGACACATTCTGTTAAGGATATCTACCAGGTTATCTATCTAATTGTGACACATTCTGTTAAGGATATCTACCAGTTTATCTATCTAATTGTGACACATTCTGTTTAGGATATCTACCAGGTTATCTATCTAATTGTGACACATTCTGTTTAGGATATCTACCAGGTTATCTATCTAATTGTGACACATTCTGTTTAGGATATCTACCAGGTTATCTACCTAATTGTGACACATTCTGTTTAGGATATCTACCAGGTTATCTACCTAATTGTGACACATTCTGTTTAGGATATCTACCAGGTTATCTACCTAATTGTGACACATTCTGTTAAGGATATCTACCAGGTTATCTACCTAATTGTGACACATTCTGTTAAGGATATCTACCAGGTTATCTACCTAATTGTGATACATTCTGTTTAGGATATCTACCAGGTTATCTACCTAATTGTGACACATTCTGTTTAGGATATCTACCAGGTTATCTATCTAATTGTGACACATTCTGTTAAGGATATCTACCAGGTTATCTATCTAATTGTGACACATTCTGTTAAGGATATCTACCAGGTTATCTATCTAATTGTGACACATTCTGTTTAGGATATCTACCAGGTTATCTACCTAATTGTGACACATTCAGTTTAGGATATCTACCAGGTTATCTATCCTAATTGTGACACATTCTGTTTAGGATATCTACCAGGTTATCTATCTAATTGTGACACATTCTGTTTAGGATATCTACCAGGTTATCTATCTAATTGTGACACATTCTGTTTAGGATATCTACCAGGTTATCTACCTAATTGTGACACATTCTGTTTAGGATATCTACCAGGTTATCTACCTAATTGTGACACATTCTGTTTAGGATATCTACCAGGTTATCTATCTAATTGTGACACATTCTGTTTAGGATATCTACCAGGTTATCTACCTAATTGTGACACATTCTGTTTAGGATATCTACCAGGTTATCTATCTAATTGTGACACATTCTGTTTAGGATATCTACCAGGTTATCTATCTAATTGTGACACATTCTGTTTAGGATATCTACCAGGTTATCTATCTAATTGTGACACATTCTAGTTTAGGATATCTACCAGGTTATCTATCTAATTGTGACACATTCTGTTTAGGATATCTACCAGGTTATCTATCTAATTGTGACACATTCTGTTAAGGATATCTACCAGGTTATCTATCTAATTGTGACACATTCTGTTTAGGATATCTACCAGGTTATCTACCTAATTGTGAAACATTCTGTTAAGGATATCTACCAGGTTATCTATCTAATTGTGACACATTCTGTTTAGTATATCTACCAGGTTATCTATCTAATTGTGACACATTCTGTTTAGGATATCTACCAGGTTATCTATCTAATTGTGACACATTCTGTTTAGGATATCTACCAGGTTATCTACCTAATTGTGACACATTCTGTTAAGGATATCTACCAGGTTATCTATCTAATTGTGACACATTCTGTTTAGGATATCTACCAGGTTATCTATCTAATTGTGACACATTCTGTTAAGGATATCTACCAGGTTATCTATCTAATTGTGACACATTCTGTTTAGGATATCTACCAGGTTATCTATCTAATTGTGACACATTCTGTTTAGGATATCTACCAGGTTATCTGCCTAATTTTGACACATTCAGTTTAGGATATCTACCAGGTTATCTACCTAATTGTGGCACATTCTGTTTAGGATGTCTACCACGTTATCTATCTAATTGTGACACATTCTATTAAGGTATCTATCAGGTTATCTACCTAATTGTGACACATTCTGTTAAGGATATCTACCAGGTTATCTACCTAATTGTGACACATTCTGTTTAGGATATCTACCAGGTTATCTATCTAATTGTGACACATTCTGTAAGGATATCTACCAGGTTATCTACCTAATTGTGACACATTCTGTTAAGGATATCTACCAGGTTATCTACCTAATTGTGACACATTCTGTTTAGGATATCTACCAGGTTATCTACCTAATTGTGACACATTCTGTTTAGGATATCTACCAGGTTATCTATCTAATTGTGACACATTCTGTTAAGGATATCTACCAGGTTATCTATCTAATTGTGACACATTCTTTTAAGGATATCTACCAGGTTATCTATCTAATTGTGACACATTCTGTTTAGGATATCGACCAGGTTATCTATCCTAATTGTGACACATTCATGTTTAGGATATCTACCAGGTTATCTATCTAATTGTGACACATTCTGTTTAGGATATCTACCAGGTTATCTATCTAATTGTGACACATTCTGTTTAGGATATCTACCAGGTTATCTATCTAATTGTGACACATTCTGTTTAGGATATCTACCAGGTTATCTATCTAATTGTGACACATTCTGTTTAGGATATCTACCAGGTTATCTACCTAATTGTGACACATTCTGTTTAGGATATCTACCAGGTTATCTATCTAATTGTGACACATTCTGTTTAGGATATCTACCAGGTTATCTACCTAATTGTGACACATTCTGTTTAGGATATCTACCAGGTTATCTATCTAATTGTGACACATTCTGTTTAGGATATCTACCAGGTTATCTATCTAATTGTGACACATTCTGTTTAGGATATCTACCAGGTTATCTACCTAATTGTGACACATTCTGTTTAGGATATCTACCAGGTTATCTACTCTAATTGTGACACATTCTGTTTAGGATATCTACCAGGTTATCTATCTAATTGTGACACATTCTGTTTAGGATATCTACCAGGTTATCTATCTAATTGTGACACATTCTGTTTAGGATATCTACCAGGTTATCTACCTAATTGTGACACATTCTGTTTAGGATATCTACCAGGTTATCTACCTAATTGTGACACATTCTGTTTAGGATATCTACCAGGTTATCTACCTAATTGTGACACATTCTGTTTAGGATATCTACCAGGTTATCTATCTAATTGTGACACATTCTGTTAAGGATATCTACCAGGTTATCTACCTAATTGTGACACATTCTGTTTAGGATATCTACCAGGTTATCTACCTAATTGTGACACATTCTGTTTAGGATATCTACCAGGTTATCTATCTAATTGTGACACATTCTGTTTAGGATATCTACCAGGTTTTGTTGGATGGCTTGGCCACGTGGCATGGTCGAGACAGGAACACAGAGTTGATCCACGACTCTTGTGGTCGAGTGAGATGGCAGAACATGACCGCCCACGCTTACCGGCATGGCACATGATGGATGGATGGACCAGGTTGTGCCTAATATACTAGGAAAATTTGATGAAGGAAGACGATTGTTTCTGTTCATTGTGTTAGACATAATACAGAGAGCTACTAGTTAGTTGGGAAGTCCCTGGTACTTGAACTGGCCTTAATTAGAATTCTTCTTATATTCCACGTTGTTTCAATTAAGACGGATGACAGACTTTTCTAATCATCACCGCCATACTCATTATGTGCCATGCCGATAAGCGTGGACGGTCACGGCTCGTCATCTCACACAATCACCAGTCTTGTATTAAATTCCGATTATGCCATGTGGCCGAGCCTTTCGTGTATTTTATTTCCCTCTGTCTTTCCCTTGCTCTTTTCCCATAAAGTTTGCCCATTTTTTTGTTTTTTTTAAAATTTTTTAAAACCCCGTGTGATAAATTTGGGGAACCCTTTTTGGGTAAAATTTTGGATCCCTTGGGATTCCCCCTTGGGGGTTTTCGGAAAGAACCCGGTGATCCCATGTGTAGAAAACCCCCTTGGTGGTTATAACATGGAATTTTCCCCGGAAAAACCCGGAGCCCTTGGATATCCCCTTTTAGTAAATTTGGATCCCTTGGGATAACATTGGAAAATGGTGGGAAAGGAAACCCGGGGGGATCCCTTGTGTAGAAAATACCATGGTTGATACAAAGGGTAAAAGAACCGGTGATCCCATGTGTGGAAATATTTTGGTGGTTATCAAATGGAATTTGGAAAGAACAAAGTGATATCCCTTTTGGGGGAGTATATTGGTTTTGTATACCCGGCCCCAGGTTGAACCTTGGGGGATTTTTGTGAGTATACCCTTTTAGTATCCCCTTTGGGTGAAAGTATCCCTTGTGTAGTATACCCTTTTTAGTTTCCCTTTTTGGGGTTAAAACTTTTTATTCCCTTGTGTAGTATCCCCCTTGTGTGGTATCCCCCTTGGTAGTATACCCCTGTGTAGTAGGACCCTTGCGTAGTATATCCATGTGTAGTATACTCGTGTGTAGTATACCCTTGTGTAGTATACCCATGTGTAGTATACCCATGTGTAGTATACACTTGTGTAATATACCCTTGTGTAGTATATCCTTGTGTAGTATACTCGTGTGTAGTATACTCATGTGTAATATACCCTTGTGTAATATACCCTTGTGTAATATACCCTTGTGTAATATACCCTTGTGTAATATACCATTGTGTAATATAACTTTGTGTAGTATACCCTTGTGTAGTATAAACTTGTGTAGTATACCCATGTGTAGTATACAAATGTGTTGTATACCCTTGTGTAGTATACAAATGTGTAGTATACCCTTGTGTAGTATACCCATGTGTAGTATACAAATGTGTAGTATACCCTTGTGTAGTATACCCATGTGTAGTATACCCTTGTGTGGTATAATCTTGTGTAGTATAAAATTGTGTAGTATATCATTGTGTAGTATACCCTTGAGTAATATACCCTTGTGTAGTATACCCATGTGTAGTATACCCTTGTGTGGTATAATCTTGTGTAGTATATCCTTGTGTAGTATATAATTGTGTAGTATATAATTGTGTAGTATATCCTTGTGTAGTATATCATTGTGTAGTATACCCTTGTGTAATATACCCTTGTGTAGTATACCCTTGTGTAGTATACCCTTGTGTAGTATACCCTTGTGCAGTATATCCTTGTGTAGTATATAATTGTGTAGTATATCATTGTGTAGTATACCCTTGTGCAATATACCCTTGTGTAGTATACCCTTGTGTAATATACCCTTGTGTAGTGTAAACTTGTGTAATATACCCTTGTGTAATATACCCTTGTGTAGTATATCCTTGTGTAGTATACTCGTGTGTAGTATACTCATGTGTAATATACCCTTGTGTAGTATACCCATGTGTAGTATACCCTTGTGTGGTATAATCTTGTGTAGTATATCCTTGTGTAGTATACCCTTGTGTAGTATACCCTTGTGTAGTATATCATTGTGTAGTATACTCTTGTGCAATATACCATTGTGTAGTATATCATTGTGTAGTATACTCTTGTGTAATATACCCTTGTGTAGTATATCATTGTGTAGTATATCATTGTGTAGTATACCCTTGTGTAATATACCCTTGTGTAGTATATCATTGTGTAGTATACTCTTGTGCAATATACCCTTGTGTAGTATACCCTTGTGTAATATACCCTTGTGTAATATACCCTTGTGTAGTGTAAACTTGTGTAATATACCCTTGTGTAATATACTATTGTGTAGTATACCCTGTGTGCTATATCTCTTGTGTACTGTATGTTATGTGTGGTATACATCTGTGTACTGTATCACATTGTGTAGTATACTCTTGTGTAGTATACCCTTGTGTAGTCTTGCCTTGTATATTATTCCTATTGGTAGCATACCCAAGTTAGAATATATTTATTGGGCGATTGTAAAGCCTCACTACACTTTGTAAGTAGAACAAATTTGAAAACAAAAAACAAACAATTATTTCTTCAGTCAATATCACCATTCTGTTTGGAGTGGTAAGAATTACCCCAGAAGATGACAGGCATTCTATGCATACTGCTTCATGATGGACTGTGGAGCACATATTTGATGAAATCATGTACTTCATGTTTCAGATTTGTTCTAAATACAAATTGTAGTGAGACTTTACAAACACCAGGTATTTGATTATTGATCTTGCCTCAGCTCTATATCTAAAGCTTAATATTGGCTAAAGACAAGAGGCAGTAATTGACCCGGCTGTATTTTCACAACATTCCTGAATCATTGTGTTTGTTTTCTCTATATATGTTAAATGCAGGATGGATACCTATATTTCCGATTTGATCATTTCTAATAGCGCGAAGCCTCGAGTGAAGTTGGCGGTTTTTCTCAAGCACTTCATGCAAGATGTAATGAGTATTTTCTCTTGTGATTTAGACAGAAACATTTAGAAAAATGAGGCTACTATCATAAAAGAAGTTTGAGAACAAACGAATCAAGCTGAGAATGTATTATACTTGACAACAACAAGAAAGACACAGACAACAGTTATATGACACAGTGATTGTTGTCGGTGGGGAGAGCAAGTTGACAGTGAATATTATCAGCACTTTGGATGGTTAGACACAGACATTGTGAAATATTATCAGCACTTTGGATGGTTAGACACAGACATTGTGAGATATTGTCAGCACTTTGGATGGTTAGATACAGACATTGTGAAATATTATCAGCACTTTGGAAGGTTAGACACAGACATTGTGAAATATTATCAGCACTTTGGATGATTAGACACAGACATTGTGAAATATTATCAGCACTTTGGATGGTTAGACACAGACATTGTGAAATATTATCAGCACTTTGGATGGTTAGACACAGACTCCTACAGGAGTGTAAAGTAAAATTATAGACACATTTCACCCAGATAAATACTTAATATAAAGACAACTTTGACTAATACACACAATAGAGCACAACCCCATGTTTATATTTTTAAAATGTTTATTGCTGTAATAACTCAGATCATACACCGTATCAAACAAAACATTATGTTCAACAATGTAACACCACAAACTGTTTCAATATAACAAACAAACAAACATGTATTATTTACAGAATATTACACAGAGAAATGAGCCGGCTGACAGGCTTGCAGGTACGGCTATTGAGGAGGACAGACGAGCCATGGACCTGTCTGATATACTGAATGCTGACCTAGACTGAATGCTTTACGAGAAGTAAGTCGATTATGAGAACAAAGTGATGGCTGTGAACCTACAACCATGGTCAGACTGTGAGAACCAAGTGATGGCTGTGAACCTACAACATTGGTCAGACTGTGAGAACAAAGTGATGACTGTGAACCTACAACATTGGTCAGACTGTGAGAACCAAGTGATGATTGTGAACCTACAACATTGGTCAGACTGTGAGAACCAAGTGATGACTGTGAACCTACAACATTGGTCAGACTGTGAGAACCAAGTGATGACTGTGAACCTACAACATTGGTCAGACTAGTGAGGAACCAAGTGATGACTGTGAACCTACAACCATTGGTCAGACTGTAAGAACCAAGTGATGACTGTGAACCTACAACATTGGTCAGAATGCGAGAACAGCAAGTTAAAAGAGGTGTGGCCAGAGAAGAACACTATGCCGGAAGCCAAAGAAGATTGATAAAACAACACAGAACTGGTGTTGTTACTGCTATAGTCTGTGGGATTTACTGAGGAGGGGGATCCGAACATTTATAGACTAAATAGTTAGATGAGCAATGAGGCTGATCTGTTGACTAACTAACTAATTCAGAGAAAGAAACATGACATTGAAAACAACAGACATCCATCAGGAGACAGACCAAAGTGTAAGTCCACGGCTACTTGACCTGGTTTTATCAATATACATTGTCCATCGGAGCATTGGGTTGGAGTCTGTTGACAACGAAATATCTAAAATTCATGGAGAGACATAACCAGCCTAACCCCAGCCAGTCCGTGTGTGCTGTACTAAACCATGGCGGAGACACGAACAGACTAACCCCAGCCAGTCAATGTCCGTGTGTGCTGTACTAAACCATGGCGGAGACATGACCAGCCTAACCCCAGCCAGTCCGCGTGTGCTGTGCTAAACCATGACAGAGACACGACCAGCCTAACCCCAGCCAGTCCCTGTGTGCTGTACTAAACCATGACCTGTGTATATTCTAATATCCGTATGCTCCAGTACCGGTCTTACACGCAACTAGTTTCTGGACAAGGAGAGGGGAAGGTGGGCACTACAACACAAGCCCCATGAAATTATACATGGTACCGGGCTGGGAGAAATGTCTACACCAACTTCACTCTGATAGACGAACGTCCCTGTCAGGGCTTAGATTACCTGAACACCAATGTCTGGGGACCTTAGATAAACCTCAGCTTGCCAGAGTTTTCACAAACATCCACAATCAATAAACATTTGAACACTAATAGATAATCATTAATTACAGTTTTTTTTTTAAATACAACATGCTCACTTTAAGAAACATGTTCAAGAAAACGCTATAATCCAAATAAAAAAAAAACAAAAAAAAAGAAGATATGCATCAGCCATTATTGCGTTATTTACCATTGCTTTAAAATGCAGGTTATGCTGGCCTCTAGAATAAAGGCAGCCTAATAAAATCTAGTTGCATGGCCTTTACGGGACGTTTTAGTCAACCCCAGCATTTAACAAAAATCTCTAATCTAATTTCATATAGTATTTATGTAATGAACTGAAAGAAAAGACTAAATTAATTTCACATAGTATTTCTGTACTGGACTGCAAGAAATATCTCTAAACTAACTTCACATAGTTTGTCTGTACTGAGCTGGAAGTAAAGTTTCTAAACTAATTTCACATGGTATTTCTGTACTGAACTGGAAGGAAGAAAAGTCTCTAAACTAACATCACATAGTATTTCTGTTCTGGACTGGAAGTAAAGTCTCTAAACTAACTTCACATAGTATTTCTGTACTGGACTGAAAGAACAGTCTTTAAACTAACTTCACATAGTATTTCTGTACTGATCAAGAAGAAAAGTCTCTAAATTAACTTCACCTAGTAATATCTGCACTGAACTGGAAGAAAAATCTCTAAACTAACTTCACAAAGTATTTCTGTACTGGACAGGAAGAAAAGTCTCTAAACTAACTTCACATAGTATTTCTGTACTGGACTAGAAGAAAAGTCTCTAAACTAACTTCACAAAGTATTTCTGTACTGGACTGGAAGAAAAGTCTCTAAACTAACTTCACAAAGTATTTCTGTACTGGACGGGAAGAAAAGTCTCTAAACTAACTTCACATAGTATTTCTGTACTGGACTGGAAGAAAAGTCTCTAAACTAACTTCACAAAGTATTTCTGTACTGGACGGTAAGAAAAGTCTGTAAACTAACTTCACATAGTATTTCTGTACTGGACTGGAAGAAAAGTCTCTAAACTAACTTCACATAGTATTTCTGTACTGGGCTGGAAGAAAAGTCTCTAAACTAACTTCACATAGTATTTCTGTACTGGACGGGAAGAAAAGTCTCTAAACTAACTTCACTTTCGCAGATGAAAGCCTATACCACGTGAACACGAATACGCAGACTACACAACTTAAAAGTTTCTAATTAAAATTGTCTGCCACAGGATTCACATACAAACAAAGCTAAAACCACTGTACACTTAACAACCAGAATGTTCTAGACAGTCCTAGTTACTATCAATAACTCGTCTGTGAATGCTGTTTCTTCTCAGCCTGCTCAAAAATCCGGCGATTGTTAGTCTCCCTGCAGGCCTTCGGTCAAGGAGTTTCAACAGCAACTCTCTGAGGATTGAGAAAGATCAAATATAACATAAATACATCTCTGCGAGAATCGACAAAGATCAAATGAATAAATTTACATGTCTGAGGACTGAGCAAGATTTAAACAAATGCATTTACTTCTCTTTACTTCTCTTTGAAAAGTGAGGCAGATCAAATAAAAGTAACCATAAATATTACCACAAAAACACTAAAACACGATGTGTAATATTTAGTGTACAATTTACAAGATATCATTATCATGTACTATGCCAAGCAATACCAGTGACCATATTCCTCCCCAAACATCCGCCCTCTGTGTGTTTTATGTCCAGAAATAAGATCTAAAGTAACCCTTGCAACTTGAGATACTCTGTGTTGTTGGCCCTACATTATAAAAGACACAAAGGGACATCAAAGTGGTTGAATGCAAGAGGCTGGATGTCATTAGACTGAGTTCCTTCCCTTAGTCCTCATTCTTCCTTCCGAGGCGCAGTCTCCAAAAAAGGAGAGGAAGGAGAATTCATAAGAAAAAATAAGAAAGAAGTAGAAGTGAAAGATAATGATGATTATCACAACGTCTAAGATTTGTCTCAGACCTTTTGTATTGTTATTGAGTATATACTATGGTCTCTATAATGAAGATTGTTTATACTGTAACCCCCATCTAATATTCCTGGTCTATCTTTGATCTTTCGTTATTATTTGTCTATATAGAGGTTATAGATAGATACCCGGTGGCGACAGGTATCCTCGTTTTACTCCTCGCTTTATCTTGTCTATAGGTTTCCTAATTTTTCAAGTGTAGCCTGGACAGTGGAATTTAAATTTTTACTATATGCTCAATTGTCCCCCTATTTTTCACCCTTGTCTGAAAAGGCTATGCATTCAACCTGCCACCCCACGATTAGGAGGATCATAATATCACCAGATTCTCTATTTGTACACATTCACAAAGCTGATTCGAACCCGGTGTACTTCAGTCAGACGCGTACGCCTTATCCAAGCTACTCACTATTCTCCCATGAGACTGTTTATCTCGCTCAGTTCCAAGTAGGACATGTATGATTGTCTCTCATCCTTCAAACCCAGGCGTGGAGTAATGTATTCTCAAACATTTTACCTGTGGTCAGAACATACTAAAGATCTGGCAACCATAGAGGCCACTCCCATTCTTTAAAAGTCTAGAACTCGTGATTTTTCTTGGTGGTTACTTTCTACTCAGACATCTGCTGCTAACAACTTCTATGGCTAAAAAAAGTTAATAATAGTGAAGTTTCACTCAATATAAACTCTTAACAAACATTAAACAAAATCAAAACAATGTTTTGCCGTAGTGAATTTGAATAACGAAGACTCAAAATATAGAATGTACGATTTATTGCCTGGAATATTTAGTTGCATCTCGTCAGGCACATACTGCAGATGTCACACAACGTAGAGTAAACTAAATACAACATCCAACATGAAATATACACATATACGCACAGTAATATCAATTGTTTACCATGGTAATTTTAATGGTAGTCAATTTAAAATGGCCATGGTAAACAATTGATATTACTGTGCGAACATGTGAATATTTCAGCTAGAACGATGTATCTAGTTATTTTACTCTACGTTGTGTCACATCTGCAGTATGTACCTGACGAGATTCAGTGAAATATGCCAGACAATAAATCGTACGTGTTATGGTTTGTGTCTTCGTTATTGAAATTAAACAAATTGTAAACTGGGATTCAATCATACACCGTTTTTTGTTTGGTCGAAATCTAATTTTTTTTTTAGGCAATGAAACTGTTAATGTGTGTGTTCGTGAGTAAGTTGTCTGTGTACATTAATGTAATGTCTGTGTATATTAATGTAATGTCTGTGTAAATTAATGTACTGTATGTGTATATTAATGTATTGTCTGTGTATATTAATTTAATGTCTGTGTATATTAATGTATTGTCTGTGTATATTAATGTACTGTCTGTGTATATTAATGTAGTGTCTGTGTTAGTTAGTTAGTTAGTCGACAGATCATCCTCATTGCACATCGAACCATTCAGTCCATAAGTGCTCGGATCCCCTCCTCAGCAAATCCCGCAACGTGTAGCGGCTAACGACGCCAGTTCTGTGTTGGTTTATCAATCTTCTTTGGCTTCCTGCGTAGTGTTCTTGTTTGGCCACCCCTCTTTTAATTTGCTGCTCTCGCAGTCTGGCCATTGTTGTAAATTCACAGTCATCACTTGGTTCTCGCAAAAGTCTTACTTCTCGTAGAGCATTCAGAATGTCGGCCTGGTCCATGGCGCGTCCGCCCTCCACAGTAGCCTCACCTGCGAGTTTGTCAGCCCGCTAATTTCCTTGTACTCCCGCATGCCCTGGCACGAAGATGAAACTAATCTTTGCCAGCCGAGACCGCTCCAGAGGCAGCAACCATTCTCTTCGGATCGACCCCTCCTCTATCCTCTTGATCATGTTCATTGAGTCGCTAAGGAAACAAGCCCTAGTGAATGTCTGTGTCTCGAGCCATGTTATTGCTTTACTTACTGCCATGACTTCCATGGTCAGGCTACTTGTGGTTTCAGTGAAAGCACCAGAGTCCTCCTTCACAATTCTCCCTCCGGCCCGAGCTGTAAAGGCCCATGAGCTTCTCACATGTCGGACGACCGACCCATCTGTGTAGATGACCGCGTCACCGTCTAGCGAATTCTCGAAAATCAACGCTTGTACTTCAGCCTCAACAGCAGCTGGATTTTCTTGTCTGCATTTTCTATCTAGTTGGATGCAAACTGAAAAGGATGTGCAGAAGTCTGTTGGCACTTGCACCCACTCCTCGCCAGGTTCTAAGTCCTCAAGTGAACACACCTGTTGAAGAATGTCTTCGGCTTGACCCATCCACGACCGTCCTCTTTTTAACCTGCTGCCCTTCACCTTCCTAATTTCACTATGCAGTGGATGTTGTGTGTTTGCGTTAATTCTGAGGTAGGCGCGTGCCCTGCAACCTTGTATTCTCTCTTCAATGGTTGGAAAATCAAGAAGGTAGCGCATCGCCCTGCATGCTGTATCTCTTGTACATCCAAGAATAATGCGCATAGCTTCATTCTGTATCCTTTCCATCCTTTCTATCTGCTTATGGCTGAGAGTCAGGATTGCCATTGCATACTCCAAAACAGACATGACCAGCCCCTCGTACAGAAGACATAGATGGCGCTGCTCAGAGTTTGCTGCCGCCATCACCCGCATCGCTGCCAAACCCCGCTTGGCCTTTGTTATCACCTGGTCTATGTGCACATTATAAGCAAGGCTTCGATCAAACCGTATCCCCAGGTAATTCATTGCCTGCGTTCTTTCCACCGCCTCTGAACACAGCATTACAGTTGGTGTTGGAGTGTTGACAATATGATTATTCAACGAGAACCAAGTCACTGTTGCCTTTGTTGGGTTGACCATTGCCCCAGCTTCATCACACCAAGTACTTATGCGATTGAGTTCGGTTTGTAGTTCCACAGCAACCTCCTCTCTATCCTTACCCTGACGATACACTAAAACATCATCGGCATATGACAATGTCCTGCCAGGTCCAGTGATCTGCTCACTGGTGATTCTCACTGTGTAGGCGTTGAACAGTACCGGAGATAATGGTGATCCCTGTGGTAGGCCAGGATATATTGTTGTTGGTTCCGAAGTCCAACTGCCACATCTAAAAACTACTTTCCGTTGGAAGAGGGCTGCAGCGATCCAACTAAGGAGGAATGGACTTACGTTTAGTTCGAGAAGCTGAAACATTAAAAAATCCAGTGGTACTCTGTTGTATGCGGCCTCAAGATCAATCGCTGCAGCAACGGTTTCAGTGCCTGCGTGGAAACCTTCATAGACATCCTGGGCAAAGACTGCTGCATTGGTCCAGGTTTCTCTTTTTGGACGGTACCCACCCAGGGTAGGTGGGAAAATACCTTGCCTCTCTAGTTGGCTTGATATTTTCCTGGCAATTACCTTCTCCAGCAGCTTGCCTATTGTATTCTGCATGGTTATAATTCGATATCCCTGAATTTTGTTGTGGTCTTTGTCAGGCTTCGGCAAGGGAATCAGGTAGCTGTGTAACCATTCCTCCTTGATGCTAGCACTCCCTATTACTGTTGTTGTACATGTCTGCTAGTTTCTCTAGCTCATTGTCGGTACACCTATTTATGTCGTCGTATCTTATGCCATCAGGACCTGGAGCACTGTTTTTTGATCGTCTGTGTATATTAATGTAGTGTCTGTGTATATTAATGTAGTGTCTGTGTATATTAATGTATTGTCTGTGTATATTAATATATAGTCTGTGTATATTAATGTATTGTATGAGTGTTCGTGAGTAAGTTGTCTGTGTATATTAATGTAATGTATGTGTATATTAATGTAGTGTCTGTGTATATTAATGTAATGTATGTGTATATTAATGTATTGTCTGTGTATATTAATGTATTGTATGAGTGTTCGTGAGTAAGTTGTCTGTGTATATTAATGTAATGTCTGTGTATATTAATGTATTGTCTGTGTAGATTAATCTATTGTATCCATGCCTCTGTCGTGTGCTGGCTCATTGGTGAAGGGTTAAGAACGCAGTTTCTAATACCGCATACCTGTGTTCGAAACATAACTGCGGGAGTTTTGGCGTTAGGTCGCATTGCGTAGATTTTTTTTTTAACGAAATTGTATGGGTGCTGGCCGTTCAGAAAGAAATAGCAAACTACTGAACGTAAACTTACCAAGAGATCACAACAGCAAAACAAATGCTGGGGTTGACTGTGACGTCTTGTGAAATACATGCAACTAAGTGTTTAAACTAACTTAGTTGTTTATGTGTGGTTATGTCAATGTGTGTGTGTGTGTGTGTGTGTGTGTGTGTGTGTGTGTGTGTGTGTGTGTGTGATGGCAAAGAAAACCAGCAATACCTGGTGTGTTCAGGAAGATCCCGTCGTTTCCTCGCTTCGTAGTAGTAGTCGATACCGTCGTCGGGGTCTGTTTCCAGTACCAAGGCCCACATGACAACTCCAAGAGAGAAGACGTCCATCTGCACGTGAACAAAATAACTATCATGAACACAACTGTTTTCATGTGACCTCGATGATACACAAGATTTATTATAGGAATATTAAATATGAAAAATACAGAAGAAGACTGGGAAACTCTGGTCATTGTTAGGAAGTCGCGTGGTCAAAATGTTAAAATCACTCGCTCTTATACTTCCGGTGCGCTGATGGTGATATAGGGGGTTTTCTATCTAAACTTGTGAGTTGAACTTAAACATTCACTTCTTATCCTTGACTTGGGAATGCAAATTATAAGTAACTCAGAACGTAACGTTGGTCCTTCCATTCTGTTCTTGTTTATGTGGCCTTAGTTCTTGTAAAAATGAAGTCCCCTGGCAGATACAGCCGTATATGTACAACGTGTTATTCTGCTGCCTTTCATCTACCGAAGGAGAAATGGCCCTCAAACAACTCACACCAAGCCCTTTGTAGACTTCCTCATAATTACCAGTTGCATATTTCAACTCACATTTTCAACAAGATGACGTAGACAATCTCACACTAGGCTTTCCCTCGTCGCCTCATACATGGTAGGCTACAGTGATACTATTCTTAGCTTCCTTTATGGTGCCGGTAGCACACGTGCGGTAAAATGGTAGTCCCCCACCTAATCTACGTCAAGGGCATACTGTAGTTGGGAGTGGACATTTTCTGTTGTTCCCCGCCTTCCCTTCCCCATCTATGGCATACTGTAATTGGGAGTGGACATTTTCTATTGACCCCCACCTATTCTATGTTAAGGGCATACTGTAGTTGGGAGTGGACATTTTCTGTTGGCCCCCCACCTATGCTATGTTAAGGGCATAGTTGGGAGTGGACATTTTCGGTTGTCCCCCACCTATTCTATGTTAAGGGCATACTGTAGTTGGGAGTGGCCATTTTCTGTTGTCCCCCACCTATTCTATGTTAAGGGCATACTGTAGTTGGGAGTGGACATTTTATGTTGTCCCTCACCTTTTCTATGTTAAGGGCATACTGTAGTTGGGAGTGGACATTTTCTGTTGTCCCCCACCTATTCTATGTTAAGGGCATAGTTGGGAGTGGACATATTCTGTTGTCCCCCACCTATTCTATGTTAAGGGCATACTGTAGTTGGAGTGGACATTTTCTGTTGTCCCCGCCTTCCCTACCCACTCTATGGCATACTTTAGTTGGGAGAGGACATTTTCTGTTGTCCCCACCGATTCTATGTTAAGGGCATACTGTAGTTGGGATTGGACATTTTCTGTTGTCCCCCACCTATTCTACCTTAAGGGCATACTGTAGTTGGGAGTGGACATTTCTGTTGTCCGCGCCTGTTCTTCCCATCAATTCTTCGTCCAGATCATGCTGTAGATGGGAGTGAACATCTCCTGTTGTCCGCGTCTTCCCTCCTCTACCTATGTCCAGAACATTCTGAATATTATCTACTAGCCTTTGTATACACCCGTGCTGTGGCGAAGGAGTCACGAAAGCGATTCACAATCCCGCATTGAGCGATCGAAACACAGTTTGGGGAGACCGCCGTGCACTGTTTTTATTTTATACAATGGTATGAGTGCTGGTCGTTCAGAAAGCGATGGCAAACTACTGACAGTGAACTTGCTTATAATCACAAATAGCCAATTGAGGTCAGTGTGACCGAATGGATACGAGCGCTGGTTCTCATTTTTCCGGTGTACTGATGCCGGGGTAGCGGGATCAAACCTTACACCGGTCAGTTGGACTAACATGTTAACTTATCACCCTTGAGTTTGTGACGTAAATTACAAGTGCCTGTGAAGTCGGAGCCGATTCTCCTGATGGCGAGGGACACCAGTAATAGGGAACGCTAATCTACACGCAAAAACAGCCCAGGACACAAGAAGTAATAGTACTATATGAATACGCTTGAGTTCATTGCGAGGGAGCGAACAAAATAATAATAACAACAGTCAAACATGATGGCATTGATGTGACGTCCTGTAAAGAATGTATAAATTTATTTATGTCTTAACCTCATTTTGTGAAACCTTCTCCGCCTTAGAGCATTTACTGGTGACTGACTGGCTTGATAACTAAGTATTAAATTTAGTACATAGACTATAGTCAAGCTATAACTTATACACACCCTAAAGTACACAGACTATAGTCAAGCTATAACTTATACACACCCAACAGTACGTATTCTATAGCACAGTCAAGCTCCCGTATACACGCCCTAATGTATATGTACAAGGTAAAAAGGTACACACACACACACACACACACACACACACACACACGTAATAAATGTAAAAGGTAAAGGTATCCCCACAGCAGACACTGGTTCTACGCCACCACACAATGAGATCACGTGGCCAGTTTCCGAATCGAAGCCAAACAATATCACCACAATGTGCATGGGGAGTAGATAAATGATGGAAGGTCAAGGGAATAACATTGTTTGGCACACTAAAAGACATGAGATTTATGTCAGGAGCATGCTGTGTGAAAGGCGGCATGTGGTAGGCGGGGATAGCAGGCAGTAATAGAATTAGGAAAATATCAAGACATATATCAAGATATGTCATTTTGAGGTGGTGAATTACTATAGTGAGGGATGGAAAGTGCTAAATATAATTGCAGCCAAGCATTTCTGCAGAAATCGCATCGGATTGGTCGAACAAGCGAGCTTCGTTCAATGAAAGAAATAATCATAACTGTAAATATATGATATAGAAGCTTTATATCAGCATACAATAACATTTCAACAAGAAAATCTGGGTAAAGGTGTGATTTTCATATTACGTAAGCATACAGAAAATGTACATGGATATACATAAATTAGTTGGACGAGTAATAAAGTTTTAAAGTATAGTAAATGAACTAACTTACCTTAAAAGGATCCAGCTGCTTATCGTCGGCAGCGCCTTTTCTTTCTGGGGCATAGTAACAAGGTGTACCCCCACAATCTGATTTTTTCACTGTGGTCTGCCCAGGTTCTAGCGCTATGGCTAATCCGAAATCTCCAAGGATGGCATTAAAGTCCGCGTCCAAGAAAATATTGTCCAGTTTGACGTCAAGATGTGCGGCTTTGTGCTTGTGTAAGTATCGAAGAGCACAGGCTACTTGACTGATGCACAGTTCCGACAAGTCTGGAGTGAGATGACCGACGTAGGAATCCAAAGTTCCTCTAGGGTAGTAATACATACATATTGCCAGGTAATCTGTGCACTGAGCTGCAATGAGACACTTTGTTATGTAAGGATGATCGAAGGATTGCATGAACTGCACCTCGGTCTCGAACGCTTGCATGTTTGAGATTTTACGTTCCTCGTCCAGAAGTGTAAACTTCTTCACAACTCTCCTGGCTTTGGGTTTGGCCACGGGTATGGCCAGCACGATCTCCCCGCACATCCCCTCGTCTAACACCTCATCAACTTTGAGCTGGTACTTGGTAAAAACATCCTCTTCGAGCAACCATACCTGGGGAGTGCGCAGAATCGAATCAGACATGATGATAATATATAAAACCTTGATTCAAGAATGATAATTCCAAATCACAAAGCGAAAAAAATATGAAGTTTCTCCAGCAGAATGCGACCACACACTAACTCTGGCTGTGTTCAGACTGATCTGACTGGTCATACCTCATGGTGGTTTATATATGGCGGTCATCTTTGCAATTAGAGGCCTTTGTTAAGTGACCCTTTCATGTCAAGTAATAGGCGCGTGCATTCCATTTAACAGCCCCACCACAGTTACAACAGTCTATAGATGTCTACAAGGGATTGGCAACATGAAGGCCGTCCGCCGACGTTTTTATCGTTATGTAAACACGCGGCGCCTGAAGGCGACGGCCAGTGGTCATTACACAATGCATGCCACCTGGGCCACGGGTGATGAGAAAGGAAAACAACTAGCTGATCTGCGTCCGTATCAGCTGATTACCTCAGCTTGGAGAGTGTCATAACATGCTCATTCAGTCGCGTGGAGGATGTCAGCGATTTAGAATCTTTGAAGTCTACAATATTTGCACTGGGGATTAGCAATCCACGTCACCATTTGTGTTGTTCTTATTAACTAGCCATTGTGCGGTCTTGCCTACAAGACTTACAATTAATCTAGGGTGCCACCTGGAGACCATTGGAATCACGTGAGTTAAGATAAATCCCCGGCAAGCATTGGCACTGATAGACTCATACAGACATATAGAGAAGAAAAACCACTAAGAAAAATAACAATTGAAAGCTTCTTTCCTTTATTTCTACAAGTGCCAACCAATGCCTGTCAATATATTTTTCACGTTACAATGGTACCTCGGGTTACGAACTTAACTCGTTCCATAACTCGGTTCATTACCCGAAACGTTCGTAACCTGAAACATTGAAATCAGTGAAATAAAGACAATCCGTTTCAAGATGAAAGAATCCTTCCTTTTTATTAACATCCGGTAATTTACCTGACCACACGCAAAGAATACGTGTACTTCACGTATTAAATAAAGAGAAAGAAAACAACCAAATTAATTTAAATGTAAAATTAACAAACAAACAAACAAACAAAAAGATTTGGCCTATCTTTATCACCAAGTAAACGATCAAGGGAAATTTGTCACTTTCTTTGTTATGTTGAATCAATTGTTTCAAGAGTATCTTGTCTCTGTTTCTTGCCAGCCGACTGTGAATCGTTCTGCACCAAGAAACTTATCAAGGGAAATTTGTCGATTCCTTTGCTGGAGAATCTTTCTGAAGTGGGCCATCGTGTTATCATTCACCATGTTTACTGCCCGGTTAGCAACCAGTTTGTTTGGATGATGGTTCACAATGAAGTCTTCGACATCTGCCCACTTGCTGCAAATTTCTTTCATCCTGGCTGTTGAAATGGTCACTGATTCCTCATCATCGGACGACTACGCCTCCTTTAATGTCTTTAGCTGTTCATTCTGAAGATCCACAAGCTCATCTGTAGTACTGTTTGTACAGTACGCGATCGTTTGTCTCTAACATTACACCTTGCTCTTTCTCTCCCTCTCTCACCCCCCCCCCCTCTCTCTCTCTCTCTCTCTCTCTCTCTCTCTCTCTCTCTCTCTCTCTCTCTCGTCTTCGTTCGTAACCCGAGGCACTGTTCGTTAACCGAGACATAATATTTTCGAAGTTGTTGTTCGTAACCGGAGGCTTCGTAACCCGAGGTACCACTGTATTTCAATGGGTTTTCCAGCAATTGACGTGTGTTTATTGCAGCCACTTTAGTAACTTTTTTCTAAATTGCTTTTAATTATATAACGTACATAGTTGGATAGCACATGAAAAACAAAAATCCAACGGTACATTTAAGCATGTAAGTCAATTTTATGCCGAGATATTAATGTTTGTATGTAAGTTTATCCTTTAAAAGGGACGTGTAGAAGAAGAACGATTTCGACCTTTCACTTTGTGTGACTGCCACATATCAGTCACTGACATACAGCAGACTGAGAAAGGCTGAAGGGAGCTTCACTAAAAGACGCACCGAATGGTACAATGATAGAATGCGCAGGGAAACTAAGGAGATGCGTCAGACGTCAACAAACAAGATTACGCTGGGACACTGTCTTGGGATTAGGACGTGTGTGATTTTCTGAGGAGTCAATGTCGTGGACCAGATTGGATATTCTTATGCAGGTATAGCTCATATTCAAGTGGACGACGGGAGGAGTCACTTGCTGGGATCGAAAGACCATGGACCCAGGAGCGAGATGAATATAACTAGAGGATACTGACATGGAACAAACGAACACAGAAATGAAAACCAGAATGAGCGCTGAGGTAGAGGTTAAGGACATATGAGCATGGCAATTCGAGCTGCTCGTAATAGGTGCTGATCCTGTCTTAAGGACACCCTATAGAGACGAAGAATTGTGTATTGCAACATTGTTTATACACCCAAATAAACAGGTGTATTTTAATGCTTTATCGTCAGAGCCGCATCTGTGAGTTTTCGTTGCCAACTTCAGTTTGATGTTGAGTGTTTTTGTTTACTCTGGAAGGCGAGCCAAATTTCAACAATACCTCGGGTGGATTCTTATAATTGAGAGGGATCGCACTTCGAGGCAGTGACCCTCCTACAAACTCATACAGCTATCGGTTTACATTGTCGCCAAGGGAGATTAATACTGCGTGCGGCCTGTCTAACTCACGGTAAAATAACTCTGCCGGTTTATATACACACTCACGCACACAGATATACATTTTCACGTCATCTGTGTGATGTCAGACAGCGCGTGGACTGCACGCGAGTCCTTTCAGCTAGCGCAGATAGATGCATTTTGACAAAAGAAGTCCTGTTAAAAAGTTGAAAAATTATCAAAGATCTTGTCCTTGAAGAGTGATGAAAAATTAAACATACATACAATAATGGGTGTTGAATGTACACATGCATTCATTATCATGTTAATCGCTAGGAATACTCCATTACAATAATTAAATAGAGTATGATAACGAAAACTGCCATCCTCTGACATTAAAATACCACATTACAGCATGCGATCTTCATAATTTTAGTGTGAGATTGAATGCCAACTTAAATGGTCGAAAAATACAACATACACTTAAAAATGGATGCTACGTGTAATAATGCATAGCATAACAATGTAATGTGTCTTATAAAACGGTATTTACGGGTTTACTTACCACTTAGAACAGACAGCCTGGTTCTCCCGTATATCAATGATTCCCGATTAGCCAGAAATGCAGAATGCAAAACGGGGTGGGAAAAACTATATAAAGTAATCGGTGTTTGTTTTAACTCGATCTTGAAATAATCGTTAGATTTAACACCATAATTATGCGTACAGTCCCCATATCGGAGGCACAAAAACAGATAAACGTAGATCACCGCAAACAGAATTCGGGTAAAGTTCGGTAAACGTGAACTGAAGTACCTAGTTTATTGTGTGTAGCGCAATGGAATCCATCAATCACGTCTTTTCTGTAAATTTCCGTATATACTCAAGTGAAGAAAGAGTTACGGGCGCAGTTCTAAACACAGCTATGGGCGATTTGGCAGCAAATCGCTTTACGCTGGTTTTTTATGAAATGGTATGGATGCCAGTCGTTCAGAAAGTAATGGCAAACTACCGAAAGTCAACTTGTCCAGGAATCACGAACAGCCAAAAAAATGCGATTGACTGCTACATCATGTAAAGAATATGCAACTAACTAATTTACTAAAGGAGCGTGGGTGGCATTGTTGTTACTGCGCTTGTCTGCCAAGGTTCGAACCCCAGTAGCGACTTCCCGTATCGGTCATGATCTTATATATCGCCGGAATATTGTCATTTGTCTCCATTATAATATCAATACAGTAGGTTATAATATCAATAAAGTAGATTATAATATCAATACAGTAGATTATAATATCAATACAGTAGATTATAATATCAATACAGTAGATTATAATATCAAGACAGTAGATTATAATATCAATACTGTAGATTATAATATCAATACAGTAGATGGCCCTTAGCAGTCTCCTGTAATTTGATATATAATACAACATGTGTGCTATCATAATGATATCGTTTAGGTCATAATTGTGACACACTCCTACTTCACATGTTCCGCCATCCATTTTTGTCCTGTCCGAATCTACATTTGTTTGGCATTGAAGCTGTAAAGTTCTATAAGTCTATCATTCATTAGTATATATTATAGTTGTACATAATGTGTTTTACTTTGTGGAAAAGTATCTTTCGTTAGCTTAACGCACAAGTTACTATATTATAGCTTTTGTAGTATGTACCGTAGGACACACTCCTGAACGCAATCTCTATGTAGGCTACAAAGGGATACAATAATAACTTCTTGTTTTCGAAAATCCGAAGTCTGTTTAATTAAGTACATAATATGCACGACTGTAAGTTAATAAGCAAGCCACAAATGGCTTTAGAAAAATAGATAAATATGATAACACCTTGAAACCAATTTATCTTTATACATACATTGACCCTTGATTTCTCAAAATAATTTACACCAACATTGACGCACTTATCCCATCGTTTTATCAGTCCTCCAAAACCTGCTGCATTGAACTGCATGCTCTGTTCTCATTTACCTGCCATTTCACAGAACTGTGTGACTTACTTATTGACTCGCCCTCTTAATTTATTTCTACCCAGCTATGCACGGTTTAACGGGACAAAAATTTGTCAGCATAAACACTAAACACACACCTTGGCAGGAGATATTTCGCGAATGACGCCGAAGTTGAATGTGAAGTGAAAACGTGGTTTAGAAAACAGCTCCTAGTTCCTTGGGAGGACTGATAAAACGATGGGATAAGTGTATCAATGTTGGTGGAAATTATGTTGAGAAATAAAGGGACAACGTATGCATAAAAATACACTGGTTTCAAGTTGTTGTCATATTTAATTATTTTTTTACGGCCATTTGTGGCTTCCTTATTGACTTACCCGCGTATATTCTATGGGATACAACCATGAGCACAGTGTCGTTATAGGCACCAAAGGGACACAACAATAATAACTTCTTGTTTTGAAAAATCCGAAGCCTGTTTAACTAAGTACAATATAAGCATATGATCAGCTTGGGATCTGCTAGTGAAAGTTAACTATTCGCTATCAGAAGACAACAGATATCTGGCAATTGTTTAAATGTGTGAAATGAACTAATGTGATTCTCTTTGACACAATATCCTACTCCAATGTCTGTGTACACGGGCACACAATGTTTACACTTTTATTTCATGTTGTATACATTAGTGATTATTGATTTCGTATTATTTTTTGACAGGTGCATATAATGTACCTCTAATACAGTGGTTCCCTACATTTATTGGCACATTCACCCCTTTCGTATTTCCTCCCTATAAATCTCCCGCCCCTACACAGTATACGTAAAGATGGAACCTATATTTAATAACACATACTAGAACAAGTCTAGACGCCTGTATAAAACGTGATTTTCAGGTCTACTTACGTTATGAAACGTAATTTCAGAAGTGCTAGAAGTACAGAACTGTAAAGTATATAGGGGAAAAAATATCAAATAATCGGTTCAGTATTAACGCCATCTTGAAATAATCTTAATTCCCCCTCCCCCTCTTTTCCCCTGGGAAACCCTAAAATCCCTCCCTGGAATTTCCCACCGGTTGAGAACCACTACTCTAATAGAATACTATAACTGTTGAGTTCCCAACTTCTAATATTTCCGTTACAAGATAACGCAATTTGTAAGTCGCACACAGAATAGACCAATTGTTACCTGAGATTATCAAGGCAGCAGAATTACATCACCGAACACTTAATGGCCACATAAAACAGCTTATTCTTATAGTCCATGCCATGTGGCGTTACTGATCACTCTGTTGTCTTGTATTTGTCCCCATGCCATGACGTGACATTGTCCAGCATCTTCTCTCTCGTTGTGTATTCTCTTCTATTCAAGAATGTGCCACTAACTTTTAAACAGTCACCATCGAGAAACTAAGATATTATTATAGAGTAAATTTATGTTCAATGATTAATAAAATTGAGAAAGATATCATGAAACAAAACAAATAATATGGTGACCCTTATTTGGCGATATATCGCCCTTCCGTTAAAATGAGAAGTTACATGAGGTGATATATTATCCTTCGGTACTGTATCAGTTAAAATGCCCAAATTCGCAAATACACGGAGAGGGAGAAGATTCTGGACAATGTCACGTCATGGCATGGAGGACAAATACACGACGAGAGAGAAGATGTTGGACAATCTCATGTCATGGCATGGAGGACAAATACACGACGAGAGAGAAGATGTTGGACAATCTCATGTCATGGCATGGAGGACAAATACACGACGAGAGAGAAGATGCTGGACAATGTCACGTCATGGCATGGAGGACAAATACACGACGAGAGAGAAGATGTTGGACAATCTCATGTCATGGCATGGAGGACAAATACACGACGAGAGAGAAGATGCTGGACAATGTCACGTCATGGCATGGAGGACAAATACACGACGAGAAAGAAGATGCTGAACATTGTCACATTATGGCATGGAGGACACATACTCGACAAGGGAAAAGATACTGGACAAAGTCACGTCATGGCATGGATGACAAATACACGACAAGAGAGAAGATGCTGGACAGTGTCACGTCATGGCATGGAGGCATCATCAGTACCAGACATGATTGGCCGCACACGAGGGGGGGGGGGGGGGAGATTGTAAACAGATATGCTTGCTAACACCACAAGGAAATAACTATAAGAAGAAGTTGTTGTAAGGGGGGAGGGGGGGGGCATTAAGTGTTTGGTGTTGTATTCTTGCTGCCTTGTTAATCTATTATAACAACTGGTCTCACCAGGGTGTGATCTACAAGTGACCTTTTCTTGTAACTGAAACATTAGAACGTCGGATTTTAACAGTAACTGTATTTTATCATAAGGCACACTTTGTGCACCTGCCAAAAATATTTCAGAATAACCTTTGGGGTAAGCAACATTACCAATATATAAACATGAAATAAAAGTTGACACTCGAGCAGGATATTACGTGTTAAATATAAATCGCATGTCGTTTATTTCACATATTAACAAAATTTCCAAATAGTTTTGTCTTCTGATAGCGAAAAGTTATCTTTCATTAGCAGATTCCCAGATGATTGTATATTTATTATATACTTAAATAAACAGACTTCGGATTTTTTTTTTTTTTCAAAACAAGAAGTTGGTTTTATAGTTTCCCTTTGTAGCCTATAAAGTCGTTGTATCCATGATTGTATCCCATGATAAATACTATAGCAGATATAATATTGCAACTTGTGCATTGTGCTAACGAGACATATATTTTCACAAAGCAAAACACATTATGCACAAGTATAATATATACTAATTAATGATAACCTTACAGAACGTAAGGAAACTAATTGTCTTTCATTTAAGACAGGGGTCACCAAATTTTTCTCACGGCGGGCCGGATAACTGACAAAAATGACGTGCGCGGGCCAGATACTCATTCTGTACAACACTTGGACTGGTCTCCATGGCGAAGGTCTTACGGACGCGCCTCATAATCCCGTATACCCACGTTTGAAACACAGTGCGCACAATTTGGCAGCAGACCACGTTGCGCTGGGTTTTTTCGCTATGGTATGGGTGCCGGTCGTTCAGAAAGTAATGTCAAACTACTGAACGTAAACTTGCCAAGACATCAACAACAGTAAACAATGCTGTTTTTGACGGCAAACGTCCTGTAAAGGATATACTACTAACTATAACAATACTTGCAAGCCAGAATGAAATCTCTGGGGAAAAAGAAGAAAAATTAAGTTAATCATGGGTAAGCGGCGTGCAATGCACAAAAAACAAATACAACCAACATATTTATTCACTGAAAAAAAAATTTATCAAAGAAGGCGACGTTAGTAGAAAGATAGTTACATCAGATCTAGTGTGCACATATCAGAATGTCACAAACAATTCAGCAAATAAGGTTAGTGAGATGTGTGAAACTGACATTTGGCTTTCAAAACAACATAAATGTTTGATTTAGAATTGCTGCATCCAATCAAGAGCATTGCTTTCAAATGTTTTCTCTGTCTGTCTGTCTGTCTGTCTGTCTGTCTGTCTGTCTGTCTGTCTGTCTGTCTGTCTGTCTGTCTGTCTGTCTGTCAGTCTGTCTGTCTGTCAGTCTGTCTGTCTGTCTGTCTGTCCGTCTGTCTGTCTGTCTGTCAGTCTGTCTGTCTGTCTGTCTGTCTGTCTGTCTGTCTGTCTGTCTGTCTGTCAGTCTGTCTGTCTGTCTGTATGTCGGGGGGGGGGGGGCTTGGTGGTCTCAACGTATGGTGTCCGCCTCGAGTGCTGGATGTCCAGTGTTCAAGCCCCGGTGAGGGCCGGGAATTTTTCACGTGGACTTCAAGTAACACAATTTCCCCTGGTCTCTGGGTTGTGACATAGGACTCCCGTGTGTATTGTTGCGCACGTAAAACATCCATAGGCAGTTGGAAATCGAAAAAGAGTAGCCTAACGGCGCTGCCCGGGCAAAATTTCGAGGTACAATTCTACCCAAAGTATTTCAGGATCCTCGCCGGTGCTACGGAATTCTTGCACTGAGCTGAGATTCTCCGGACACAGACATGAGTTAGGAGAAGAAAGGAGCACTTATGGGTCACACCCGTGTGCCGTGATGTTGATTAGTCGACTAAACTAAACTAAACTAACTAATATTTCCGTAATAAAACGAGGCTTCTATGGCATTTTAATGCTATATTTGTTACTTTATTGCCTCTATTCACACTTGTAGTTCGCTTACCTATCACTGTCAAAGAAATCCTTGTGACATACGTATAAAATGGATGACAGGCAAAAAGAAGTAAATATTTCTTGAGCAGCGGACCTGTGTTGACAGGCGGGCGCATCTGGGGGAAGGAAAGATGTGTGTGTGTGTGTGTGTTTGTGTGTGTGTGTTGCCATGGAAACCATGGTAACGTCAGAGCGTAGTTGGCTCTCTACAACGAGCCGGCGAAGGACTTAGGATGGCGCGAAATAAGCAAACATTACAACAAACAAGGAAATCTAGATACAATAATTTATAATTGAAAATTGAAAATTTAAGACACATAGCAGCAAGGAGGTCTCCGCACGTGTGAAGATCTCCTATTATTCTAAACATAATATTTACATTTCATATGCGGTGTCTGCGAAGAATTCTTGGTATTAAGTGGCAAGACAAAATCACAAATACTGAAGTATTGGAAAGATCAGGTTGTGTGACAGTTTATTCCATGCTCAGTCTTCGTAGACTTAGATGGATAGGACATCTTAGGAGGATGGATGATGGTAGAATACCAAAGGATATCTTTTTTGGTGAATTACAGATGGGTAAGAGATCTCAGGGTCGGCCTCTACTACGATACAAAGATGTGTGTAAGCGGGACATGATTGATACAGGCATTGATAATGCACATTGGGAGCAAGTCGCCGCTGAACGTGTTGCGTGGAGGGCAAATATCAGAAATGGAATAAAGTCAAAGGAGAAAATTATTGCAGAAAAGTCACACACCACGCGTTTGAGACGTAAGATGGTGCATGATGGTGGAAATGACCACGTGTTCACATGCACCCACTGTGAACGGACATTTACAGCGCAAATTGGCCTTATCAGTCACACTCGCTACCGCCATAGTTAAAAGTTATTATGCCTTTTTAGAGCACAAACTATCGTCTGTCAAGACGGCAAGGTGCCAATGAATGAATATTTACATTTAAATTGTATCACAACGTCTCGTGTTCCATACGTTATAGCAAGCAAGTTCGAGTACCGTCGGCGGGCCGGATGAAATGACGTCGCGGGCCGGATCCGGCCCTCGGGTCGTAGTTTGGTGACCCCTGATTAAAGAGAAAGCAGAGATATACTAGAACAAGTAACACATTTCTCTTATCTTTGACATGTAATAACAGATGATGATGTTGTTGTTTTTTTTTTTGCATATCCTTTATAGGACATCGCTGTCAACATCAGCATCTTTCAGCTGTATGTTGATTTCTTGGCAAGATTACGCTCAGTAGTCGAACAGAGGTCCTGGAGTTGTGGATGTACAGACAAATGTGTCGTATTTCATGGAAACAAAAACCAACATATACAGAGGTTCTATAAAGTCTGGGAGTGAAAAAACACGTGGTGAAATAAATAAGAAAAGAAGCAAGTGAAATATGTCGCCCACGTTAAAAGACACAACATTCTTATAAAAGTAACCTGGCCCTGGTGTCTTGGAAACACTTCTGCGTCCCAAAGATACTATTAAGATCCCACATTATAATATGTCAGTTACAGAAAATGTCATTTTGCAGATCACACGCAGGTCAGGTCTGTTGTATTATTTGATTAACAAGGCAGCATGAATACACCACAAAAAAACTCAATGGCCCCATGAAACGCCTTCTTATTTTAGTCATGCGCTGTTTAGTTAGTGATTATATCTGTTTACAACCATCTGTCTCTTGGGCTGCCAATCATTTCTGGTACTGACGATCCTCCATACCACGAGGTGACATTGTCCAGCATATTCTCTCTTGTCGTGTATTTGCCCTCTGGGCCATGACGTAACATTGTCGAGCATCTTCTCTCTTGTAGTATATTTGCTAATTTGGGCATTTTATCTGATGACTGATAATATATCACCACATGCGACTTCCCATTTTCACAGAAGGACCATATCAACATACAAGGGACGACGCGTTATTTATTTTGCTCGTGGTATCTTCCGCAAGTTTAATGATCAGTGAACGAAACCTGACATTATACCACTTTGTTCGTTTGGCGATGGTGACTGTTTACAAGTTAGTGGCATATCCTTGTCAGGCCCCTGCAACCACCACCAGAATTAATGGACTTTTTGTGATTGACTACCTAATGCTGTGGTGAAAAGGATGCGGGTGCAATTCGAAACACAACTGCTGGCGATTTGAAAACACACCGCCTTGCGCTGGTTTTAGGCTTGTATGAGTGCCGGTCGTTCAGAAAACAATGGCAAACTACTCAACATAAATTTGCCACGATAACACAAACAGCCCCCCCCCCATGCAAAACATAGTGGGGTGACTGCGACGTCCTGTAAGGATCTGCAACTAACCTGTGATATACTCGGTAAGCTTAGTTCAGTAGTTTGCCATTACTTTCTGAACGGCCGAGGCCGAATACCAGATCATGTAAGTTTTATCCTTCCAAATCACCAGCTCCTGATTTCGGACCCTAAATTTGGTGTGTCGGGGAGTTGGGAAACTTATTTTCAATACCTCCTAAGCTAAAGCACCGGTTGTTGACTGTTTAGATGCAAAAGCAAAAATAAAATAAAATAAGAAAAAAAAAAACGAAGCAGTAGTTTGCTATGAATCTGCTATGAATTAGGGCATTTCCATGTTGTAGCTATGAATGCACGGGGGAACAGGTAGTCAATCTTTCTCTCATTTAGCGGTCGACGACCGGAGGCTTCGAAAATTGGCCAAACTGTATTCATTACATTACTAGCGAACCTCCCAACGATCACACCAAGACACTCGCGCTCAGATGTTTACAAACTGTGTAGCATAGCACATTGATACCAAAGTAGTAAACATGGCCTCTAGCCTGTACAGACAATGGCGAACAAGTGACAGGATACCTTTGAAATCCGCATGCTCACAGTGCCTCGGCAATTTGAGATCGACAATAGCAGGCCATGTAAACGACTGCCCTGGCAAAGTTAGATAACAAACTCACACAAGGATATCCATAACAGGTGTGACTCTGGTATGCACACGCCTGGTCCTTGCTGGAACTATGAATACAATTGGTTGGAACTGCGGTAATGCTGTGAAAATGTAAACAATATAAAATGACACAAAGTAGTGCAGCTTTACATACCATATTTACGACACATACAGGACGTTGCGGCTATTAGCCTTCATCAGCAAACAAACACATTCACAAACATAACATATAGTCAAGGAGATCTCCTGTGACTACATCAAAAGGTGACAAGAAGAACAAAAGGGTAAAAAAAAATTAAAGCAATGAGGAGAAAATGAGAATTGAAAAAAACTCATTTTTTTACATTCTCATTTTCTCCTCATTGCTTTAATTTATTTAATCCTTGCTGGAGCTAGGAGTTCGTGTACCGTCTAGGGAACCTCTGCATGTGACCGATAAGTGGAGACTGGAGCACGTATTGCGATATATATATTTGTACTGAGTGGGATCCTTTATTTAAAGTAAGCAACAATTACCGGTAACAAGAATGTACAAAAAACAACAACAATCTCAGGCCAAAGGTCTCTCGGCAGCTCTGATCAAACACAAAAGCAAGACACGACAAAATGCAGACATCTGTAAGACAAGTATGCAGTGTGTTTTTGTCCTTCACAAACTGAAGATAAATTGTGAGGGTGCATGTGCAATGGCCTATTAACGTTTGATAAAACTATCCTTTTCTGTGTACGTTTTAATTTTTAATTAAGTTGTCTAATTTCATGTTTTACTTTGCATATGTTTATTTTTCCCGATGCACATGACTAAGAACGAAACGTAGATGTGTTGTGTTGCCGTGTAACTTATGGTTATCTGATGTTTACATTATTATTACCATTGTCATTTTTACACCGATCTTTCCGTTTCCCATATTTGCGTTCGCTACACGGTATGTATATTTTTTTAAATGTTGCATATCCCTTACAGGACGTTGCAGTCAACACCAGCATTTTCCAGCTGCTGTTGAAGTACTAGGCAAGATTAAGCTCAGTAGTTTGCCATTGCTTTCTGAGCGACCGGCTTACATACTCCTTAAGTTACCAACACGGCGAGAACCGCTACGGATTCTTGCGCATGTTACGTTACTCACGAGAATATACAGGATTACGGAGAAAACGTTAACACCTAGACCAGGGAGACCGGCTGTAAGTACACTATGTCCGTGTTTATTATTTCCCACATTTTCGCAGGAGTCACATATAGGTAAATTGTCATGGTAAATTTAACGATCTTGTATGATTATTGAACATCTTTCAGCCATCCCTGCGCTGTCCTCCTGTTACCTTAATGATTCGGCAACTTATTTTCCTGTTGTTAAACATACATTCCTGTTGTTACCCTTGGATGATTGACAGCTTTCGCTCGAGAGCCTATGCGCGAGTTATTCTTAGAGGCCACCAGGTCTAACGAGGTCCCCCCCAAAAAAACAACCAAGTGCTGACTCGCCCTCTGGTCTTCTCAAGTTACACTTTCCTACAATTTTTTGTTAGTTGCATATCTTTTACAGGACGTTACAGTTGACACCATAATTGTTTGCTGTTAGTGATGTCTTGGCAAGTTTACGTTCAGTTGTCTGCCATTGCTTTCTAAACGATAGGCTCCCATATCAATTCGTAAAACCAGCGCAACGAGGTAGCTGTCAAATCGCGGGTAGCCGTGTTTCGAACGCGGGTATACATGGTAAATACTATAACAGCTATACTAATGTAACTTGTGCGTTGAGGCAACGAATCAAAAATGTCCACAAACAAAACACCGTATGCACAACTATAATTTATACTAATTAATGATAGATTAATAGAACTTAACAGCTTCAATGCCAAACAAAATGTAGCTTCGGACAGAACAGAAATTGGAGGCGGAACATATGAAGTAGGAGTGTGTGGCATGTTAGAAGAAGACAGAGGTCCCAATTAGATGTGGTCTCTGTAAATATATCTTGTATAACAGATAGATAATGATTTGGCAACGTTGTCTAGGAGCATTTCAAATGACTCTGAAAAATCATTCCCGCTTAGCCCTTTAGAGGGACCAGTTTTCCTGGCTCAGAACCCCCACTGTGAGATTCCTAGATCTAAGATCAAGTACCTACACAGAAATTGTATACAAATACAAAAAGGTCCTCTCAAAGGCCATAAGGAGATCTGGACTATTCGCCCCTGTACAACCGAGTAATGTGTTCCCTCACCATAATGTTGTCAGTGTGCTTTCAGTCTGCCACCGTAGATCACCCCTTATTTTATTGTGTCAAAATGACATATATCTGTTGTACCATTAGACATTAGGACTTTAGGACTCAACAGTGGTGAACATAAACTCAACAATAACTGTACTTAACACCTGTTGAACAAGACATCTACATGACAGGTTCTTGACAAAAGCTGGACATACATTCATATGAAAATGTTTACACCAACAATTGAACAAGACATACATCACGAGAGATACTGGACAACATTTCTACAGAACCTTCACATTTCACTGACATCAACAACAGTTAAACAAGACATGCACCAGGAATTGTACTTGACAACAGCTGGACAGGACATTATACAAGAATGTACTTTACACCAGCAGACCAAGACATTACAGGGACATGTACTTCAACACTGTTCTCAACACAATCTTTTATTGAGCTGACTGTAGGGGTCGAGAGAAGATCAATGGTTCATCCTTTGTCACATCTGCACTTCAAAAGGTATGTAATATACATACATGCAGAACGTGCATGCGGATAAAAACATAGTACAACAGCTCTTAGGTAATCCACCAGCAGATCTCAATATACTCTCCTCCTCCTCAACTCTAAACTCCTTCTACCCAACTGATTCATTTTACTTATCATCCCTTCACTGTCACTGGGGAAGAGTTATAGAATCCTTGTTATGAGCAACCCTAAGGAAAGAACTACTGTTCTGGATCATTATCATCCTAATTTTGTAATTTTTGTAATAATTGATGCTGGGAAAGCTCCAGGTAGCAGCCTCCTTGTAATAAGTCCCATGCAAGTTCATCCCCCCCCCCCCTGAGAACATAATTTGAGGTGATGATATTGTACTGAATCCCAATGTTGACCAGACTACCCGTTAAGCTGAAGACGGGGGTACTTCAAATGGTTGAGGATATCACACTCCTGACAATGGGAGATGTATTCTCGGTGCATGTTATTCATGATGTGCCGAAGACACGCAGGGGTAGGAACAATATCCAATATACTGCAGCATCTCACCTTGCGAGTCCGACTTCACCCAAGTTTCAAGTCACACCAAACAATCTCTGTGTGAGCACCATGCTGGGTGTTTCCGAAGTTAAAGTCTCAGAAGAACAAACCACTGCAAGATTACTTCACCAGGTTTCTTCCAATGGGGATAACAACAACAGACTTGTTCCAGCTCTCAGATGATAATAATAATAATAATGATAACAATAATCCAGATGATGGAATTAAATCACACAGAACTATTTTCTCCCATTGACTAATGTGGGATAATCGAGACATGAAGATTCTGGTAATCGAGTGAGATGACGAACAATAACAGCCAACTCATGTCGCCATGGCACATGCTTATGATTCCACACTTAACCTCATTAAATCACGTTCCGTCTTCTGTTACTGATTCAGAGACAGACAAACAATAGGTTTTGACCAGGCATGGGTACACCATCAAATGAACAAGCATTATCATGTACATTTACACTCACTGAGCATTAACACTGCGGAAGATACCACGAAACAAAACAATTAACACGGTGACCCTAGTATGTCGAATTATCGTCCTTCTGTTTAAATGGTAAGTCACGTGTGGTGATATATTATAATTCGGCACTGAATCAGTTAACATGAGCACATTCTCAAATACACGACAAGAGTGAAAATGCTGGACAATGTCACGTCATAGATTGGAGGACAAATACACGACAAAGAGAGAAGATGATGGACAATGTCACGTCATGGTATGGAAAATCTTAGTACTAGAAATTATTGGCAGCACAGGAGGCAGAATGTTGTAAACAGATGTGATCACTAACGCTACACGGCATGGACTATAAGAAGATGGTATTTAAGGTGGGCCATTACGTCTTTGCGATGTATTCCTGCTGAATTGATAATCCCAGATAACAATTGGTCTGACGTGTGTATGACTCGAAAATTGCTTTTTCTTGTAACTAACATATTAGAAGGTGGGAACTCAACTGTTATCGTATTCTATTACAAGGTACATGCCATGTACCTGTCAAAAAATAATACAATTTCATTCCCCGAAAATCCTAACTGCAAGATATAAAACATGACATTAAAGTCGACATATAGTTCGCCTTGCACGCAAACATTGGAGTATGATATTATTTGTCCAAGCGCATCACATATCGTTAATATCACACATTTTAAAAAAAAAATTCCCAAATATGTGTTGTCTTCTGATAGCGATTAATTACATTTCACTAGCAGATACCCAGCCAATAATATACTTATTATGTATTAAAATAAACAGTCTTCCGATTTTTCAAACCAAGAAGTTGTTATTATTGTATCCATTTGCAGCCTATAAAGATATAGTGTCCATGGTTGTACCCCACGATAAATACTATAACATCTGTAGTATTGTAATTTGTGCTTTGGGCTAAGGAATCATAGTTTTCCACGCAGTGGGAATCTCAGTGGCGAAGTGGTCAAGCCGTTTGACTCGGGCTCGGAAGGTTGTGGGTTCGATTCCGGGCCGCGTCCTTGGGTCACGAGTGAAATTTTTCAGAGATTTGCCTGTGCGTCGTCGCTAGAGCTACGCGCTGCAGAAAGAGACCGAGCCATATGGGATAAAACCGCGGTGCAATGAAGTCGACTCTGTCGACTTTTAAGCGGCCTTTTTTGTTTCCACACAGTAACACATTATGCACAAGTGTGATATATATATATATATATATATATATATATATATATATATATATATATATATATATATATATATATATATATATATATATATATATATATATATACATTAACGATAGCCGTATAGAACTAAGATATTTGGCGGAAAATGGGAAGTAGGGGTGTGTCACAGTTATGAACTAAAAGCTGATAATATGGTAGCAGATAAGTTGTATTCTATATCAAATTAAAGGAGGTTGCTAAGGATAAACTACGGTGACGATACGTTAATCGAGACAGCATTTTGGCGAAACAAACCCGTCGTAGATATGGGAAGTTGCTTCAGACGATTAATAATACTAAATGTCTCTCGTCTGAACAGATTAAATGTCTAACATAAACGGATGACGGAAATTGGGAAGTAAAGGTTGTCATAGTTATGATTTAAAGTTGTTAATATGGTCCATCAGGCCAAATGGTAGATGAGAGTTGCTGCAGACAGGGATCACCCGCTGCATGCAGCATGGATATGGTCAAGGATCATAGTCTAAGACGAGGCAGGTCCTGGATGGCACAGGCAGAACTTTCTATACGTTAGGTGTGTGATATAGTGACCATCAATCGTAAAAGAGAGTGGTTTGAATTTCCGGAAGACATGACGGACTGGCACAATGTAATAATAACACTGGGTCGTGAGTACAGAGAATGGGCAGCACTGAGTTTGATGTGCAACAACTGATCCAGAGTAACAAACATCAAGGTGACATAGTCGTCTACACCGATAGGTCAGTGGTGAGAAACAGACGTAGTGGCTGGGGCTTTATTGCAAAGGCTAATGGACGATTCTTGAAAAAGGAGAGTCTGGCATATGAGACTACGACCTCTGTGACGTATTGTTTTGTCATCCAGCAGTGCTTCCCAAGAAACGTTGCTAAAATGAAACCCTGATTCAGAGAGATAGTACAGCGATTGAAAAATGTTCCACGGGAGAATTAATTGAAACTAACTTTGTTTCAAATCCAGCCTATTGATTGGCTGAGTCCCCTGGCAAAAAGTGTGCCTTGGCTAGACAAAGGCGAGGCCCCGTCACTCGCCATGTTATCTTCAAATCAGCGAGTCACCAATTGTTACTGGGGGTAATTAATAGCCCATTTATCCTCTGCACTTCGGGTGAGCATTATAAAATATATCTTATTTTGTGTGTTAGGATGAATGCTTTGATGCACCAAGTACCATAATTGATATGGTTTTGTGAAAACTATGGAGATAACGTTTCATTGAAAAGTTGCCTTGAGCCTCGCGGTCTGCAAGGCCGCCCTCCGCCATTTTGTCCAACCGGATTTCCTAAGGCTTGCAATCTCAATTGTGCTATGTGTAATCTTTCTGATATGCTTTGTGAACATATCTTACTCTCAAATGCATATAAACTGAAAATTGTCTACGTGTTATAAAGTGTCCTTTCTGAGTGCATATTTTGTAACTCTTTTCTTATAATGGAGAAATATTACTATCTGTGTACAACATAAACAGTCTGTTATGCAGAAGAGATATCCTCGTTTGACTTTTCATGAACTTAGGAGTTAATCTTTTGTTTGCATATTAAATACACAGAGGTGTGCTTGTCTTGTAGTCTTTTTCATACATGATGTTATGGGAACAAAAATGTCAGTTAGTTATAATCTAGGGTGAGAGGAAATAAAACATGCACCAAATAACCAAGGGCTTAGCAGGACGTGCATTCTCTGTCTGCATTGTACTCCTGTTGTGGGATCTGGGTTAATAATTTATGTCCATGAATTTACCAACACCATTCTTACTGCTTGACTTACTACTTGAGTGTTCTTGCATTTCTTATAATGGCAGCATTTGGTGAGATGTGGAACAGCGTTCATTAAACTCCCTAATTTTAATAGTCTAGGGGGAAGAGAATCATCTGTTCTTATATTCTGGTTTTGAGATGTTGGGTAACTGCCCGCTAGAAGATGCCTACGTTGTATGGGGAAAAGATTCACATGCTTTCTCTTTTATGAGTATTTTACCTTTTATGTTCGTGATTGTTACTGCTGGAATATACCTTCTAAATTCACCCAAGTGGAAACAAACACATGATGATGATGGTGATGGTGATAGTGAGGGTGATGAAGAAGGAGATGCCTGATCTGATAGCTAGCCTTCTGCCATTTGTCGGTGGTACTTACCTAATGCTGTTTGTAGCTATGGGAAAGAGATTTATGAATTGTTTACTTTAGGCCATTGTCTCTGGGATTCTGACCATGTCGTGACAGCGGTACTATCAGGACGTTTGAAAGGTTAGAAGGTGAATAACCCCTCAGGAAGCTTCAGCATCGTTCCCGAATGGATGTACATATTAAGTAGATACCTCTCTTACTTTTGGAGTGAGGCAAAACTCTACAGTAGGCGACGAGTGCTAGGAAACTGGAAACATCTTACTTTCTTCTTCCTTGTTGTTTCCTTTATTTATATTATGATACACTGTTATCAAATTAAGGGTTTTATTACTAATTTATATCGACCCTGTTTTTGTCTTCATTATATAGCGCTGGAGATATGCAGGTGGAGAGTTGGAAATGGATTTACAGTCAACACGCTTGTATTTAGAGGCAGGAACCTGGGTTATCAACCTACCCCTAATATGGACCTGCTAGAGTTTGAAGAGTGCTACTTGTATGCCGCGCACACTGAACCTGTATGTCAGTGCCTGGGTACCTATTGGACTTTGACCACGTTGAAGTGGATTCCCTACATATGGGAGCTTCCGGAAGGTGCTCAGCGTTACATTGTATGCAATAGCCATAGGATCTGACTGGCCCATCTGGATCCAGAGCGATACCCTATTTACTAAATCAACTCCTGATTTTCGCTTTCAACTGGCCTATCCAAGAGGCTCATGGATAGCGTGGGGTTCACCAGCAATTAACAGTATGGATACGCCGACTATTTTTGCGAACTCCCAGCTTCCTGATAATCTCATCATCCAGCATATCCCAGCCATGAGCAATCAAGCACTATACTCAAGATCAATGATAAGTGTGTGTTTAGCTGAAGAAGGAAATAGCCTAGATCTTTATCCAGAAGAAGGGGTCGAAATTTATGCATAATTTCAGGTTAACTATTATTTATGGAACACTAGGGAGACTGCGATGTTCTTCCTCATTCATGGGATAATGATGAACTCTGTGCCTAATCTTGGATTTATCAACAAAACAGACAGCTAGAGAATTATACTTCGACCTGTTACACCACGCCGGTATGCCTCTAACCCAGCTACTTAGCAGCTGTGACTTTGTGGATTACAGTAAATTCTTGGTGGATATTATGATGGATGCTTCATGCTTTAAGCCTTGGATATCTGATCCGGTTGGAGTATCGGGTTGTGTGTGTGCAATTCCAAATTCCCTGAATATGTTGATATATATATATATATATATATATATATATATATATATATATATATATATATATATATATATATATATATATATATATATATATATATATAGAGAGAGAGAGAGAGAGAGAGAGAGAAGCTGTTTTCCTGGATTATAGCGAGGAGGGAGTAATCAATAGTCACCTAAGAATTTCAGAGTCAGATTAGATAGTTTTTCTTTATATATGTCTTTGTATGGATTAGTTTTCACTTGCTTTGTTTTGTGTGTGACACATATTGTTTGTTGTGAACCTTTCTTGGGGAAATTTGGGGAGGACTGTTCTGGTTGCATAACCTGTGTGAGTTTCCTGAATATGATCATTGCTTTCATGTAGATGTCTCCATGGTTCAACTAACATGGTTTTCCAGGACACAAATGTTTTCACAATACAGTGGTTTGTTTTAACATAGCCTTGAAGTTAATTCATTGTAAACGTCTTGTTCCAAAGTTGATGTTTATAGTCAAGTTATGGTTACTGTTGTTGGTATAACAGTGGTTGTTCTCATCTGTTATGTAATACAGTGATTCATTGTGTTGCTTTTGTCTAACAATGGTTGCTCCCATCTGTTATGTAATACAGTTGTTGCATATGACAGTGGTTGTTCCCATCTGTTATGTAATACAGTGGCTGTGCATGGCAGTGGATACTTGTCATTATATATATATATATATATATATATATATATATATATATATATATATATATATATATATATATATATATATATATATATATATATATATATGGTAGAACTTCCCGGATCTACCAGCCTTCTATGGGAAACATTTCTTCTATATTAGTGTTGACCTTGCCCCCTTTTCTGCCTTGTTCAATGCTTGGGGGTTTCTCGAGCCAGTATATTATTTTCTTCTAGAGGGCGTGTTTGGGAATGAGACCAAGTTCCAACCGGAATATCCTTAGTAAACTTGTCCTTATTCTCATTTATTATCTTTACATCCTCACAACCTCCAGCATGAGAATGAAGTAGCAGGCAGCAACAGCGGCATTCCGGTGGCTAGATGAGACTTCTGCAACACACGTTGTATTCATTACGGATTCAAAGAATATGCTTAGTAAGGTTGAGAAAGAAATGTTTCGTGTGGAATGGCTCTCGTCGCTTCAGAGGTCACAGATTGTGAGAATTGTATGGATATTGGGGGTACGAGGGAATGAACAGGCTGATAGGCTAGCAGGGAATGCACCTCTTGGTGGTAGTTTGCCTATGGACAAGGGGGATGTGGTCGTGCGCTTGTGGGATCAGGTGGAGAAGGAGGAGGAACAGATTGAGAACCCATATGTGGAAAGAATGAGATTGCGGGGGATCGGCAGGGGTTCTGGAAGAATATCAAAACTGAGAGGGAAGACCAGAAGAACGTTTAATCAGTTAGCCGTGGGAACGATTAGTAGCATGACACTTCGCTGGCTGTTGAACGAGGGGATTGAGCGCGTATAGGAATTTCCTGAGTGCAGTGATGTCGATTCTTAACTCAACTCAACTCAAGCTAGAGATTAATGCCGCGAAGACTAGAGACTAACGACACAAAAGCTAGAGTCTAATGACACGAAAGCTAGAGACTAATTTCACAAAAGCTGGAGACGAATGAAACAAAAGCTAGAGACTAGTGGCAAGAAAGCTAGAGACTAGTGACACGAAAGCTAGAGACTAGTGAAATGAAAGCTAGAAACTAATGACACGAAAGCTAGTTATTAATGGTTCGAAAGCTAGAGACTATTGAAACGAAAGTTAGAGACTATTGAAACGAAAGTTAGAGACTATTGAAACGAAAGTTAGAGACTAATAAAGTGAAAGCTAAACACTAAGGAAACGAAAGCTAGAGACTAAAGGCACGAAAGCTAGAGGTCAATGACACCATAGCTATAGATAAATTATACGAAAGCTCGAAGCTAATGACACAAAAGCTAGAGACTGATGAAACAAAAGCTTGAGACTAATGGCGAGAAAGCTAGAGACTAATAGCACGAAAGCTAGAGATTAATGTCACGAAAGCTAGAGACTAATGAAACGAAAGCTAGAGACTAATAGCACGAAAGCTAGAGATTAATGTCACGAAAGCTAGAGATTAATGTCACGAAAGCTAGAGACTAATAAAGCGAATGCTAAAGACTAATGAAACGAATGCTAGAGATTAATGTCACGAAAGCTAGGGATTAATGTCACGAAAGCTAGAGATTAATGTCACTAAAGCTAGAGATTAATGTCACGAAAGCTAGAGACTAATGAAACGAAAGCTAGAGACTAATAGCACGAAAGCTAGAGATTAATGTCACGAAAGCTAGAGATTAATGTCACGAAAGCTAGAGACTAATAAAGCGAATGCTAAAGACTAATGAAACGAATGCTAGAGATTAATGTCACGAAAGCTAGGGATTAATGTCACAAAAGCTAGAGATTAATGTCACTAAAGCTAGAGATTAATGTCACTAAAGCTAGAGATTAATGTCACGAAAGCTAAAGTCTAATGAAACGAAAGGTAGAGACTAATGACAGGGAAGATAGCAATTAATAACACGAAAGTTAGAGGCTAATGACATGAAAGAGAGAGACCCATGACACGAAAGCTAGAAATTAAAGACATGAAAGCGAGAGACCAATGACAAGAAAGCAAAAGACTGTCGATGACGAACATGTGCATGTGTTAATGTTGAAGAACACACTGACAACGTGTGATCCAAAAGGACAAAGTGTCGTATATATGTCCTCTAATTTCAGATCTTCCGGTCTCCCTGGCCTAGGAGTTAACGTCTTTCTCCTAAATCTCGTATACTCTCATGAGTAACGTGACATGCGTGAGAATCGGTAGCTGTTCTCGACGATTCGGTAACTTACTGTGTATGTGAGCCGGTCGCTCAGAAAGCAATGGCAAACTACTGAGCGTAATCCTGCCAAGAAATCAACAGTCAGCTGTAAGATGCTGATGTTACCAGCGATGTCCTGTAAAGGATATGAGAAAAAAAAATCAGATCTGACTACAAGATGATCGATCTGTTGATGTCAATGGTCCTGTTGTCTGGTGCCTTGTGGGTGTTGAGGACTGGTGCACAATGTATTTACCAGGTAAATACGTGTACACACGTTATATATATATATATATATATATATATATATATATATATATATATATATATATATATATATATATATATATATATATATATATATATATATATATATATATATGATATCACCTGTGTCCACATGTAATATATATGGTTTAGGTAAAGGTTTCGTCCACGGATCAACATCACGGCACACGGGTGTACCCCATAAGTGGTCTGTTCTACTCCTAACTCAAGCTTGAGTCCGAAGACACTCAACTCAGTGAACGAACTCCGTAGAACCGGCGAGGATCCTGAATTACTTTGGGTAGATTTTAACTGTCTCTCTGGCCGAGGGGTTACAACACTTTCTCCGTAATCCCGTTTATCACGCAGAGTCTCGAAACGGGCGAGAGCTGGAGGCGGTTCGACCCCCGCTGGTGACTTGCGGGATAACTGAGCCGGCCACTCAGAAAGCAATGGCAAACTACTGAGCGTAATCTTGCCAAGAAATCAACAGACAACTGAAAGATGCTGCTGTTGACAGCGATGTCCTGTAAAAGGATATGCGAATAAATAAAACAAAAAGATTTTAACTAAAAAGATTGCCCCTGCAGCGCTGTTAGGCTACTATTTTTCTATTTCTAACATCCAACGGATGTTTTACGTGCGCAACACTGCACACGGGCCTCCGATCTCAATATCCAGAGACCAGGGGAAATGTTGTTACTAGAAGTCGACGTGAAGAAATCCCGGCCCTGACCTGGGCTTGAACCCGGGACTTCCAGCACTCGAGGAGGGCACCATACCTCAAAGCCACTCAGTTCCCTGAGTGTATTACATGTATATATGTGACATCAACTGTGTAAACAAGTAATATACACGTGACATCAACAGTGTTTTGTCACCAGGTCTATTCTCTCTCTAAAGCGAAGTAATAATGAGAGAGATCAAAGAAAAGCCAGGAATAATATTTGGATGTTATAATGTAAATAATATACGCTATGCAGATGACACCGTATTGATAGCGGATAATGAAACAGATCTACAGCAATTGTTGGATATTGTAGTAACAGAGAGTGCAAAGGCAGGACTCTCCTTGAATATCAAGAAAACAGTAACAATGGTGATATCAAAGAAAATGGTGACACCCAAATGTGAAATAGAGATAGAAGGGAGTATTCTTCACCAGTGGATAGTTTTAAATATCTAGGGACAGTTATAACATCAGATGGAAGATGTACAACAGAGATCAAGAGCAGAATAGTGCAAGCAAAGGTTGCATTTCAAAAGAAATGAAGATTATCTTATGCAATAAATCACTATCATTGAATGTAAGAAAGAGAGTGTTGAGGTGCTATATAGAACCTGTTTTGCTGTATGGCTGTGAATCTTGGAAAATACATGAACAAATTAGGAAGAGATTTTAAGCAACAGGCATGTGGTTCCTTAGACGAATGTTGCGAATTCCTTGGACTGCCAAAGTAACTAACGACGAATGCCTTAAAGAGGCTGGTGAAACCAGAACAATAAGAAACAGACAAACAGCTTTTTTTTGGGTCATGTGATGAGAAGAGTGGCGCTGGAGAACATAGTGACAACTGGAAAGATCGAGGGGAAGAGAGGCAGAGGCAGACCGCGAGAAATGATGCTGGATGGATAGCGGCGGTGCCATGGAGGAATATCAACCACAGAGATATTATAGAAAACCAAGGACAGAGATCTGTGGCGAGTCATGAACGCCTACGCCAGTCGGCACGACACTTGAGGATGATTATGATGATCAACAGTGTGCATAGTACTATAATGTCATATCAACTGTGTACACAAGTAATAGATATGTTATATCAACTGTCTACACTTGTAATATAAATGTGACATCAACTGTGTATTCTTGAGTATCTCTTCTATATCATATAATAGACACAGATCATATCCATTCCAGCAGTTCATGTTCTAACACACACACACCCACGCCCCCCCCCCCTCACACACACACACACACACACACACACACAGACAGTAGTCAGAAATTTAATTACCGGCAGTTTTTTTTTTTTTTTCATATCCTTTGCAGGACATCGCTGTCAACACCAGCATCTTTCAGCTGTATGTTGAATTCTTGGCAAGATTACGCTCAGTAGTTTGCCATTGCTTTCTGAGCGGCCGGCTCACATACCCCATAAGTTACCGATGCATTTCGAACCACTGCTGATTCTCACCGTCATCATATTACCTACGAGAGTATACGAGATTACGTAGAAAAGTCGCTAACCTCTAAGCCACGAAGCCGGCAAGTTATGTTTACCTCTCTATAAAACATGCTCCCATTAGAGATTGGCGAATAAACACGATTACTTTTATTAATAAATCAAAATACGACCACCACAACTTCAAGCAATGAATTTATGCATGTAGTGAAAGAGATCCAACAGTTAAAGGTAGAATAAAAAGACCATGCCCATTTCCTGTGACAACAAATCGTTTCCACACTCGGATATTTAACAAATCAACTGAAAGGCATGCATTCACCTTGGCATATAATTTACATACAAGAGTTAACATTGACTTGGAAGGAAAAGACATCAAACATATCTATACACCGGGAAGTCAATATTTACATCAACAAGCATACACAACTATAACATTCAATCTGTTGGTTTTAAGTTTTAACATGTATGTACACATTACTCTTTAATTATGTAATTGTAAATTCACCACAGACAATTAAATAATGTATAGATTTCAGTACACAGTGTACACTCGCCTAGATACACGCAATACAGACACACGTGAAGTCTGAGAAACACTCAACCAGACTGGCAAAATACATACCATCTAGACAGGCAAGGCACTGGATGCTGCTGCTGCGGCTGCTGCTGCTGATGATGATGCTGATGATGATGATGGTGTTGCTGATGATGATGATAATGATGATGATGCTGTTGCTGATGATGATGATGATGATGCTGTTGCTGATGATGATGATGATGATGATGATGATGATGATGCTGTTGCTGATGATGATGATGATGATGCTGCTGTTGCTGATGATGATGATGATGATGATGATGATGATGATGATGATGATGCTGTTGCTGATGATGATGATGATGATGATGATGATGATGCTGCTGCTGATGATGATGATGATGATGATGATGATAATGATGATGATGATGATGTTGATGATGATGATGATGATGATGATGATGGACAGATAAACTGTGAGACAGACACATATATAGACATACATTTAGTGAATTTGAAAAAGAAGACACAAACAATAGATTTATTGCCTGGCATATTTCGCCGCGTCTTGTCAGTTACAGAAGCTGCACACAGACTAAACTAAACCAATAAGAGAAATCCGCAGCCCTGAAATATACACCACACATATTCACACAGTAATGGGGGTTGCCTTCCACAGTAATTTCAAACTGACTACCATGACGTTGTGTTTGCACACAATTGGTATTTGTAAATGAAAGGCATGTGTCTCTGACATCTTTAACTTGCCACCACTGTGTGCGTTCAACAACACACAAAACGCATTGCCACTCAACCACGTGACCGGTTTACAAAATGGGCCGTCCAATCGATGACGTCAGAGATTTGTGGTGTGTAGACTTTGCCAGGTTACCAGTCTTTGTATATTATTATGGCAATACAAATGGGTGTGTGTTCTTCCACCTCTCTGATCTGCTTATGTAGATATATTATTGTGTCAATACAAGTGGGTGTGTGTTCTTCCACCTCTCTGATCTGCTTATGTAGATATATTATTGTGGCAATACAAATGGGTGTGTGTTCTTCCACCTCTCTGATCTGCTTATGTAGATATATTATTGTGTCAATACAAGTGGGTGTGTGTTCTTCCACCTCTCTGATCTGCTTATGTAGATATATTATTATGGCAATACAAATGGGTGTGTGTTCTTCCACCTCTCTGATCTGCTTTTGTAGATATATTATTATGGCAATACAAATGGGAATGTGTTCTTCCACCTCTCTGTTCTGCTTATGTAGATATATTATTATGGCAATACAAATGGGTGTGTGTTCTTCCACCTCTCTGATCTGCTTATGTAGATATATTATTATGGCAATACAAATGGGTGTGTGTTCTTCCACCTCTCTCTTCTGCTTATGTAGATATATTATTATGGCAATACAAATGGGGTGTGTTCTTCTACCTCTCTGTTCTGCTTATGTAGATATATTATTATGGCAATACAAATGGGGTGTGTTCTTCCACCTCTCTGATCTGCTTATGTAGATATATTATTATGGCAATACAAATGGGGTGTGTTCTTCTACCTCTCTGTTCTGCTTATGTAGATATATTATTATGGCAATACAAATGGGGTGTGTTCTTCCACCTCTCTGATCTGCTTATGTAGATATATTATTGTGGCAATACAAATGGGTGTGTGTTCTTCCACCTCTCTGATCTGCTTATGTAGATATATTATTATGGCAATACAAATGGGTGTGTGTTCTTCCACCTCTCTGATCTGCTTATGTAGATATATTATTATGGCAATACAAATGGGGTGTGTTCTTCCACCTCTCTGATCTGCTTATGTAGATATATTATTATGGCAATACAAATGGGGTGTGTTCTTCCACCTCTCTGATCTGCTTATGTAGATATATTATTATGGCAATACAAATGGGTGTGTGTTCTTCTACCTCTCTGTTCTGCTTTCACCTGGATCTTTTCTCCGGGGCATGCCGGTGTGCTGGGGAATGAACAGGCGGACAGATTGGCTGGCTCGGCAGAACTTGGTAGAGTATTGATGCATGACAAGGCAGATGTGGTTGCGGCCTTGTGGGAGCACGTGTACACCTCGGAGGAGCAAATGGATCACCATAGTCTGGTAAGAATGAGACAGCGAGGTGTGACGAGGGGATCTGGCCGACGCTCGACGCTCAGAGGAAAGGCGAGACGGACATATAATCAGATTGCTACTGGAACTATTAGTGTTGGAACTCTTCGCTGGTTGCTGAGGATGGGGACGGAGCGCTTATGGGAATGTCCCGAATGCTGTGATGTCGGTTCCTAGATCAATCAATCAATCAATTAATCTGTTCTGCTTATGTAGATATATTATTATGGCAATACAAATGGCTGTGTGTTCTTCTACCTCTCTGATCTGCTTATGTAGATATATTATTATGGCAATACAAATGGCTGTGTGTTCTTCTACCTCTCTGTTCAGCTTATGTAGATATATTATTATGGCAATACAAATGGGTGTGTGTTCTTCTACCTCTCTGATCTGCTTATGTAGATATATTATTATGGCAGGACTTCCGGTTTCAAGATGGCGACGGACGGTCGTGTTGTTTTGTGTTCGTTAACTTTTTCGCGTAAGGGATGGATTTATTCATCTCTTGCGTGTAATTGGTGTGCCAGGATGTAAAACCAGGAGTTTCTACTCAAGATCTGCGCGGGTGCTACGGAGTTCGTGCATCGAGCGAAGCCATCCTTGAGTGAATTTTCAGCAGCGTGTGTGGTTATCAGCAGTCTGTGTTTACGTTTTTTCAACATGGCGGAAGAACGTCTTCTTTCCGAGCGATCAGCAGTCAACATAACGAAGCGGCGTGGTAGCCGCGCAGGGACAAAGAAGCAAGGTAAGCGCGGAGGTTTGAGACGTTTTAGACTCAAGTGTCACCGTCTAGGACTCAGGAACATCCGTATTCTATATTGGAACTGTGCCAGTGTAAAACAACGGGGCTCTATTTTAGAAACCCTAGTTTACAGGAACGACATTGTAGCACTCCAGGAGACGAGACTGGGCGATCAGCTACTCCGAATTGCCGGCTTCAAATGTTTCTACAACAGACGACATCTGGGAACGGCGATTCTCGTTCGCGACAGCATGGTGGCGTCAGTGCTAGACATGTCCAGTTGGGACAGTGACGATATACAAATACAGGCGTTGAGAGTTCATTCCAGTATACCATTCGTGTTGGTTAATGTTTATGCCCGCAATGCGAGTGTGGACGCCCAGAAGTGGCAGTGCTTAAGTGGCATATTAGGCCACGAGAGAAATGTTATTTTCTGTGGTGACTTCAACGCTAAAGGCAGATCATGGGGAAACACTTCCTCCAATACACAAGGGGAGGAGCTCGAGACTGCACTGGAAACCATCGACCTGGTTTGTATCAACAGTGGCTGTGTCACCAGGACAGCAAGCCGTCCAGGCGATGAGGACAGTGCTATTGATCTGGCGCTAGTTTCACCTTCACTCACTACAGTGTGTAGATGGGGTGTCCTAGGACACCATGGCAGCGACCACCACCCTTGCAGCATATTGGTGGAGAAAGGCAGAACCAGGCAGCACAAGCTAAAGGTAAAGACGTTCCAGTATGACAGTACAGGGCAAGCTGTGGTGAGCGAAATAAGACGTGACAAGCGCAGAACGTTTCAGGGCAGGAGAAAAAGCTGGGAGCAGCCACCGTGGTGGAGTTTCGAGGTGGAGAAGGCTTGAGTGGATAAGCGTAGTGCTGTAAGGAGATGGCAAAATGCCAAGAAGAACAGAGCTGGTCATCCTAGTCCCTGCTTGCACTTAGAAAGAGAGATGCACACAAAAGTAAGATATTTCAAAAAACTGGTCAAGGTGGTTAAAAGCGAAAAATGGGCAGAGGTGTGTCAAAGAGTAAGCACAGACAAGTCACTGAAATTGTTCTGGCGTCTACATAAAAGCATGAGTGGGGTAGTCAAGAATAAGAGCATTTCTGACTTCCAAGGTGCTGACCTCATCTGGCAGAGGACTGATGAGGACAAGGGCAAAGCCCTCTTTGAACGCTACCTTGAGCAGAGCAACCAGACAGACATGGGAGGCCGGAATCTGGCCAAGGAGGTCACCTCAGACAGATGCAAGGTCCAGAACACTTCGGAGGAAGACACAGTGACAGTGAAAGAAATCAAGGCTGTGCTTCGACGATCAAAAAACAGTGCTCCAGGTCCTGATGGCATAAGATCATCATCATCATCATCATCATTGGCACGTTGCCGTCTTGACAGACGATAGTTTGTGCTTTAAAAAGGCATAATAACTTTTAACTATGGCGGTAGCGAGTGTGACTGATAAGGTCAATTTGCGCTGTAAATGTCCGTTCACAGTGGGTGCATGTGAACACGTGGTCATTTCCACCATCATGCACCATCTTACGTCTCAAACGCTTGGTGTGTGACTTTTCTGCAATAATTTTCTCCTTTGACTTTATTCCATTTCTGATATTTGCCCTCCATGCAACACGTTCAGCGGCGACTTGCTCCCAATGTGCATTATCAATGCCTGTATCAATCATGTCCCGCTTACACACATCTTTGTATCGTAGTAGAGGCCGACCCTGAGATCTCTTACCCATCTGTAATTCACCAAAAAAGATATCCTTTGGTATTCTACCATCATCCATCCTCCTAAGATGTCCTATCCATCTAAGTCTACGAAGACTGAGCATGGAATAAACTGTCACACAACCTGATCTTTCCAATACTTCAGTATTTGTGATTTTGTCTTGCCACTTAATACCAAGAATTCTTCGCAGACACCGCATATGAAAGCTGTTTAAATTGTTCTCTTGGTGTGAGTAAGTTGTCCAGGTTTCACTGCCATAGAGAAGAGTACTAAGGACACAGGCTTGATAGACAAGGACTTTTGTTTTGGCAGTAAGCTTCCTGTTCTCCCAGACTCTTTTTCTTAACCTGTTCATTGTTGTTGCTGCCTTACCAATCCGGATGTTGATTTCCTGATCTAGGGATAATTTGCTATTTACCACTGATCCTAGATATGTAAAATGGTTTACTATCTCTAGTTCGGCGTCATCAATAAAGATTGATGGTACCCCATGTGCACCTTGTGACATAATCTGTGTCTTCTTTTTGCTAATTGTTAAACCAAATTCAGAACAAGCATTGGAGAATGCAGATAGTAGACATTGCAATTCTTCCTCAGAGTGGGTCGTAACTGCAGCATCATCTGCAAAAAGCAACTCTCTGATCAGTACCCTCCTAATTTTGGTCTTAGCCTTCAATCTCTGAGCATTGTAGAGGCCGCCATCTGAGCGTGAGTGAATGTATATACCACCATCCTGATCATGAAATGCATATTTCAGTAGAAGTGAAAAGTATATTCCAAAGAGGGTGGGAGCTAGTACACAACCTTGCTTAACTCCACTCTTGATTTCAAATTCTTCAGAAGTTGCACCATCAAACTTGATTATACCCTTCATGCCTGTGTGGAACGATTCCACAATGGACAGAAGAGTTGGTGGGCAGCCAATCTTCTTTAGTGCCTTGAACAGACCCTCACGACTGACTAAATCAAATGCCTTTGTGAGGTCGATGAAGGCAATAAACAGTGGTTGATTCTGTTCACGGCATTTTTCTTGCATTTGTCGCAATGAGAATATCATATCAGTGGTAGACCGGTTCTGTCGAAAGCCACACTGTGATTCGGGGTAGACTTGATCTCCTAGGACTTGAAGTCTGCGCAGAACAATTCTGGCAAATACTTTTCCAACAATACACAGAAGTGAGATACCCCTATAGTCGTTGCAGTCGCTCCGATCGCCCTTGTTCTTGTACAGTGTTATGATGCTTGAATCTTTGAAATCCTGTGGGACTTGTCCTTCACGCCAGCATAGCTCTATTAGCTGGTGGATCTGTATAGTGAGTGTGTCTTGCCCACTCCTGATAACCTCTATTGGAATCCCATCCTTACCTGGAGCCTTGCCAGATGCAAGTTCATTTATAGCACACTTAACTTCTGTTATGGTGGGAAGTGTGTCCAGGTGGTCAAGAGTTGGTAGAGCCTCTATGGCGTTGAGGGCATCATCCGCTAGTTTGGTCTCACTTGAGTAAAGCTCCAAATAGTGCTCTACCCATCTGTCCATCTGCTGTTTCTTATCAGTGATGATTTCTCCAGTCAAGGTTTTCAATGGTGCACTTCTTTTGATCACTGGACCGCAGGCTTTCTTTATTCCTTCATACATGCTTCTTATGTCTCCCTTATCACTTGCGATTTGAATGGACTCACATAAGTTGATCCAATAATCATTTGCACACTGCCTGGCAGCCTTTTGCACATCCTTCCTAGCTTGCCTTAGCTCACTCAGAGTGTTACGCGTTGGTCTTTCCTTGCTTCTTAAGAGAGCTTTCTTCTTCTTATCAATCAAGGGCTGCAGAGTCTCGCTGTTGGCTGCAAACCAGTCCTGCCTCTTATGATCCACAGTGCCGTAAACCCTTACGGCAGTTTTATAAAGAGTTTCCTTAATTTGACCCCACTTTTCATTTACTGTACAATTTTCTGGTGTATCAGTGAAAGCGTCTTCAAGTTGCTGTTGAAACTGAAAGCACTTTTCAGGATCATGAGTGTTAATAATATTAATCCTGAGGCTAGATTTGTGTTTAGCTGTGTAGATTCTCTTTGGTCTCAGTCTAACCCTTGCAACAACCAAAGAATGATCCGTATCACAGTCAGCACTGTGGTAACTACGAGTCAATGATATATGGTTCAGATGTTGTCTCCGTGTGATGATGAAGTCCAGCTGGTGCCAATGGCCGGATCTTGGATGTTTCCATGTGACCTTATGCATCTCTTTTGTTTTAAAAAAGGAGTTTGTAATACATAGGTCATTACTGGTGCAATGCTCCAGCAGCTTTTGCCCATTTTCATTCATGCGACCGATGTTGTATTTTCCAAGGCACACTGGCCATGAACTCGAGTCCTTGCCCACACGAGCATTGAAATCACCGAGCATATAAATGTAGTCAGATTTTGGAACTGCCTTGATCACGGAGTCTAACTCCTCATAGAACGAATCCTTCACATCATCAGAGGAATCGAGTGTCGGTGCATATGCAGTAATAATGGTGGCAAACCCACAAGAGGTTGCCAAGCGCAGGGATAATAGTCTTTCATTTCCTCCTGCTGGAATTTCAAACATTCCCAGTAGCGAATTCTTCACTGCAAAGCCCACACCGTGTTGCCTTTTTTCTGCCTGCCCTCTACCCTTCCAGAAAAAGGTGTAGTGGTTTTCCCTGAGTGACCCTTCCTCAGCGAGGCGAGTCTCCTGCAGGCCAGCAATATCAATGTTTAGACGATTGAGTTCGGCATCAATCACAGCCGTTTTTCTCATATCTTCAATATTGGTCAAGTCAGTGGAAAATCCTGGACACATGGTTCTCACGTTCCAGGTTGCAAGCCGTAGCTTGAGGTTTCTATTTTTATTTTTGTTTGTACCTGGTGCATTGGTTTTACAGCCTGCGATTAAGATTTTGTCCTAGCCCCAAGCACCCATTGAAGCAGCAGGCTGTGGCGGATCAGCACCCAATTGGCTGAGGGCTGCCCAGCTTGAGGCGGGCGGTAGCTGATCAGTGACACCTATAGGTGTCTCCCACCGTCAGAGGCAACGCGTGGCGCCCCATGTCTACGCCAACTGACAAGGACTTATAACCCGTAACAGTTGCCTCTCGCTTTGATTCCGAGACCAGTTAAGACCAGGGATGAAGTTATTGCCTCTCCATAGCACAAAGCCTGGGCTAAAATATAGAGATCATGTGTTGCCCATGCAGCATGATCCCTCTCTCGGCCTGCCTAGTTTACTCCAGAGGAAAGGTAACACCCCTACATCTGGAACAAGACAAGCTGCAGAAGCTGCCGGATCAGCAAAGCAATGCTCTAACTGTCCGCCTGTCGGAGCTTCGATCCTAGACCAGTCGCCAACAAAGGCTTAGGGCCAGGTCTGCCCTGCCATGACATTTTGTCTTTAGCTTGCATTTCCTCGCACCAGGGTAAGGCTTGTACCCTCCCAATTGCGCTCTTTTCCTCCCGAAGCCGTTGGCACAATGTGGGGTGTCGGGTTTGGTAAGCGCCGCCCAACGTTCAGCGCTAACAGAAACCAGGTAGTACCGTCTACTGTTATACGGTAGCTCAGTCATATCTGACTAAGACCTGACACCATGGCATAAGATACGACGACATAAATAGGTGTACCGACAATGAGCTAGAGAAACTAGCAGACATGTACAACAACAGTATAGGGAGTGCTAGCATCAAGGAGGAATGGTTACATAGCTATCTGATTCCCTTGCCGAAGCCTGACAAAGACCACAAAAAAATTCAGGGATATCGAATTATAACCATGCAGAATACAGTAGGCAAGCTGCTGGAGAAGGTAATTGCCAGGAAAATATCAAGCCAACTAGAGAGGCAAGGTGTTTTCCCACCTACCCTGGGTGGGTACCGTCCAAAAATAGAAACCTGGACCAATGCAGCAGTCTTTGCCCATGATGTCTATGAAGGTTTCCACTCAGGCACTGAAACTGTTGCTGCAGTGATTGATCTTGAGGACGCATACAACAGAGTACCACTGGATTTTTTAATGTTTCAGCTTCTTGAACTAAACGTAAGTCCATTCCTCCTTAGTTGGATCGCTGCAGCCGTCTTCCAACGGAAAGTAGTTTTTAGATGTGGCAGTTGGACTTCGGAACCAACAACAATATATCCTGGCCTACCACAGGGATCACCATTATCTCCCGTACTGTTCAACTCCTACACAGTGAGAATCACCAGTGAGCAGATCACTGGACCTGGCAGGACATTGTCATATGCCGATGATGTTTTAGTGTATCGTCAGGGTAAGGATAGAGAGGAGGTTGCTGTGGAACTACAAACCGAACTCAATCGCATAAGTACTTGGTGTGATGAAGCTGGGGCAATGGTCAACCCAACAAAGGCAACAGTGACTTGGTTCTCGTTGAATAATCATATTGTCAACAATCCAACACCAACTGTAATGCTGTGTTCAGAGACGGTGGAAAGAACGCAGGCAATGAATTACCTGGGGATACGGTTTGATCGAAGCCTTGCTTATAATGTGCACATAGACCAGGTGATAACAAAGGCCAAGCAAGGCTTGGCAGCGATGCGGGTGATGGCGGCAGCAAACTGTGAGCAGCGCCATCTATGTCTTCTGTACGAGGGGCTGGTCATGTCTGTTTTGGAGTATGCAATGGCAATCCTGACTCTCAGCCATAAGCAGATAGAAAGGATGGAAAGGATACAGAATGAAGCTATGCGCATTATTCTTGGATGTACAAGAGATACAGCATGCAGGGCGATGCGCTACCTTCTTGATTTTCCAACCATTGAAGAGAGAATGCAAGTTTGCAGGGCACGCGCCTACCTCAGAATTAACGCAAACACACAGCATCCACTGCATAGTGAAATTAGGAAGGTGAAGGGCAGCAGGTTAAAAAGAGGACGGTCGTGGATGGGTCAAGCCGAAGACATTCTTCAACAGGTGTGTTCACTTGAGGACTTAGAACCTGGCGATGAGTGGGTGCAAGTGCCAACAGACTTCTGCACATCCTTTTCAGTTTGCATCCAACTAGATAGAAAATGCAGACAAGAAAATCCGGCTTCTGTGGAGGCTGAAGTACAAGCGTTGATTTTCGAGAATTCGCTAGACAGTGACGCGGTCATCTACACAGATGGGTCGGTCGTCCGACATGTGAGAAGCTCATGGGCCTTTACAGCTCGGGCCGGAGGGAGAATTGTGAAGGAGGACTCTGGTGCTTTCACTGAAACCACAAGTAGCCTGACCATGGAAGTCATGGCAGTAAGTAAAGCAATAACATGGCTCGAGACACAGACATTCACTAGGGCTTGTTTCCTTAGCGACTCAATGAACATGATCAAGAGGATAGAGGAGGGGTCGATCCGAAGAGAATGGTTGCTGCCTCTGGAGCGGTCTCGGCTGGCAAAGATTAGTTTCATCTTCGTGCCAGGTCATGCGGGAGTACAAGGAAATGAGCGGGCTGACAAGCTCGCAGGTGAGGCTACTGTGGAGGGCGGACGCGCCATGGACCAGGCTGACATTCTGAATGCTCTACGAGAAGTGAGACTTTTGCAAGAACCAAGTGATGACTGTGAATCTACAACAATGGCCAGACTGCGAGAGCAGCAAATTAAAAGAGGGGTGGCCAAACAAGAACACTACGCAGGAAGCCAAAGAAGATTGATAAACCAACACAGAACTGGCGTCGTTAGCCGCTACACGCTGCGGGATTTGCTGAGGAGGGGATCCGAGCACTTATGGACTGAATGGTCCGATGTGCAACGAGGATGATCTGTCGACTAACTAACTAACTAACATTATTATGGCAATACAAATGGCTGTGTGTTCTTCTACCTCTCTGTTCAGCTTATGTAGATAAATTATTTCTGATTTATAGGATTAGTGGTAACTGAAGATCAATGTCAGCGCACTCCGGATAGGTCCATGGATGCTACGATCTCCTCCTCAAGATCTCTTGTAGCATAAATCGTCTGATCATACCAGTTCTGTGTTGGTTAGTCAAATAACTTATGTTTTTGACATAATATTCATGTCTGGCTGCTCACCGCTTCGCTCCCATCTCTCTCACTCAGGACAAAGAATTAGATTATCAGGTTTCTTAATATATGATCATCAACACAAAACGGCGTGGATTATAAGAAGAAGAAGGAGTTTTACGGTGATACAAAGAATTTGGTGATGCGGTTATGCTGTCTATAGATTAAGATAACTGGTCTGACGTGTGTCTGACCTGTGAAGGGCGTTTTCATGTAGCATTATCAGAAGGTAGTAGTAAATCGTATTCATTTACTAGGCACATTTCATGTACCTGTCAAAAATAAGTATTTTATAAACTGTGTAGCTAATAGACATGGAATAAAACTTGATGACATATGTTTCGGCTTGTAAACAAACATGGGAATGATATTTTATGTGTCAAGAAGAATCACATGTCATTTATTTCAGACATTTAATAAATTTCCAAATATATATTGTGAAATAAAAGCAGATAGTTAAGTGTTAACAAAAGATTCATCATCTGATAATAAATTACATACTTAAATAAACCATCTGTTGATTTTTTAAGACCTAAAGTTAGTATTGTTGTATCCCTTGTGGCCTATACAGAAATACTATTTTTAATTGTGTCCCTTGATATTAATTTAACAGCTGTAATAATTGTCTTCACTCGGTTGACGATGATAAACTGCAGAGAATATTCTTCACCTTGTGAATTGCTGCTTGTGTTTGGCCAACTCAACATTTATGGACAATAAACAGACACGATCAGAAACATATACTGACATAGGAAATGTGGTTTTGGAGGAAAATGCAAAGAATACCATGGACGGAAATATAACGCAACAAGGAAGTCCTAAAAGAAACAAATAAAACCCAGTATTTATTCCATAAATCAGACGTAGACCGTCGTGAGTCCTGTGAATTATATGATGAGAATAAACTGTAGTGAATCTTTGTGACCACACACACACACAAACACACACATACACACACACAGACACACACACATACATACACACAGACAAACTACTTTCACACACAACCCACCCACACACACACACACATCACACACAGACAAACCACATTCACACACAACCCACCCACACACAAACACACACACACACATAACTAGCAGGTGTGTATGAGTGTGTTGGTGTGTATGTACACGTAATTTGTGCCTCCCTCTACTGAACAAACACATCATGGATTTAGATATTTATAGAAACAAAAATACCCAACTATGTCAGTCTGTCTGTTGGTCTTAGAACATTACTCTTTAATTATGGCATTGTAAATTTACCACAGAACATGAAACCCAGATACATGCAATACAGATACACTTGACGACTTAGAAACAATCATCCAGAATGGCAACATGCATACAATATAGACAGGTAAGGCACTGGATGATGATGATGATGATGATGATGATGATGATAGAAGGAGACATTGTTAAACAGACAAATATACAGACATAATTTTAATGAATTTGAATAACGAAGACACAAACAATAGACTGCACTATGTATTTCCTGACAAATGTCGCTGCGTCTCGACAGGTACATACTGCAGAAAATGCACACAACATGGACTTAAACAATACGATAAATCTTTCAAGCTGAATTATACCACACATATTCAAACAAAAATTTTAATTGTCTACCTCGGTAATTTTAAATAGAATATCACGTTTGTGTGACTGCACAGACTTGGTTTTTGTAAATAAATGGAAATCGCCTCTTGTCAAGGAGTATAAGGTCCTTGTCAAGGAGCGAACGGTGTGTATAAGGGTAGCCGGTGGACTCATTGGTTGTCCAGTGGCATGATGACCTTGAGGGTCCCCAGACCAACGGCCAAGACCTTCGGGGTGGCACTCTGCGTCAAATGTCGTCTCGACAAAGACCAACACCATCAAATGAAGGAACAGCCACACAAGAACACACAGTGGAACGAAGAAGAGATGAGTTTAATTGCTTCAGGATGCTGTGTTAACCACGGTGAACAAGCACACCACCAGTCGGCCGCATCTGCGTTAACTACCATCTAACTGATGCAATGTACTCCCGCCACAGACCATTCCTGACTTACATCTTGTGTTAACTACCATCTAACTGATGCAATGTACTCCCGCCACAGACCATTCCTGACTCACATCTTGCGTTAACTACCATCTAACTGGTGCAATGTACTCCCGCCACAGACCATTCATGACTCACATCTTGCGTTAACTACCATCTAACTGATGCAATGTACTCCCGCCACAGACCATTCCTGACTCACATCTTGCGTTAACTACCATCTAACTGGTCCAATGTACTCCCGCCACAGACCATTCCTGACTCACATCTTGCGTTAACTACCATCTAACTGATACAATGTACTCCCGCCACAGACCATTCCTGACTCACATCTTGCGTTAACTACCATCTAACTGGTGCAATGTACTCCCGCCACAGACCATTCCTGACTCACATCTTGCGTTAACTACCATCTAACTGATGCAATGTACTCCCGCCACAGACCATTCCTGACTTACATCTTGTGTTAACTACCATCTAACTGATGTAATGTACTCCCGCCACAGACCATTCATGACTCACATCTTGCGTTAACTACCATCTAACTGCTGCAATGTACTCCCGCCACAGACCATTCCTGACTCACATCTTGCGTTAACTACCATCTAACTGATGCTATGTACTCCCGCCACAGACCATTCCTGACTCACAACTTGCGTTAACTACCATCTAACTGGTGCAATGTACTCCCGCCACAGACAATTTCTGACTCACATCTTGCGTTAACTACCATCTAACTGATGCAATGTACTCCCGCCACAGACCATTCCTGACTCACATCTTGCGTTAACTACCATCTACCTGGTGCAATGTACTCCCGCCACAGACCATTCCTGACTCACATCTTGCGTTAACTACCATCTAACTGGTGCAATGTACTCCCGCCACAGACCATTCCTGACTCACATCTTGCGTTAACTACCATCGAACTGGTGCAATGTACTCCCGCCACAGACCATTCCTGACTCACATCTTGCGTTAACTACCATCTAACTGCTGCAATTTACTCCCGCCACAGACCATTCCTGACTCACATCTTGCGTTAACTACCATCTAACTGATGCAATGTACTCCCGCCACAGACCATTCCTGACTCGCTCTCACGTTACTACCATCTAACTGATGCAATGTACTCCCGCCACAGACCATTCCTGACTCGTTCTCACGCCTCCTTATAGTGTCCATATTGTGACCACGTATCCCGTTTGCGTGTGGTTGGCGTCCGGTGCTATCACCTACCACTGGTCAGACTCCCAGCATCTTCTCGGCAGGTACGATCAGCGTTCGAAGCGTGGCAGCCAGAAGAGAATGCCCAGCACATTATATTGACGGCGTTCTGTTGAGCAGTATGAGTGAATGAGCGTACATGTTGCTGTCTGGCTAAACTAGTGAGGGTTGGTGAACGATGAATGTTGGCGCATCTCTGTGAAGTGTTTCCTAATGGCAGGTCTGAGATGAAGCGTCTGTTCGTGTTGAAGTGTAGAGCTGAAGTGTGTCCTTGCGACAGTCGCGTTGTCAAACAACAAGACTTCGTGACGTAGCTTTCACTGTGCTACTTAGTGCTCTAATTTGTCGTGCTATCAGTTTTTGTTGACTTACATGTGTGAACATCAGTTCCTAATCTAGACGCCTGTCAATTACCATGTGACACCTCTGATAGCTTTAACGTGCGACCATTGTGTGTGTCCAACAAAACACTAACACATTGACCATTATCAATCACGTGACCGTTTTCCACAATATGCCGTCCAGTCGATGACACATGAGAATCTCCCCTCAACATTTCTTCCAGCTGTGTGTAGGCTTTGCCTAGTTACCAGTCTTTTTTTAATTATTGTATCAATCAAACTGTGTATGCGTTCTTCCACCTCTCTGTTCTGCCCATGTAGGTAGATTCTTTCTGTGTTATAGGAATAATGTTGACTGACGATCATCGTCATCGCACTCTAGACAGGTCTAACTGTGCTTCGATCTCCTCCTCAACTTCTCTTCAGGCTTAGATCGACTGATAGTACCAGTTCTGTGTTGGTTAGTCAAATATCTTTTGCTATTGACAAAATGTTCATGTCTGGCAGCTCACCACTTTACTCCCTTCTGTTCACTCAGGACAGGGGAGCATATTATCAGGTGTCTTAACGTATAGAGAGATATGATCACCAACACCACATGCCTGTTTTAGGGTGCTACATAGTGTTTGGTGATGCAGTTCTGCTCCATTGATAAATTAAGATAACAACTGGTCTGACTTGTGTGTGACCTGTAAAGAGTGTTTTCTTGTAATTAAAATACCCCAACTTGAGAAGGCAGTTAGTAATCGTATTCAGTTGCTAGGCACATTTCATGTACCTGTCAAAAATACCACGTAATGAAGATTCAAGAATGACGAATGCATATTAATAATGAACCAAAGTTGATGAAATATTGTTCGTCTTGCGCACAAAAAAAGGGAGTGTTATTTTATGTGTCAAAGAGAATCACATGTCATTTTTTCACATATTTAATAAAGTTCCAAATATTTGTTGTCAACTAATAGCGATTGGTTACTTCTTACCAAGAGATTCCCCATCTGATAGTACATTCTGTACTTAATTAACCATCTATGGAGTTGTCAGAACGAGAAGTTAGCAAAGTTGCATCCCATGTGGCCTATACAGAAATAACCTCCATGGTTGCATCTATTGATAATTAATGTAACAGCTATAATAATTGTCTTCACTCGGTTGACGGGCACAAAGTGCTGTGAGGTGTTAAAATTTTAGACGAGGAGATACCTAATGGGATCCCAATTAGGAGGGGCTATCAACCTCATATACTTTCCTTCGGACCTAGTAACGGCTCGTTGTCCACCACGTGAAGTTTCCTACTATAAGCAAGTTTCCTTCACGAAAAAAATGATAATAAACTTAATATGTGTAGGTTCCGATGGAAAGCGTGGGGATCAAGGAACTTTACTACTGACCCCAGGGAAGGAAGTACCCCATGCACTCTAAATAAAGTTGGGTCAGTATGTATATCTCCTCTCTCAGATGTAATCCCCACAGTCTCTCAGTAGATCATGAATGTCAAGACATCTAGGGATTGACAGGACATACATGAACATTACTGGACATTTAAGGTATCCACATAACAAACACAGTTAGTACATAACATGGTGTACTGTGTATACATAGAGATAAAGCTGTTACATAACAAGGTGTAGTTTTAGTGTAGAACAAACATTGTTGTCGTTGGACAAGATGTAAACCAAGAATCCCCAAAGTTGTTGGTATTTATTAAAATAATACAACAACAGGAAACAATGCATGAAAGTTGGTATTGTACATATTACAATGGTCACTCCAATGACAAAATCACCCTCCTCGGTGAACCCATTATCTCAATCCAATCATTGTGGCGAAAACAGCCATAGGTATCTAAATGACTGCTATGAAGTGCGTGCCTGTGGAACAAATTGAGGGTCACTGGTAGTGGTGTTCATGTGGAGAGCCATGCTGTTGGAGGTACCCTAGGACATAGTTGGTTTTCTCCATTGGTGCTGCCTCTGGTGTCCATAATTTCCAAGTACATATGGGATGTGTAGGTATAAGCGGTTAGGTATAAATTTCTGCTGGAGTTTTAGAGTGATCAGGAAGTTCCCCAGGGATGATAACCAGGTGGTATAATTATGCCTGATGCCTGTAGGGCTTTTACACAAAGATTAAGAGTATATATATGAGGGCTGGCATCTCTGCATGGACAGAATTCACTTTCACCATAAAGTGTGGGAGCATCAGTTCCTCTCGACCGGCCAACACATACCCTTCTGGAATAATGCAAACAAAACCGACCTTCTAAGAACCCCATACATAGTCAATATTCACAAACACACAAACATTATTTATAAACATACATGGAATGAAAGGGGAAAAAAAAGAAGGGGGGATTGGTATTGGTAGGAGGTTGTGATGTTGTTCCACACAAAGGTAATGTCACTACGCTCCTCTCCTTGGATGTAAGGTATTAAAACATATGTTGGAGCAAGATCAGCATTTATTGATAATACAGCATTTGTTCTCCAATAATATTTTAGTTTCCTAATGAGATAAACTCAGAATGATACAATGATATCAAGATAAGGAAAAATCATCCAGATGAGATCAAGTCCAGTTGAGAAGAAGGAATGGTCAGATTAAGATAAATGGAACAAAGCATGTTATGACATATATCTGTTAGAACACTGCCTGTTGGAATTCTGCATATTAAGATTTAATGCAATGGGTGACATTTGCAGGTTAAAGCAAAGCATGATGAAATCTATGTAGATTAAGACAAGACAGGAGGCATGGTCCTCTCTACAACCTTTCAGCATCCTACTTCTGTCATATAAATCTGGCCTTCATTTCTCAGGAGTTAAACCTGACTTTCAAATGCTTTTCTCATCTTTTAACATCATCTTTATTATTATTACAAATGTCTGTATGACAGGGGGAGGTTAATTCCACCAACTCCTTCTTCAGGAAAAGTAAGTTATAAACTAACATTACATATAAAATTCTCATAACGAAAATACAAAATATCTTTCATGAACAATGCACAAGCCATAACATAGATAATGCATCCAATCAGTACTTCAAATACAAGGACACGTGTCTCTCCCCTCTGTTATCTCCTTATCTCTTGGGTAATAGAGGCTACCAACGATGGCATTTAACCCGCCCATTGTCGTAAGTTAGCATCATACACACCTGTCAGTTAAAGTCTGTTGTACGGCCCTTTATTTGAATACATTTTGGCAGGTACTGACCATAACATTAAATTATTCATCGTCCTTAATGTGATTGATGCTGTCTTTGAGTGCAACTTCTAACAACCTTTGAGTACCAGGTGCATCTATTTTTTTAATCATTGAACATTAATTTTCATGCAAAGAACATGGCAATTGTACATGGCAGTCTCATGAAAAATAAGTGCAAAGAAGTCACATGAGACATTAAGAATTATGTGGACCTTTGCACAAGTAGTTTAAGAGATAGACTCATATAATCATCTACATACGCAACATGCAGTCCCTTACTACTTTAAACAGTGTGTAAGGACCTTGCTTGAGTTTAAGCGAGCGAACAAAAAGAAGAAGATTTACTCTTGTAGAATCATCAATGCATAGAATGTTCATTTGAAATGGGCATTACAAATACACAGAAAAGACAACTATATGCATTTAAGATAAAATAGCCTATATTTGCATAGAGAGACTTGCATTCGTAACCTGGTGAGTGCAGAAATGAACACAACATGGCGTTGCACCAGAATTTACTTTCGAACAGGAACATTGTTATGAAGCATAAATAACATGATTACACCGTTATATATAGATATATAAACATTCATTCATTTGGCACCTTGCCGTCTTGACAGACGATAGTTTGTGCTCTAAAAAGGCATAATAACTTTTAACTATGGCGGTAGCGAGTGTGACTGATAAGGCCAATTTGCGCTGTAAATGTCCGTTCACAGTGGGTGCATGTGAACATGTGGTCATTTCCACCATCATGCACCATCTTACGTCTCAACCGCTTGGTGTGTGACTTTTCTGCAATAATTTTCTCCTTTGACTTTATTCCATTTCTGATATTTGCCCTCCACGCATCACGTTCAGCGGCGACTTGCTCCCAATGTGCATTATCAATGCCTGTATCAATCATGTCCCGCTTACACACATCTTTGTATCGTAGTAGAGGCCGACCCTGAGATCTCTTACCCATCTGTAATTCACCAAAAAAGATATCCTTTGGTATTCTACCATCATCCATCCTCCTAAGATGTCCTATCCATCTAAGTCTACGAAGACTGAGCATGGAATAAACTGTCACACAACCTGATCTTTCCATTACTTCAGTATTTGTGATTTTGTCTTGCCACTTAATACCAAGAATTCTTCGCAGACACCGCATATGAAAGCTGTTTAAATTGTTCTCTTGGTGTGAGTAAGTTGTCCAGGTTTCACTGCCATAGAGAAGAGTACTAAGGACACAGGCTTGATAGACAAGGACTTTTGTTTTGGCAGTAAGCTTCCTGTTCTCCCAGACTCTTTTTCTTAACCTGTTCATTGTTGTTGCTGCCTTACCAATCCGGATGTTGATTTCCTGATCTAGGGATAATTTGCTATTTACCACTGATCCTAGATATGTAAAGTTTTCTACTATCTCTAGTTCGGCGTCGTCAATAAAGATTGATGGTACCCCATGTGCACCTTGTGACATAATCTGTGTCTTCTTTTTGCTAATTGTTAAACCAAATTCAGAACAAGCATTGGAGAATGCAGATAGTAGACATTGCAATTCTTCCTCAGAGTGGGTCGTAACTGCAGCATCATCTGCAAAAAGCAACTCTCTGATCAGTACCCTCCTAATTTTGGTCTTAGCCTTCAATCTCTGAGCATTGTAGAGGCCGCCATCTGAGCGTGAGTGAATGTATATACCACCATCCTGATCACGAAATGCATATTTCAGTAGAAGTGAAAAGTATATTCCAAAGAGGGTGGGAGCTAGTACACAACCTTGCTTAACTCCACTCTTGATTTCAAATTCTTCAGAAGTTGCACCATCAAACTTGATTATACCCTTCATGCCTGTGTGGAACGATTCCACAATGGACAGAAGAGTTGGTGGGCAGCCAATCTTCTTTAGTGCCTTGAACAGACCCTCACGACTGACCAAATCAAATGCCTTTGTGAGGTCGATGAAGGCAATAAACAGTGGTTGATTCTGTTCACGGCATTTTTCTTGCATTTGTCGCAATGAGAATATCATATCAGTGGTAGACCGGTTCTGTCGAAAGCCACACTGTGATTCGGGGTAGACTTGATCTCCTAGGACTTGAAGTCTGCGCAGAACAATTCTGGCAAATAATTTTCCAACAATACACAGAAGTGAGATACCCCTATAGTTGTTACAGTCGCTCCGATCACCCTTGTTCTTGTACAGCGTTATGATGTTTGAATCTTTGAAATCCTGTGGGACTTGTCCTTCACGCCAGCATAGCTCTATTAGCTGGTGGATCTGTAGAGTGAGTGTTTCTTGCCCACTCCTGATAACCTCTATTGGAATCCCATCCTTACCTGGAGCCTTGCCTGATGCAAGTTCATTTATAGCACACTTAACTTCTGTTATGGTGGGAAGTGTGTCCAGGTGGTCAAGAGTTGGTAGAGCCTCTATGGCATTTAGGGCATCATCCGCTAGTTTGGTCTCACTTGAGTAAAGCTCCAAATAGTGCTCTACCCATCTGTCCATCTGCTGTTTCTTATCAGTGATGACTTCTCCAGTCAAGGTTTTCAGCGGTGCACTTCTTTTGATCACTGGACCACAGGCTTTCTTTATTCCTTCATACATGCTTCTTATGTCTCCCTTATCACTTGCGATTTGAATGGACTCACATAACTTGATCCAATAATCATTTGCACACTGCCTGGCAGCCTTTTGCACATCCTTCCTAGCTTGCCTTAGCTCACTCAGAGTGTTACGCGTTGGTCTTTCCTTGCTTCTTAAGAGAGCTTTCTTCTTCTTATCAATCAAGGGCTGCAGAGTCTCGCTGTTGGCCGCAAACCAGTCCTGCCTTTTATGATCCACAGTGCCGTAAACCCCTACGGCAGTTTTATAAAGCGTTTCCTTAATTTGACCCCACTTTTCATTTACTGTACAATTTTCTGGTGTATCAGTGAAAGCGTCTTCAAGTTGCTGTTGAAACTGAAAGCACTTTTCAGGATCATGAGTGTTAATAATATTAATCCTGGGGCTAGATTTGTGTTTAGCTGTGTAGATTCTCTTTGGTCTCAGTCTAACCCTTGCAACAACCAAAGAATGATCCGTATCACAGTCAGCACTGTGGTAACTTCGAGTCAATGATATATGGTTCAGATGTTGTCTCCGTGTGATGATGAAGTCCAGCTGGTGCCAATGGCCGGATCTTGGATGTTTCCATGTGACCTTATGCATCTCTTTTGTTTTAAAAAAAGAGTTTGTAATACATAGGTCATTACTGGTGCAATGCTCCAGCAGCCTTTGCCCATTTTCATTCATGCGACCGATGTTGTATTTTCCAAGGGACACTGGCCATGAACTCGAGTCCTTGCCCACACGAGCATTCTCTCCATAGCACAAAGCCTGGGCTAAAATATAGAGATCATGTGTTGCCCATGCAGCATGATCCCTCTCTCGGCCTGCCTAGTTCACTCCAGAGGAAAGGTAACACCCCTACATCTGGAACAAGACAAGCTGCAGAAGCTGCCGGATCAGCAAAGCATTGCTCTAACTGTCCGCCTGTCGGAGCTTCGATCCTAGACCAGTCGCCAACCAAGGCTTAGGGCCTGGTCAGCCCTGCCATGACAATTTTGTCTTTAGCTTGCATTTCCTCGCACCAGGGTAAGGCTTGTACCCTCCCAATTGTGCTCTTCCGCCCGAAGCCGTTGGCACAATGTGGGGTGTCGGGTTTGGTAAGCGCCGCCCAACGTTCGGCGCTAACAGAAACCAGGTAGTACCGTCTACTGTTATACGGTAGCTCAGTCATATCTGACTAAGACCTGACTATAAACAATGCATTACCTTTATGGTCAGGAACATCAATTAAAGACTTGTGGTGTGTGATCCCATATGGGAATAGCCAGAACACTGGTCACCTCACCTCCCACTTATCGCATTGTTGACATCTTGCATTCTTGACCCGGACTGAGCTAGAATGTTCTGCTAATATTTTATATTTTTACGACATGCGTGGGAATTTTAAATCAAGCCAGTCGAAAATCTGCTCTACGCCTACGCTGTCTCCAGCTTCGTCCGAAATACTGCGGTGTTTCGATGTGGAAATATATTTTATAAAGGTTGGCGAATTGTCGATGAATGTACAGTATGTGACACTGGGTCAAGCTAAGACAATGTCTGATATCCGTGTAAGACTGTGTCGACCTGGGTCAAGCCAAGACATTTCCTGATATCCGTCTAAGACTGTGTCGACCTGTGTCAAGCCAAGACATTTACTGATATCAGTCTAAGACTGTGTCGACCTGGGTCAAGCCAAGACATTTACTGATATCAGTCTAAGACTGTGTCGACCTGGGTCAAGCCAAGACATTTACTGATATCAGTCTAAGACTGTGTCGACCTGTGTCAAGCCAAGACATGTCCTGATATCCGTGTAAGACTGTGTCGACCTGTGTCAAGCCAAGACATTTACTGATATCAGTCTAAGACTGTGTCGACCTGGGTCAAGCCAAGAAATTTCCTGATATCCGTCTAAGACTGTGTCGACCTGGGTCAAGCTAAGACATTTCTTGATATCCGTCTAAGACTGTGTCGACCTGTGTCAAGATAAGACATTTACTGATATCCGTATAAGACTGTGTCGACCTGGGTCAAGCTAAGACATTGGAAACGGCTTGGGATGTGGTTCTAATCCAAGCCCACCGACCCTGCGGTCAAGCTAAGACATTGGAAACGGCTTGGGATGTGGTTCTAATCCAAGCCCACCGACCCTGCGGTCAAGCTAAGACATTGGAAACGGCTTGGGGTGTGGTTCTAATCCAAGCCCACCGACCCTGCGGTCAAGCTAAGACATTGGAAACGGCTTGGGATGTGGTTCTTATCCAAGCCCACCGACCCTGCGGTCAAGCTAAGACATTGGAAACGGCTTGGAATGTGGTTCTAATCCAAGCCCACCGACCCTGCGGTCAAACTAAGTCATTGGAAACGGCTTGGGATATGGTTCTAATCCAAGCCCACCGACCCTGCGGTCAAACTAAGACATTGGAAACGGCTTGGGATGTGGTTATAATCCAAGCCCACCGACGCTGCGGTCAAACTAAAACATTGGAAACGGCTTGGGATGTGGTTCTAATCCAAGCCCACCGACCCTGCGGTCAAACTAAGACATTGGAAACGGCTTGGGATGTGGTTCTAATCCAAGCCCACCGACCCTGCGGTCAAACTAAGACATTGGAAACGGCTTGGGATGTGGTTCTAATCCAAGCCCACCGACCCTGCGGTCAAACTAAGACATTGGAAACGGCTTGGGATGTGGTTCTAATCCAAGCCCACCGAACCTGCGGTCAAGCTAAGACATTGGAAACGGCTTGGGATGTGGTTCTAATTCAAGCCCACCGACCCTGCGGTCAAGCTAAGACATTGGAAACGGCTTGGGATCTGGTTATAATCCAAGCTCACCGACCCTGCGGTCAAGCTAAGACATTGGAAACGGCTTGGGATGTGGTTCTAATCCCAGCCCACAGACCCTGCAGACGAAGCTCCAGCTTCTATACTTGAGTTCAAAACGTGCAAATGACAAAATAATGGCTTCAATAAATACCGATCGATGGCTGCGGTTTTATTTCCAATAGGTAGTTAATTGTCTCTGGATATAAGCTGAAGTGCGCGTTAACTTACACCACGCGATATAAACGTCTGCAAATTATATTTGTAATTACTGCACGGGACGAGTTGTTATTGCTGAATGCATGTTTGATCACGATAATATACACAAAACAACAAGAGCAGACTAGATAGTCCAGCTGCTGGTTGATCAACAACGGACAACACAAGCATTCTGATCAGGGAATCTGATTGCCAACAAGTCTACCACACTGCAAACAGTGACCGTGATCTTCAATATGAAAGTCGTATGCTGTGTTCTATTGTTGGGTCTTCTCTGCCTGGAAGCTCTAGGACGACGCCGTCGTAAGTTGCGCAAAGTAATTCATTTAAATGTGTTATATAGAACTCAAACATGCCACCAGCTTTGATATGAGCCATACCATTTAATGGAAATATTAATTGAGGAAGCCGTTACGACCACAGAGACAGTTCATAAACAAATTGACAAGTATCATATGACGCTCATAGAATTAGAAGAAAGAAGTAGAGACTACAGGCCACACTAGACAATATAACAATTGAAAGCTATAGCTACCATACCGGGACTCAAACCTGTCACCTCCACATGAAGACAACGTCTCGCTAAAGGAGCATGTGAACTTCAACGCGTCACCAACTAGACACCGCTAAACAATCGTGCTGTCATTACCATGAACACATGAACCCACAACTATGGGACAGATCTCTATCAAACTATTGAAATAAAAACACACGCTAAGAATGTAATATTAATCAAGCAAAGGCCAAATAAAACACACATAATTTAGATCGTAATGCTGGTTGACTTCCGACATGGCAAACTAAATCTTTCAATGTTTATGTTGTCTAGAGGTCCTCTCACCTCTACTTGTTCCCCCCTCTACTTCAGTGAGCGACATATAATACTTTTGAATTTTCATGTCATGCGTTGATTTCACTTGAACACATCCTAAGCACTCGTCTTGCTATTTCAATGGGGGAACAGCGTAACGCGTTCCAGCACTGCTACCACAGACGGAGATCTCAGATTTGGAACTGTTACTGTTTCGTGTCGGCTCCATAGTCATCTACCTAATGTGTGCAATTGAAACTGGAACTCTACAATGTCGTCTAACCAAGTTATAGCAGTCGCCTAGATCAAGGAGTGTCGACTCCATAGTCATCTACCTAATGTGTGCACTTGAGACTGGAACTCTACAATGTAGTGTAACCAAGTTATAGCAGTCGCCTAGATCAAGGAGTGTCGACTCCATAGTCATCTACCTAATGTGTGCACTTGAGACTGGAACTCTACAATGTAGTGTAACCAAGTTATAGCAGTCGCCTAGATCAAGGAGTGTCGACTCCATAGTCATCTACCTATTGTGTGCACTTGAGACTGGAACTCTACAATGTAGTGTAACCAAGTTATAGCAGTCGCCTAGATCAAGGAGTGTCGACTCCATAGTCATCTACCTAATGTGTGCACTTGAGACTGGAACTCTACAATGTAGTGTAACCAAGTTATAGCAGTCGCCTAGATCAAGGAGTGTCGACTCCATAGTCATCTACCTAATGTGTGCACTTGAGACTGGAACTCTACAATGTAGTGTAACCAAGTTATAGCAGTCGCCTAGATCAAGGAGTGTCGACTCCATAGTCATCTACCTAATGTGTGCACTTGAGACTGGAACTCTACAATGTCGTCTAACCAAGTTATAGAAGTCGCCTAGATCAAGGAGTGTCGACTCCATAGTCATCTACCTAATGTGTGCACTTGAGACTGGGACTCTACAATGTAGTGTAACCAAGTTATAGAAGTCGCCTAGATCAAGGAGTGTCGACTCCATAGTCATCTACCTAATGTGTGCACTTGAGACTGGAACTCTACAATGTCGTCTAACCAAGTTATAGAAGTCGCCTAGATCAAGGAGTGTCGACTCCATAGTCATCTACCTAATGTGTGCACTTGAGACTGGAACTCTACAATGTCGTCTAACCAAGTTATAGAAGTCGCCTAGATCAAGGAGTGTCGACTCCATAGTCATCTACCTAATGTGTGCACTTGAGACTGGAACTCTACAATGTAGTGTAACCAAGTTATAGAAGTCGCCTAGATCAAGGAGTGTCGACTCCATAGTCATCTACCTAATGTGTGCACTTGAGACTGGAACTCTACAATGTAGTGTAACCAAGTTATAGCAGTCGCCTAGATCAAGGAGTGTCGACTCCATAGTCATCTACCTAATGTGTGCACTTGAGACTGGGACTCTACAATGTAGTGTAACCAAGTTATAGCAGTCGCCTAGATCAAGGAGTGTCGACTCCATAGTCATCTACCTAATGTGTGCACTTGAGACTGGAACTCTACAATGTCGTCTAACCAGGTTATAGCAGTCGCCTAGATCAAGGAGTGTCGGCTTAAATCCAACATTCGGCAAAGCTGCTTGTGATGGATAAGTCATCTTGCAAGGACCACTCTCTTAGCAGGGATCATAGTGCAGGTTCACGATTCAGTGCTGACGAATAATACAGGGCCAAATGTGACTTCCCGTTTGGACAGAAGGACGATATACCGTCATACTAGGGTCATCGTGATTTTTGTTTTGTTTCGTAGTATCTTCTACAATTGCAATGCTCAGTGAACAAAAATTTAATTTGTAATACGTGTTCATTTGATTGTGTACCATGTTTGGTTCAAACTTACATGTTATTTGACACTGAATCAAGTAATAGACGGTGTTTAGTGCAGGAGAGTCTGGTATACTATACCACCCCATCAAGTATGAGGATGGAGGTGGTGGCGATCCTTACGTGATCAGCTGGTTGAAGGGCAAACAGCATACACATGTCATGACTGTTAACGGACTGATATTACTTGCAATTGAAACGAGAGAAAGAGGGTTGAAGTGCTACATAGAGCCTGTTCTTTTGTATGGATGTGAAGCTTGGACAACGAGCGTTCAAGCTTAAAAGCATCTGATAACTGCAGAAATGTGGTTGCTGAGGAAAATGCAAAGAAAACCATGGACAGAAAGAAAAACCAATGACCAAGTACTACAGGAGACAAGTGAAAATCATAAATTGATTAGAGAAATTAGACGTAGACAGTCAAAATCTTTTTGACATGTTATGAGAAGAAATGGATTGGAGAAATTAGTGACAGCTGGCAAGATCGAAGGGAACAGACCAAGAGGAAGACGGAGAGGAAATACCTGGATGGCTTGGCCACATGGCATGGACGAGACAGGAACGAGCTGATCCACGAATATGGTGATCGAGTGAAATGGCGAGTCATGACTGCCCACGCTTTCCGGCACAGCACATGCATGATTGATTGATTGATTGATTGATTGATTCATTCATTCATTCATTCATTCATTCATTCATTCATTGATTACTTGCTGGGAAGGATTAAACTGTATGTAGTGTGATATGCTTCAATTAGAGATTCAAAGACATGGCGCATATGTAGATCAATGTCCGCACGCATGCTGGTGAGTTGGGGAACGAGCAGGCGGACACATTAGCTGGGTCAGCACGAATAGGTGGGACTCATTAGCTGGGTCAGCACGACTGGGTGGGACACATTAGCTGGGTCTGCACGACTGGGTGGGACACATTGGCTGGGTCTGCACGACTGGGTGGGGCACATTGGCTGGGTCTGCACGACTGGGTGGGGCACATAGGATGGGTGGGACACATTGGCTGGGTCTGCACGACTGGGTGGGACACATTGGCTGGGTGGGACACATTAGCTGGGTCAGCACGAATAGGTGGGACATATTGGCTGGGTCAGCACGACTGGGTGGGGCACATTGGCTGGGTCGGACACATTGGCTGGGTCTGCACGACTGGGTGGGACACATTGGCTGGGTGGGACACATTAGCTGGGTCTGCACGACTGGATGGGACACATTGGCTGGGTGGGACACATTAGCTGGGTCTGCACGAATAGGTGGGACATATTGGCTGGGTCAGCACGACTGGGTGGGGCACATTGGCTGGGTGGGACACATTGGCTGGGTCTGCACGACTGGGTGGGACACATTGGCTGGGTGGGACACATTAGCTGGGTCTGCACGACTGGATGGGACACATTGGCTGGGTGGGACACATTAGCTGGGTCTGCACGACTGGGTGGGATACATTGGCTGGGTCAGCACGGCTGGGTGGGACAAATTGGCTGGGGCAGCACGACTGGGTGGGGCACATTAGCTGGGTCAGCACGGCTGGGTGGGACACATTAGCTGGGTCAGCACGACTGAGTGGGACACATTGGCTGGGTGGGACACATTAGCTGGGTCTGCACGACTGGGTGGGATACATTGGCTTGGTCAGCACGACTGAGTGGGACACATTGGCTGGGTGGGACACATTAGCTGGGTCTGCACGACTGGGTGGGATACATTGGCTGGGTGGGACACATTAGCTGGGTCTGCACGATTGAGTGGGATACATTGGCTGGGTCAGCACGGCTGGGTGGGACACATTGGCTGGGTGGGACATATTGGCTGGGTCAGCACGACTGGGTGGGACATATTGGCTGGGTCAGCACGACTGGGTGGGACATATTGGCTGGGTCAGCACGACTGGGTGGGACATATTGGCTGGGTCAGCACGACTTGGTGGGGCACATTATCTGGGTGGGACACATTGGCTGGGTCTGCACGACTGGGTGGGACACATTGGCTGGGTGGGACACATTAGCTGAGTCTGCACGACTGGGTGGGACACATTGGCTGGATGGAACACATTAGCTGGGTCTGCACGACTGGGCGGGATACATTGGCTGGGTCAACACGGCTGGGTGGGACACATTGGCTGGGTCAGCACGAATGAGTGGGACACATTGGCTGGGTCAGCACGACTGGGTGGGACACATTGGCTGGGTCAGCACGACTGAGTGGGACATATTGGCTGGGTCAGCACGACTGGGTGGGACACATTTGCTGGGTCAGCACGACTGGGTGGGACACATTGGCTGGGTCAGCACGGCTGGGTGGGACACATTGGCTGGGTCAGCACGACTGGGTGGGACACATTGGCTGGGTCACCACGGCTGGGTGGGACACATTGGTTGGGTCAGCACGGCTGGGTGGGATACATTGGCTGGGTGGGACACATTGGCTGGGTCAGCACGGCTGGGTGGGACACATTGGCTGGGTCAGTACGGCTGGGTGGGACACATCGGCTGGGTGGGTTACTGGTTCACGATAAGAGACGAGATCGGGGCATCTGTGGTGAACGCTCGTCACAATCTCGTATAACACGCTCGACACCACATGCAGGACAATTGGAAGACAACCGCCGAGTATTGATTTGTTAACAATGATATGAATGCTTGACGTTCAGAAAGAAATAGTAAACTACTGCACGTAAACTCTAGTACATCGCAGACAGTCCAATATTGCTGGGGTTGATTGCGACGTTCTGTATAGGACATGTAACTAACTTAACGGCTTATTTGCATTTCAGCTAACTTCTGTTACTTGGAAGCGGATGGGGGATTCTGTTTCGCTCACATCCGGCAGTACTCTTACAACTGGCCGACAAGAAGGTGTGAGCCTTTCATCTATGGAGGATGTGGTGGCAACAATAACCGGTTTCACACCATCGAAGAATGCCAAGCTACATGCGAGGTGGAGAGATACATATCTGTCGGAAACTACAGCAATCAAGATCCGCGTTATGCGTATGTCTAAATGAGCGACATATAATGACAAACAATAAGGACACGATAACACACACACAGACCTAACATATTTACAAAACTGACTAGGGACTTAGTACGCGTAAACAAAATAAATAACGTTCTAGGAAATAGGCAAAAATAAGGTAATGATGAGATAAAAGTTAAGACAACTATCAATAAGATAATCATGAAAAAAACACAAGAAACATCCCGACGGATTAGTGGCCACTACATTTCTCAATAACAACAGTAACATATAAATCAGAATTAAGAACATTAAACTGAATTTAAAACACAATGACTGACTTGCCATCTTGACAGACAATAGTTTGTAAAATGGAGTTATACCTCCCCATAGCACAAAACTTTGGCTGAATATAGAGACATTGTGTTGCCCATGCAGCATGCTAACTTTCTCGGCCTGTCTAGTTTACTTCAGAGGAAAGGTAGCACCAATACGTCTGGAATAAGACAATCTGTAGAAGCTGCCGGATCAGCAAAGCAGTGCTTTAACTATCTGCCTGTCAGAGCTTCAATCCTAGACCAGTTGCCAAACAAGAATTAGGGCCTGATCTGACCTGCCATGACATTTAGTCTTTAGGTTGCATTTCCTCGTACTAGGGTAAGGCTTTTACTCTCCCAGTTGCACTCCTTTGACCGAAGCCGTTGGCACAATGTGGGGTGTCAGGTTTGGTGAATGCCGCCCAACATTCGGCGCTAACAGAAATCAGTTAGTACCGTCTACTGTCATACGGTAGCTCAGTCATACCTGACTACGACCTGACTTTAAAACACAATAAATGTGTTAGAATTAGTTACACAGGGAAAGGCGAAGGAAGAATGCGTCACAGCTATAGGTAGAAACATCTTTTTGATTTGTTCTTGAGACAGGTATTGACTACCGGAACGTCGTAGTTATATTGTGTTTTATTCATACTTATGTTATTAACTGATGTCTTCGTTGTTTTCTAAATTGTTATATTATTGTCACATATTCTCCCCACATTTTTATTTTACTTTTATTATTTTATTTACGTGGTCTAAGGCCCTAGTCATCTATGTGTATATGTGTTTGTTTTTATTAGGTGCCGTCAGTATCGTATAATACATGTTTGTGTCTTCACATATTGTTAAATCTTGCCGCAGTCGCAATCTGTCTTGTCCATATACACAATAAATACGCTGAAGGTCAGATTCGTCTCTTTGTCCATGGATTTGTGAGTACGAAACCAATATATTTATACAAAATGTGTATCCCATTTAGTTGTGACGAAATAAGTTGAGTTGAAATAGGAAACTACAGCACTGAAATCAGAACTTCCCACACGCGCTTCGTCCCTTGTTCAACAGATAGTGAAGAGTCACGTTGTTAATGGTTCCAACTGCCCTCTGATTGAAAGTTCTCCAGCACTTCCCTCTCAGTGTTGAGATTCGTTCAGATCCCATGCCAATCACCTGCCATATCATTCTCTCCACATACGGGTGTTCAAACTGTTCCCCCGCCATATAATTCTCTCCACATACTGGTGCTCAAACTGTTCCCCCGCCATATCATTCTCTCCACATACAGGTGCTCAAACTGTTCCCCCGCCATATCATTCTCTCACATACGGGTGCTCAAACTGTTCCCCCGCCATATCATTCTCTCACATACGGGTGCTCAAACTGTTCCCCCGCCATATCATTCTCTCCACATACGGGTGCTCAAACTGTTCCCCCGCCATATCATTCTCTCCACATACTGGTGCTCAAACTGTTCCCCCGCCATATCATTCTCTCAACATACAGGTGCTCAAACTGTTCCCCCGCCATATCATTCTCTCCATACGGGTGCTCAAACTGTTCCCCCGCCATATCATTCTCTCCACATACTGGTGCTCATACTGTTCCTCCGCCATATCACTCTCTCCACATACTGGTGCTCAAACTGTTCCCCCGCCATATCATTCTATCCACATACGGGTGCTCAAACTGTTCACCCGCCATATCATTCTCTCCACATACTGGTGCTCAAACTGTTCCCCCGCCATATCATTCTCTCCACATACTGGTGCTCAAACTGTTCCCCCGCCATATCATTCTATCCACATACGGGTGTTCAAACTGTTCTTCCGCCTTCTCTAGCTAGTCCCACAGGCGCCCGATGACTTCTCCCTTTCCCATAAGTAATCTACCACTGTTAAGAGCCAAAAAACACCTCTTGTTGTGTTTGTGTGAGCAATGCGCTTTGAGCGTAGTGCGCACTTTAAATGAACACAGGAGTGAAAGAGCGGTTGAAGAAAAAAAAAGACGCCACTCGAGCGGAGACCGTGGTAGCAGACGATCGGCTCTAAACCAAGAGTTTGGCAATGGCGAGCTATATTCTATATTGCCGCCGATATGTTAATAGTGGTAGTGGTAGTATCACTGGCAATTAGTTTAGTCATAGTATGTTTGTTGTATGATTGCGTGATCCTGTGAAACAATGTGAATCTTTTAATAAGAAGAGAAACTTCGTTTTCTGAAGGAAAAAAAACAGTCATCCTGTCATTGCTTCGAGGTTCGGGAATGTCATTCATCATCAACACGATAAACTGCAGCAACTACTTCATCATCATCGTCAGTCACGGGATAGTCTTCTACTCCATGACAACCACCGAGAGGTGAATTCCCTGTCACCTTATCAGCCTGTTCATTGCCCCACCCTCCCGTAAGACCAGGGCAAAAATCCATACAATTCTCAAAATCTTTGATCTCTTAAAGGAGGCAAGGCATTCTACTCGAAACATTCATTTCGCCACCTTGTTAAGCATACTCCGTGAGTCAGAAATGAATACAGTGTGTGTTGCAGCTGTCTCCCCCACCTATCGGAAGGTGGCTATTAACTGCTTCCACCTTCATTCTCATGCTGGAGGTAGTAGAAGTTGTGACAAAATGAATAAGTGATAATTACTCTTACTCTTAATCTCTAAATAGTATATGTTCTTGTCATATCTCTCTCTCTCTCTCTCTCTCTCTCTCTCTCTCTCTCTCTCTCTCTCTCTCTCTCTCTCTCACTCTCTCTCTCTCTCACTCTCTCTCACTCTCTCTCTCTCTCACTCTCTCTCTCTCTCTCACTCTCTCTCTCTCTTTTACACACATTCACATACATATGAGAACGCACCCACCCTCCCCCCTCAACACACACACACACACACACGATACAATTAGAAGTTACCCTGCATAGAACCGGGCATTTTCCCAAGTCCCATTAGAACCCGATGACGTCACACTACATAAGAAGCCAGAGGCTGTTGATTGAGGGGATTACAGAACTATTAGCTTAATGGGCCATATAACTAAGATACTACTCAAGGGCATACGAGAAAGAATTTAAAATAAACTAGTTGAGGCAGTTGCTAAAGAACAATTTGGTTTTCGCAAAAGCGGCGGCACCAAAGTAGCAATAATCTTTTTCAGGGTGTTAATTGAAAAATGCACAGAAGACAAATGTATATTTCTGTTTTATTGACTACAAGAAAGTTTTTAATAGAGTACAATAATAACGCAGAGATACAAAAACACTAATACAAGCAGAAAAGTTCCTCTGTTTGCCAGGCCTTCCTATGAAGAACCGATTTTAAAACTTAGCTATGGGGCGGTTGAAAAGAAGTAGTTTTATCCACCAGGCCAAACAACTCTGCAGAGAAACCATCGATCTTCCCGCAGTTGGTATCCCCCTGACAACTATTCCAGAGCGAACCCCGTGGAAAGATAAACATAGAATATCGCTACAATTCCAGACAAAAGTGAGAGGAATATTTGACAAGGAAGAACAGAACAGTGTACCGCGCAGAACAGCCACTCTCAGCTTCCTTGATGACAAATACCCACAGGATCTCTGGATCCGAGTCTACACAGATGGGTCAGCACAAAATGCTGTTCGAAATGGAGGAGCGGGAGTGTACATAGAATACCCAAATAGTACTAGGGACAGGGCCAGAGTTCCAACAGGAAAGTACTGCCATAACTATGATGCTGAAATTGAGGCAATCAAGATAACCACAGAGAAATTACAAAATACCAGCCATGGTACACAACCTGTGGTGATATTGACAGATGCAATATTCCTAATAAGGCGCTCCTGTGTGAGAAATTGCCAGTTCTAAGGACACTACTTTCAGAACTTAGCAGTCAGCGTAAGGTCACCATACATTGGATACTATCCCACTGTGGAGTCCCCGGAAAACGACAGAGCTGATCGATTGGCTAAGGAAGGAGCACATGAAGAACAACTTGATGTGCCCATTACATACCACCAAAAGAAAAGAATGATCAAATCAGTCAGAACGCCACCAAACCTTACTCAAGACGACTACCACATTATGGACAGGCCAGAACAGGTCATTCTTCTGCGCCTCAGAACAGGACACAATAGATTACGCAACCACATGTATACAAAATTCAAGATTGGTGACTCAGCCATGTGCACATGTGGTTTGGCGTCGCAGACAGCAGAGCACATATCTCCAGGACTTGCCCAAACTACAACATATCCAGGCGAACCTTCTGGCCTAGAGAGACAACAGTGGAAGATAAACTCTATGGACCGCTGAGTGTACTAAAAAAAGACTGTTAGATTCATACAAGAGACAACATTGCAGTTATAAACATATTTCAGGCGAACGAAAGAAGAAGAAGAAAAAGAACGACTAATTACATGTATTCAGGACATAAGAGTAGACGGAAAGGACATCATACTTATTAGTAATTTGTATTGGGAACAAGTGTCGTCAATTAGATACGGAAATAATTATTTATCGCCTATAGAGATAAAAAGAGGAGTATGGCAGGGATGTGTGTTGTCCCCAAGCCTGGTCAACCTATAAATATTTGTAAAAAAAAATGTTTAAGCAAGTCGAACTTACTGGACTTAACATCAATGGAATAATCATGAACAATCTTAGGTATGATGGCGATACCGTGTTACTAACAGAAAACGTACAAGAGTTACAAAACCTAGTGGAACAAGTAAACAGGCATAGTGCATAATGTGATTTAAATATTCACATTAAAAAAAAAAAAAAAAACATCTATGATAATTAGCAGTGGAAAGGAGAGGTCATTAATGAACATCGCAGTAAACGGGGAGATACTAGAACAAGTAACAAGTTACTCCTATCTTGGACATGTAATAACAGATGATGGAAGAAGTGAAATAGAAATCAAATATATAATAGGAATAGCCAAACATGCTATCAGCAGCATGAAAAAAGTGTTAACTTCTAGAGAAATTAACACCTGATTTAAAAATGAAAATGGTCACATCTTGCGTATATTCAACACCATTATATGGCGCAGAGGCCTGGACATTGAACACGCAACTAGAAAGTTGAATAGAGGCCCTGAATATGTGTATATACAGACCAATATTTCATGGAAACAGAAACAATCAAATACAGAGGTTCTAGAAAAACTGGGAATGAAGAGAGAATTGATGAAAGAAATAAAATAAAGGCAAGTTAAATATTTCGGCAACGTTAAAAGACATAACACTCTTATAAAAGCCATACTGGAGGGCAAGGCTGAGGGCAAGCGAGCAAGAGGTAGACAACAATACAAGTGGGCAGATAACATCAAGAGATGGATGAACATCAGCCTGACAGAATCTACCGTCAAGGCGAGAGACAGGCAGTGTTGGAGATCCACTGCAGCCAACCTGCATTGTGGAGACGGCACTTTATTCATTGAGTGACATATCACCACAGTCTGTGCGACCGATTGTCCTCTTGACCGCTTGACCTCTTGACCGCTTGACCTCTCGGGTAGTCAGATCCGATACCCGGTCTTATCGAACCAAGTCGAACAACTGCAGGTCCCGTCTACATGTTGTACATCTCACCGCAGTTGAGATATGTCTCTGTCCAATGATGGTGCGTGGTCTAGGGACCAACTCTTCCAGAGGTTTAATTTTCTATTAGTGTAATTAGAAACAGTACAGTTCTTCATGCAACCACGGAAGACAAGAGTAAGGTAGGAGTGTGAGACTACAGTAACGTCAGACTCGAACTTTTCAGAACCTAATCCTTCCGACGGGATAATCTTGGTGCCACCTGACATTGGACGTCAAAACATGCTTCCACTAGGTCTAGGGAAGATTCCCCTAACTAGTTATGCTTAAGGTACATGTTTAAGTGGATGATAGCATGAGGATCCGAGTTGGCGCTTGCCGCTTACTCTTTCCTTTCAGGTGTTAAATGGTGTATGAGGTCTGCAGTGATGATATGAGACCTCGCCTGTGTGGATCAGAAATTCTACACTAAATCGATGTGGTATACGACTTTTACCATGATCCTATATGGTAGAGGAATTCTTCAAAGAAGGTTTGGTAATGAAGGCTCTAGTAAACTTATGTTGTATATAATTTCCGCGCGGAAGCTGAACTTCCAAAGGAAGATGTCGTTTAGTTGCTTTATCCAGAGGACAACCCCGGCTGGGGAAACGTCAGAGCTCTGGGAGCATTTCAGCTTGAACCTCAGTATTGAATACCACCGAACCTTCTACGAGATGCCACTTGAAAGATTTATGATTTCACAGTGATACGTCTTCATGAAAGCGTATAGACACTCATCATTTTATTATACTATACCATTGTTCTGAACCAGACTCAGATGGAATCCACTCAATCCTGAGTTCCAGCCATATCTGCAGTTTAGTCGTTTACCAGAAAGTAGAAGTCCACACGAGACACCTATGAGACTGTGCTATAGTTAGTTAGTTAGTTAGTTAGTCGACAGATCATCCTCGTTGCACATCGAACCATTCAGTCCATAAGTGCTCGGATCCCCTCCTCAGCAAATCCCGTAGCGTGTAGCGGCTAACGACGCCAGTTCTGTGTTGGTTTATCAATCTTCTTTGGCTTCCTGCGTAGTGTTCTTGTTTGGCCACCCCTCTTTTAATTTGCTGTTCCTGCAGTCTGGCCATTGTTGTAGATTCACAGTCATCACTTGGTTCTCGCAAAAGTCTCACTTCTCGTAGAGCATTCAGAATGTCAGCCTGGTCCATGGCGCGTCCGCCCTCCACAGTAGCCTCACCTGCGAGCTTGTCAGCCCGCTCATTTCCGTGTACTCCCGCATGACCTGGCACGAAGATGAAACTAATCTTTGCCAGCCGAGACCGCTTCAGAGGCAGCAGCCATTCTCTTCGGATCGACCCCTCATCTATCCTCTTGATCATGTTCATTGAGTCGCTAAGGAAACAAGCCCTAGTGAATGTCTGTGTCTCGAGCGATGTTATTGCTTTACTTACTGCCATGACTTCCATGGTCAGGCTACTTGTGGTTTCAGTGAAAGCACCAGAGTCCTCCTTCACAATTCTCCCTCCGGCCCGAGCTGTAAAGGCCCATGAGCTTCTCACATATCGGACGACCGACCCATCTGTGTAGATGACCGCGTCACCGTCTAGCGAATTCTCGAAAATCAAAGCTTGTACTTCAGCCTCAACAGCAGCCGGATTTTCTTGTCTGCATTTTCTATCTAGTTGGATGCAAACTGAAAAGGATGTGCAGAAGTCTGTTGGCACTTGCACCCACTCCTCGCCAGGTTCTAAGTCCTCAAATGGACACACCTGTTGAAGAATGTCTTCGGCTTGACCCATCCACGACCGTCCTCTTTTTAACCTGCTGCCCTTCACCTTCCTAATTTCACTATGCAGTGGATGTTGTGTGTTTGCGTTAATTCTGAGGTAGGCGCGTGCCCTGCAAACTTGTATTCTCTTTTCAATGGTTGGAAAATCAAGAAGGTAGCGCATCGCCCTGCATGCTGTATCTCTTGTACATCCAAGAATAATGCGCATAGCTTCATTCTGTATCCTTTCCATCCTTTCTATCTGCTTATGGCTGAGAGTCAGGATTGCCATTGCATACTCCAAAACAGACATGACCAGCCCCTCGTACAGAAGACATAGATGGCGCTGCTCACAGTTTGCTGCCGCCATCACCCGCATCGCTGCCAAACCCCGCTTGGCCTTTGTTATCACCTGGTCTATGTGCACATTATAAGCAAGGCTTCGATCAAACCGTATCCCTAGGTAACTCATTGCCTGCGTTCTTTCCACCGTCTCTTGGTGGAAACTGTGCTATGTTTATCTTGAGTGATCTCTTATAGTCATGTTGAGGAAACTCTACGTCACCCAACCAGGGGTGAAGCCTCACTTGACAATAATTAGTGAATGGTACCAGACTCTATTTTCAGCTATTGTCCACGTGCATCAGGGGATACCTCATGGTCGAGTATCTCCCATCCAGACTGTGTAAGCAGAGCAGTCATAGAGACAATAGTTATTGACATTTCTCGCAGTTAAAGTTGTGTGTTCTTAGTCCAGTCATCGGAGGTTCTGGTGGCTAAATCCCACCGTTTGATCACCGGTTGCTTGCGGACGAACAGTGCACAAGTGTTCCAGACAGCAGTGCTGGGAAAGAGCCGGGTGAGTCTTCTGGACCGACTCGAAGGAAACACCTTCAGATCTTCTGCTATACCTCATTATGACCCCGGACTCATCTCTGACTCTCTAACATTTTTTTCTATATTGAATATAGAACATTTCCGATCAGGACGTTCCTTTCAGACACGTGTCTATAGTGTACATTAAATTGTTGAATTGTTAACATGTCTTCTATACAGTTATTAGGTGTGATCTTGGACGAGGCATGAGAGTTAAAGTACCAAGGTAGAGGGTAGGGGGTCAATAATAGTAGTATCAGTGTATCTACCTGTCCAACCCCTGAGGTTAGTATACACGTGATTGACTGGGATACCTCGGGGTTTATGTTCATTCACAACAGCCGAGGCCATCCTATTACAACAGGTCGTCACTAGGAAGAACTAAATACCACAATGCAATATACAAGTGAATCGGTACAATTACCTCGGAACAGTCATAACATCTGATGGGAGATGCCTTGTATAGATTAGAACATGAATCGTCTTGGCGAAAGTAGCCAATGAGCTAGGTTCTGCAAATGACATGCTACTGAATGAATGAACATATATATATATATATATATATATATATATATATATATATATATATATATATATATATATATATATATATATATATATATATATATATATATATATATATATATATATATGACCGAACCAAATTGCATAAACCCGGTACAATAAAGTCAATAATCCTCTTGACTTGTTGTTTTCTTTAAAGAAGTGATAATACTTTTCCAGTTTCCCTACCCCCGGCTGCTAAATATAAGTATCTCTCCATCCCTTGTTTTGTCTGTCTTTTGTTTCCCTCTCAATCTCCCACAATAATTAAAATAACACAAATCCTAGTCTTTTCCTTGTTTTAATCCATTTTAGGGAGAACACTGATGCACATCTCCGAATACAGTATACAGTAGTTGATCACACTGCCTATGCTCTTGTGTCTACTGGATTTCTGTGTTTCTGTCTCATTTCCTGCGAGTGCTACTTGTGGCTAAAGTAAAGATCTCGTCAGTCGCCTAATGTGGTATTCCAGCTGATACACTACGCAGGGAGTTGTCACTCTGAATTCGTGAACAAGCGGGTTTAATACTGGATGTAATCCATTGAATCTTGTAATAATAATCCCCGCCATCATTCCCTTGGTGCTGGCCCAGTTTTATATCCATTGGTGTCTCTAGAAAGCAGCACGTCACGTTTACATGATTACGTCATCACTACGATGAATGATGGTAGAATACCAAATGACATAATTGTTTGTGAATTAAGATGGATAAAAGATCTCGGGGTCAGCCTTCACTACTGTACAACGATGTGTGTAAGAGGGATATTAATGATATCTTCATTGATACTACACCTTGGGTGCAAGTCGCCGCTGATCGCGTTGCATAGATGGAATAAAGAGAATTGGGAAAATGATTGCAGAAAGGCCACACAATGAGCGTGTGAGACATCAGATGGTGTTGCTGGTGGAAATGACCGCGCGATCACATGCACCCGTGTGGACGAACATTTACTGCACGAATAGGTTTATTCAGCCACATTCGCTACCTCCATGGGTTGAAGTTTGCGTATATTTTCTAATCACAATATAAGAAACTGTCGTCTGTCAAGATGGCAATGTGCCATTACAATGTTTACATCGCTGCTGCCAGCTTCTAGAAATCCCAAGGAAGACAGTATTGCTTGTGATCAAGACTTTTTGCTTGACCAGCGTTACCAAATCTCAACTTAACTTGTGTGTAATTTCTTCGTTTCGGCTAACGAACTGTGTATCTAGATCCACATAGATTGATCACGTGACGCAACTGTCCATACATTGACCAAAGAGTTACCTCACCAGCTTTCTCCGCAGTGTTTCACTGTTTGCCAAAATTGACAAAAGGCTGGCCAAGAATATCGTGTCATCTGATGCCATGTAACAAATATTACTTTACATCACCCTGTAGCCTAAACTATGCGTTATTGTAGTGTTTTTGTTTGCCACGTAATAAATACTCGTGTACAACAACCTGTAACCTAAACTGTGTGTTATTGTAGTGTTTTTGTTTGGCATGTAATAAATACTAGTGTACAACAACCTATAACCTAACCTGTGTGATACTGCAGTGTGGTTGTTTGCCTTGTAACAAATACTCGATCACAACAGCCTGTAATATAAACTGTGTGCTACTGTAGTGTTTTTGTTTGCCACGGATGATGAAGAACAAAGGGAAGTAATTCAGAGAAGTTGCGTATCACGTGACATTAGTTGTGTGGTACACGGGAAAGAGACGGTTGGACAAAGTCAGTCTAGCCAGGGTCCCAGTAGAGAGAGGACGTGAAACGTGTCAAAAGGGAAGCGAGATGAAGTCAACAGTGTTCTCGCATTTGAACAACGCATCAGCCTGAGGCGAAAGTGTTAGACACAAGCCGGACGGTCAATTGAGTGGCCATTGCAGTTCAGTGACCGCTCGCCGAGTTGACGGCGATTGAGATGCACCATGCCGATGTCAAGGGCAAGTGACTGTAAGTTGCTGATAGAGTAGCCATTGTATTATAGCGGTGTTTCGGACCGATGTACAGTAGTTAGATGTGTTAGTTACGATCGCACTATTGATGTTACGTGCTGCGATCCTTGTGCATAATAAACACTTAAGAATGGCAAGGACAGGGAGTTGTTCACTGTTTTCAGGCGATGAATGTTCCTGTTTATTTCTGTCACTGCAGCTGAACCAACGAGCCAGCAATCAGCTTCATGGCAGAAGTGGGGGGCTCGTGTATCAAAAACAGGAGCACGTGAATACAAGGTCACTTTCCAAAGAAAAACGGCAACAACTAGTTGTAAGATAAATAAAGGTCACCTTGGCGCCATTGGCAATTGGCAGATCAATTCAGCAACAACTTGCTACAAGATAAACAAGGTCAGCGTGGCACTATTGGCAAGTAGTAGAACAAATTATCAAGAATCAATTAAATGATAAACATAGTCACCTTGGGTGTTATTCACAAACTTTTGATCAAGTCACTAACATCCAAACAAAGGAGAGACAAGGTCACCTTTGGCGCCATTGTAATTTCCAAATGAATTCATCAAGAAACATGTACAACTATCAAACCAGTGCATCAATATCCTCGTGCTAGATGAACATTTGAGTCACGACACTGAATTCAGAAATATAAATTAAGCAACAAATATTAACAATATAGACCCTGGCTGGGACAACATGTAGTTGTAGTTGTTAACTTCAAATATACGGTGTAAAGGCAGGCACTGACAATAACTCATTGTGAACAAGTCTATGAATAAACAGTTATTAACTGCCTAGAGACATTCGATAACAGAGAAAAAGATTACCCAAAAACTGCGTCCACGAATACAACGACGGCACATCATCATGTGTCCAAACTACTGAGAGATAATCCTACGAACAGTAAAAACTCATAGTACAAAGACATATTATCAAAACAGTGACGATGTCTTAATTTTGACTGGAATTTCTTCACTATAGCCATATAAGTAGTAGGGAATGTGGTAATTCATACTATTTTGTGGATCACTCAAAATTTTTACCAAACACCTCAAGACAGCGAAGATGTCCACAAATCCATTGGGAATCACAGCTTTAACGGACAATCAGTAGTATATCAAGCTGTTTTCCACTTGAGTCGAGAATCCGAATTTTTTCCAAGACAGTTGTCTGAATTTCGAGTTTGGTCTTCAATTAACATCCAACGACTTAGACAACCGAAACAAGAATACCGATTTAGTCCAGAACTTCAACACAATATCACAACAATGAATCGGTAGTATACTAAACTTTTTCCACTCAAGTTGCAGAAAATCCAGAATTTTCCTACAGAGCGATCTGAGGTCAAGCCTTGGTCTACTATCAATACCAAACACCCACCACAACTTGGAGGAAAATACCTGACCAGTGAAGGACCTCAACGCAGCAGCAGCAACAATGCATCAGGCGAGTTAAATCACCTGACTGTGTTTGTATCCTTTTAGGCGGCTGTTTAGAATAGATATTTGGATACTTTCTCCACAGATTTTTGTCGTTTTCACCATGAGTGCTGAGCTAATAACAGCCTGAGTAACTGATAGATAATAATTAGAATTCTCAGCAGTCGGGAATAAGATTATCTTGTGGTAATCAAATGTTATTAGTATTCCATTGGTTTATAAATTAATATGTGGTATGATTTATATGTATATTTGACGATGTATAAAATGTATTATTTGTCTCGTCAATATAATATTGTAAACAGTGTGACATCAATATAACTCCGCTTAAAAGTTACCAATTGGTTTGAACATCACGTGAGAACTTCACAAGGATAATTTCCAAAGTAGCACATCATCACAAAGGCATACACATAAACAATATAGCGTGTATATTATTGACATCTTGTGTTACTTATACAGAATATTCAGTAAACATGTCATCATTACAAGACTTCATAATATTAGGAGAGAAGTTCTGTTCCATAGGAGTTAAACTATTAACGCTAGTAGAAAACAAACTCGTAGAACGTCGAAACCAGATAAGAGAAGACAAAGTAACAACGAAAATACCTAGAGTATCAGAAAATAAACAAAGTAATAAAAAACAAACTACTTTGTGAAAAACAAAAAACTAGATTTAGAAACAAAAAGAATACAGTGCGAAATAGACAAAATAAACACGAAAAAGGGGGAAAGGTACCAACCACACAAATAAACGACATCAAACCAACGAAATGTCATCTTTGTCACAGCTTGGGTCATGAAGCCAGAAAGTGTAAATTAAAACAAATAAACAAAGAAACCGCTAGAATTAAGGTACCCCAAAAGATAAACACAACAAGTACACGAAATAAAAATAACATAAAATTACCAATAAATAGTAAACAGACGGAAAGCCACAATAGAACAATACAAAAAGGAAATACAGCAAATATCCTAAACTGTGATCTAAAAATCCAAAAAGCAGTTGTCAATGGGAAGACAACCACATGCCTAAGAGATTCCAGAGCATCGCTAGTCGAGGTGAAACAAAAATTAGTTAACTCAAAAGACTCCAACCATCCATCATGTGCCATGCCGGTAAGCGTGGGCGGTCATGTTCTGCCATCTCACTCGATCAACAGAGTCGTGGATCAGTTCCGTGTTTCTGTCTCGACCATGCCACAAGGCCAAGCCATCCAGATACTTGTTTCTAGGTCTTCCCCTTGGTCTGTTCCCCTCGATCTTACCAGTTGTCACCAAGTTCTCCAAATCATTTCTTCTCATAACATGCCCAAAAAATTGTGACTGTCTACGTCTAATGTCTCTGATCAGTTTACGATCTTCATTTGTTTCTTGAAGGACTTGTTCATTGGTCTTTCTGGCTGTCCATGGTATTCTTTGCATTTTCTTCAGACACCACATTTCTACAGCCATCAGATGTTTTTCAGCCTGGCTGCTCATTGTCCAAGCTTCACATCCATATAAAAGTACAGGTTCTATGTAGCATCTCAACACTCTTTTTCTCGTTTCAATTGACATCTTTTTATTGGTCAGTATGTTTTTCATCTTGCTAAAGGCTACTTTTGCCATGGCGATCCTTGTTCTAATCTTTTCAAGGCATCTCCCATCAGATGTTATTACTGTTCCGAGATAATTGTACCTATTCACTTGTTGAAGAATATTCCCATTTACTTGTATATTACACTGTGGTATTTCGTTCTTCCTAGTGACGACCATAATCTGTGTCTTTTTACAATTTAATTCTAACCCTTGTTGTTCACTGTGTGTAACAACTGCATCTACTAAATTTTGCAGATCATGTTCATTGTCTGCAATCAAGACTGTATCATCTGCATATCTAATGTTATTGATGCATCGTCACCCAATGTTGATTCCTTCCATATTTTCAATATTTCTGAAAATATTTTCACTGTACAGGGAAAACAGATCTGGAGACATTACACATCCCTGTCTCACACCTCTCTTAATAGGCTGATATTGGCTTACTTCATTATCAACTCTTATGGCAGCTTGTTGTTTCCAATATATGTTTTTTACAAGTCTAAGGTCTTTCCCATCAATTTGTAGATCTTCAAGCATCTTTATCATGTTGACATGTCTCACTTTATCAAAAGCCTTTGTGTAGTCAATAAAGCAAAGGTGTAGCTCTTTGTTTACTTCTATAGAACGTTCGATTACGGTTCTCAGTATATACACAGCATTTACTGTACCCTTGCCTACTACAAACCCACATTACAAACTACACAGGGGAAAAAGTTAAGTGTCGAGCTTTTGGCGGAACCATCGAAATATATGACATAGCATAGATCAAAATCAATAGCTCATATTATACAGGCAGATTAAAAGCAGCCGTACTACCAAAACCGTGTGCGGGATTAATAATCGGCAGCATACTACACGTAAATAACATCGTTGCAAACGATGTGACAAGAGCACAACAACATAAAAATGTAGAGGAAGAGAATAACCTCACTCGACAAGCAACACCAATAAACGACAGACTGATTACAAACTTACAAACCACCGACTTGAGAACATTACAGAAAGAGGACAGGTCATTACAAACATGCTTCCAACGAATCAACCTACCATCCAAACAATCAAAACAAAGTAGGTGGAAATTTATATTACAAAATAACATCCTCACCAGAGAATACAGAAAAGGCCCAGTGCTCCTTTCACAAACAGTGCTACCTCTCCAACATCGCAGCAATGCGCTGAAATTGGCGAACGACTCTCCATTTGCAGGACATATGGGGATGGCCAGGACAAAACAGAGATTATTAACTCAGTTATACTGGCTAGACTATTCCAAAGACGTGAAGAACCATTTCGTTCCTGTGAACTATGCTAAAGGACGACCCAAAAGGGTCGACACCCAAAAGCAATGGTTAAAGAAACAGATCTGGCTTCAAGACCGTTCGAGAAAATAGCCGTCGACATTGTTTGTAGGGCCCCTCAACACGACAACGGACCGAGGGAACAAGTACATCCTAACCATGATGGACTTGTGCACGAGATAGCCAGAAGCGATCCCACTAATGGCAATATCATCCAAGTCCATATTAGAATCATTGCTTCTTATTTTCAGTAGGATAGGACTCCCATCATGCATCTTGTCAGACAGGGGTACTCAGTTCATTTCAGAAGCAACGCAACGGGCGTTGTAAAGACTAGGCATAAAACAGGCATTTAGTACACCATATCATCCCATGCCCAAGGGGGTGAATGAAAATTTCAATGGACTACTCAAACGAACGTTAGCCAAAATAACGGTGGATCGCCCAAAAGATTGGGATATAATGTTACCTGCAGTCCTGTTTGCATACCGAGAGGTACCACAAGCAAGTACTGGCTTCTCCCCGTTCGAACTCGTGTACGGGGCAAACCCAAGAGGCCCATTATTACTATGGAACGAGCTACTCACCGGCCAAGTACACGAACACCCGAAACGGGAGGCGTACGAGAGGTGACAAACCTACGGGAGAAGCTGATAACGGCCTGCCAAATTGCTAAAGCTGCATTACACAATGCAGGACTAAAATACAGGCAGTACGACAACAGGAACGCCAAGACAATAGTCTTGAAAGAAGAAGACAAAGTCTTATTATTGCTCCCAGACCCCAGAGATTCACACATGGTGTCATGGCAAGGTCCATTCAAAGTATTTAAAAAAATAACTGATGTGGTCTATCAAATACTGATAGGAAATAGAAAAAAAAAACTACCACATAAACATGTTAAAACCTTTCATAGACAGACGACCAGATGAAACAGAGACGGAAAACCAAATATATCCTAGAGAAGCCTCGGTATGTTGGGTCATAAATGAGCAACAAGAAGACACGTTGACAGAAAAAATTCCAACACCAACAGTCAACACCACAGATAACTGGAAATCAATACAAAGAAATCCAAAACTACCAGACCAAGACAAACAACAATTAAGACAATCACTGAAGAAATTCAAGAATATTTTCTCAAACAAACCTGGCCGAACAGATCTAGTAACGCACAAAATAACTTTACTTTCGAATAAACCAGTGAAAGTAAAGCCCTACCAAATACCAGTGCATTACCAACAAAAGGTTATATCTGAAATAAGTGATCTAGATCAGTGTGGGATAATACATAAATCTACCTCCAGTTATTGCTCACCATTAGTAATAGTCAAGAAGAAAGACAATACATTGAGAATCTGCGTTGACTATAGAAAGATCAATTGCACTCACTCTTTTAGACGCAGAACCCATGCCGAACATTGACGACCTCATTGACGGCATGGCAAAATCAGTATTATTTTCCAAAATAGATTTAATCATGGGGTATTGGCAAATCCCAATGGACAGGGATTCAATGCATATCACTGCATTTGCTACACCCTTAGGCCTCTATGAATGGGCCTATATGCCTTTCGGATTAAAGAATGCCCCTAGCACGTTCATGAGAATGATGCGCAATCTGTTACCAAACATTAAAAATGTAGCATCATATATGGATCATATTTGTATCCACACGATAGACATCCAAGAACACAATGAAATCCTAGAACAGAAATTACAGAAAATACAAGACCATGAATTGAAAGCAAAACCGTCCAAAGTCGAAATAGGGTATAAAGAAATCCATTATCTAGGCCATAGAATCTGTAATGGATTCCAAAAAAACAGACCCCACCTAGTCACACAGATTTTGCAAATCAAAGCTCCTACTACAAAAAAGGAGGTAATGAGCATACTAGGGCTTATTAATTACTACCAAAAATTCATCCCAAATTTTGCAGACATGACGTTAACATTCTCAGAGCTACTCAAAAAGGACCAACCGAACAAGATTACCTGGAACGACAAACACGAAAGATGTTAGAACAGATCAAAACACTCAATTTACAACCAATTTACAACCAATTCTCAAATTACCAGACATTACGAAACAATGTATACTACAGACGGATGCAAGCATATACGAAATCTCAGCAATACTGTTACAAAACCATAATGGACAACTGCACCCGGTATTATATTACAGCAAAAAGCTGACAGAAAAGTAAAGGAACTATTCCATAACAGAACTAGAAGCATTAGCTTTAGTGGAAAGCATTAAAAAGTTTTCAAAATACTTATTGCGGAAACTATGCATGGTACTATCAGATAATTAACCCGTAAAGGTATTCAGAGAAGGTCATCCAAAGAACTCAAGAATCCACAGATGGCCCTTACTCCTGCAAGACTACGATTTCGAAATTTGCCACATCCCAGGCAAAGACAATAATCTGGCAGACCTATTGAGTAGATTATAAAAGGGGGAAAAGCTACTCAGAATATGACGATACATCTAGAACAAAACATCACACCGTGTATGCGTATATGTCGTGTACAAGAGAACATCAGTTACCATACAGTCCAACTCTGTGATATGTAAATAGACGATATACATAAACATTTTAATATAGAAATATGACGGGGAAAAAAGAAGGGGGTTGGTGCTGAATGAATGCGTGGGTCAGAATATAAACAAACTGTACTCTGCGGCAAGAAAATAATTTAAAACTATTATACTTAAAGTATAGAAAGGGTAACAAAGAGATACAGTTATCCAAGTATTAAGTAAAGCTCTGAACTGCCGCATAGAATGAATACAAGTATCAGCAGTCAATTTGACATTTTAAGTTAATTAGGTTAAATTGATTCAGATATGTACATAGTTTTTCCAATAGACTGGGATAACATAGGATAGATTGAGTCTTCACACACATGATTATTTATGTGACATTTTTATAAGTACAGATTATGTGTCCATAACAGAACACTTAATAATAGATCTTCGTCAGCAATAATAAAAGGTGATAGAAAGACCAATCAAGACTATTGCAGACGACACAAATCAGAATTTATAACGATGGTTGCATCAAAAACACCACGAAGCAACAACAATCAACAAACAAATTGCAAAGAATGACACGAGTGGATAGTGGTATATAATTTCAATGTTGATGCTATAATAGATAAACATATATAGCACATTTTTTAATTTTCTTTCAATTGATAACATTGCATGAATATATCAAATATGTCAATGAGATTTAGTGATATTAATTGTATGCTCTGATTGACATATGCCATGTTATAAATGTAAATACAATTTATATCGTTGTGACAAGACCGCCGGGGCTTGGTCTGGTTTGCCACGATAGATACTATCCCCTGCCTTTGCTCCAACCACCTCAATAGCACTCTACATCTACCAGGCCCCACACAAGCCGGGACAGCTTAACCTTCCCTCCCTCACCTAGGGTTCCAAACCCCAAGGGGGCTCGGACCAGACACCAGTCATATCACTGCCCAAAGTCATAGCTAAGAGAACAAAATTTTAATTCTGAACTACGTCAACCACAACACAGAGAAGGATGGCTGAAAGCCAGACTAGAAGAACTATGTACAAGATCAAAGACGCAGATGAGTATTCATCATCATGGAGACGGACGATAGCTCGTGCGGTTGTCCAGTCGTGGTAGCGACTCACCCAGGCTCCTCCAGTGGACCGGAACTCCAAGGTCTGCTGCCTCTCCAAAGTTCCCTCTTCACACAGAGAACCAATCAAGGGCTGATCAAGCGCAGTACCACTGCCTGACTGACACTGCACCGATGCACAAGGATCCTTCCTTGCTGTCGTACTATTCCTCTCGTCACACTCCTGATGAAGTCTGGGCCGACCCTAGAACATTAGCGGTCTCCCACTTGCAGAAAAAGTACATGTAAGCCCCAAAACCGGTTTTTTTCAAA
>JACEFZ010024930.1:437500-545380 GCA_014155875.1 Cepaea nemoralis | reverse complement strand
ACAACCATTTGATTACAGCAACAACCATTTGATTACAGCAACAACCATTTGATTACAGCAACAACCATTTGATTACAGCAACAACCATTTGATTACAGCAACAACCATTTGATTACAGCAACAACCATTTGATTACAGCAACAACCATTTGATTACAGCAACAACCATTTGATTACAGCAACAACCATTTGATTACAGCAACAACCATTTGATTACAGCAACAACCATTTGATTACAGCAACAACCATTTGATTACAGCAACAACCATTTGATTACAGCAACAACCATTTGATTACAGCAACAACCATTTGATTACAGCAACAACCATTTGATTACAGCAACAACCATTTGATTACAGCAACAACCATTTGATTACAGCAACAACCATTTGATTACAGCAACAACCATTTGATTACAGCAACAACCATTTGATTACAGCTTTTGTAGGTCAGCATGGCCGAATAGATAAGAATGTGCATACTTAAACATCTGTTTTGCTAATGCCGAGGAAAGGGGTTCAACCCCCATTCTGGACAGTTGGACTAAAATATTGACTTCTCGTCCTTGACTTGGGGACGTAAATTACAAGTACCTGTGAAGCCGGAGTGGGTTCGTCTGATGGCGAGGGACACTGGTAATAGGGAAAGCTAATCCTCATGCACAGAGGATGTCATCAATGGAATGGATCCAGAACACCCAGGACCAAGATCTGTGGGGAGACTTGAACGTCTACGCAACTTTTCACAGCACAAATAACAACAATGCTGTAATAATAGTTTAGCTGCACACAACAAACAAGGGAACTCATCATATGATTTATTTCAAAATAAAAGTCCATTACACTCAAAACCAAAACAATAAGTATAATCATTACGAAAGCAGCTTTAAATGTACAATATATAAGGTATTCATAAAATATAGAAATGCAAAACAATAAGAGTACAAATGCATAAAGTATAATTAGCACCACCAGGGAAGTTGCTTCCTCACTGGGTCTTTTGAAGGAAGACCAGAAATGATTACAATGATACACACTTCCAAAGGCAGTTGTCAAAAAGTCTTAACTAAATATTCTTATTATGTACATGTTATTACTCTATTATAGATATGGATATGGAATATTTGACTAAACTGTTGTTACATAGTTTGATTTTAGTTTTGTTGTTGTTGTTTTTTTTTTTGTTCGCTTCTTTGAACTCAAGCGTAGTCTATACACATGCTATTACTGTTTAGTGCACTGGGCTTATTTTTGCGTGTAGATTAACTTTCCTTATTACCAGTGTCCCACGCCATCAAGTGAACCCACAACAACTTCTGAGGAACTTGTAATTTACATCTCCAAGTCAAGAATGAGACGTCAACATTTTAGTCTGACAGACCGGTAAGGGGTTGAATCCGCTACCTAGGCATCAGCACACTGGAAGTTTAAGACCGAGCGCCCTTGTCCTGTCCTGTGACTACAAGTGTATGGACTATGCTTGAGCTCAGAGCGAGCAAACAAAAACAAGAAAGAACTAGAAATAGAATTAATAATAAACATGTTATTTTAAAGAGAAATAACAATGGTGTTTGTGGCCAGTTCTCAAACAAAATACAGCAGAGTTATAAGGCTTGAAGTTGTTAGCAGGTCAAATATATATCATATTGGCTCATTTATGTATTGATAATTTCAGTTGTTTTATTAATGATGTTTCAAAAACTGGCAATCATATCTAAGTAATAACTGTCATTCATGCACAGATAACGGTGTTTGGAGTGATATTGTAAGTTCTCAGTGTAATATATATTCTGGTAAATCTGTATGTTCTTGGAATATCACTTAATATGATACCTCATGTTAACTTGTAAATATAGTTTGTACATGTTTGAATAAAACAGCATATTATTACTATTAAAGTGGGTATATTTTAAGTATTCAGAATAAGTAATTTTAACATATTAAGGCATTTAATATTAGGCTTTATCACATCTTAAACTAACAAAACTGATATTCAGACAACCTATTCAAACATCTTTGTTCTTATATATTAAACATATGGTGAAAAACAGAGCTCTATCAAGCTCATCCTGATACATGAAAGTAAATCATCGACAATTAGCAGATTATTGAGGAATTATGTGGAAGCTGCAGATATGTGGTTTCATAGAGGAATGATGAGAACCACTTGAGCAGATAAAAAACATAATGAAGATATATTGAAAAAAGTAACTCATGAGAAGACAGTCCACATTCTTTGAGCACATTATGAGAAGATGGAAAGCTTGAGTACGTCATGACAAAGGGAGAGCTGGAGAGGGAGAGCTGGAGAGGGAAAGCTTGAGTACGTCATGACAAAGGGAGAGCTGGAGAGGGAGAGCTGGAGAGGGAAAGCTTGAGTACGTCATGACAAAGGGAGAGCTGGAGAGGGAGAGCTTGAGAGGGAGAGCTGGAGAGGGAGAACTGGAGAGGGAAAGCTTGAGTCATCATTCTCATTGGCACCTTGCCGTCTTGACAGACGATAGTTTGTGCTTTAAAAAGGCATAATAACTTTTAACTATGGCGATAGCGAGTGTGACTGATAAGGCCAATTTGCGCTGTAAATGTCCGTTCACAGTGGGTGCATGTGAACACGTGGTCATTTCCACCATCATGCACCATCTTACGTCTCAAACGCTTGGTGTGTGACTTTTCTGCAATAATTTTCTCCTTTGACTTTATTCCATTTCTGATATTTGCCCTCCATGCAACACGTTCAGCGGCGACTTGCTCCCAATGTGCATTATCAATGCCTGTATCAATCATGTCCCGCTTACACACATCTTTGTATCGTAGTAGAGGCCGACCCTGAGATCTCTTACCCATCTGTAATTCACCAAAAAAGATATCCTTTGGTATTCTACCATCATCCATCCTCCTAAGATGTCCTATCCATCTAAGTCTACGAAGACTGAGCATGGAATAAACTGTCACACAACCTGATCTTTCCAATACTTCAGTATTTGTGATTTTGTCTTGCCACTTAATACCAAGAATTCTTCGCAGACACCGCATATGAAAGCTGTTTAAATTGTTCTCTTGGTGTGAGTAAGTTGTCCAGGTTTCACTGCCATAGAGAAGAGTACTAAGGACACAGGCTTGATAGACAAGGACTTTTGTTTTGGCAGTAAGCTTCCTGTTCTCCCAGACTCTTTTTCTTAACCTGTTCATTGTTGTTGCTGCCTTACCAATCCGGATGTTGATTTCCTGATCTAGGGATAATTTGCTATTTACCACTGATCCTAGATATGTAAAATGGTCTACTATCTCTAGTTCGGCGTCGTCAATAAAGATTGATGGTACCCCATGTGCACCTTGTGACATAATCTGTGTCTTCTTTTTGCTAATTGGTAAACCAAATTCAGAACAAGCAGTTGGAGAATGCAGATAGTAGACATTAGCAATTCTTCCTCAGAAGTGGGTCGTAACTGCAGCATCATCTGCAAAAAGCAACTCTCTGATCAGTACCCTCCTAATTTTGGTCTTAGCCTTCAATCTCTGAGCATTGTAGAGGCCGCCATCTGAGCGTGAAGTGAATGTATATACCACCATCCTGATCACGAAATGCATATTTCAGTAGAAGTGAAAAGTATATTCCAAAGAGGGTGGGAGCTAGTACACAACCTTGCTTAACTCCACTCTTGATTTCAAATTCTTCAGAAGTTGCACCATCAAACTTGATTATACCCTTCATGCCTGTGTGGAACGATTCCACAATAGGACAGAAGAGTTGGTGGGCAGCCAATCTTCTTTAGTGCCTTGAACAGACCCTCACGACTGACCAAATAAATGCCTTTGTGAGGTCGATGAAGGCAATAAACAGTGGTTGATTCTGTTCACGGCATTTTTCTTGCATTTGTCGCAATGAGAATATCATATCAGTGGTAGACCGGTTCTGTCGAAAGCCACACTGTGATTCGGGTAGACTTGATCTCCTAGGACTTGAAGTCTGCGCAGAACAATTCTGGCAAATACTTTTCCAACAATACACAGAAGTGAGATACCCCTATAGTTGTTGCAGTCGCTCCGATCGCCCTTGTTCTTGTACAGTGTTATGATGCTTGAATCTTTGAAATCCTGTGGGACTTGTCCTTCACGCCAGCATAGCTCTATTAGCTGGTGGATCTGTAGAGCGAGTGTGTCTTGCCCACTCCTGATAACCTCTATTGGAATCCCATCCTTACCTGGAGCCTTGTCCAGATGCAAGTTCATTTATAGCACACTTAACTTCTGTTATTGTGGGAAGTGTGTCCAGGTGGTCAAGAGTTGGTAGAGCCTCTATGGCGTTGAGGGCATCATCCGCTAGCTTGGTCTCACTTGAGTAAAGCTCCAAATAGTGCTCTACCCATCTGTCCATCTGCTGTTTCTTATCAGTGATGACTTCTCCAGTCAAGGTTTTCAATGGTGCACTTCTTTTGATCACTGGACCACAGGTTTTCTTTATCCCTTCATACATGCTTCTTATGTCTCCCTTATCACTTGCGATTTGAATGGACTCACATAACTTGATCCAATAATCATTTGCACACTGCCTGGCAGCCTTTTGCACATCCTTCCTAGCTTGCCTTAGCTCACTCAGAGTGTTACGCGTTGGTCTTTCCTTGTTTCTTAAGACAAAACACAGACTGTACATGAAATACCTAACCTATAATTCGCACGTTCAAGCGCTCATTAAACAAACAGCGAAAAAAGTGTACCAACTCGCCAAAATTAAAAACTTTCTTGGAAACTATTCTATACTTCTCATATACAGACACACTTTGACTACTGCTCTACAATCTGGGACGGTTGTTCTAATTCAAACACCAAGCGACTTTACTCGCTTCAGAAACGGGCCATGAGCCTAATTTATAGCAAACATTTATCTGACAATCCTAGCCTGCATAAACGCCTTCAGTTACCACCACCCCGCAAACGCCTGCTTTTCAATAAAGCTAAACTAATTAACAAAATCCTGCATCGGAATGCCCCAAATTACCTTTGGCCATTGTTTAAATATAATGCTAGACACAGTAAACGTTTAAATATATTACACATTCCGAAGCCTAGGATTTACTTATACAAAACAAGCTTAACGTACTCTGCAGCTCAGCTGTGGAACAATCTTCCACAAGAAATCAAAGACATCACCAATTCCTATTCATATAATCGCAAACTATTCGAACACTATCTCAGTACAGATTACCTTCCCCCTTAATAATAGAGATAATAATAATGATAACGACACCCTAGTATAACAGCCAGATCCCTTTTGGTTAGCCAGTATATTCCACATGGCTAATAACAAGTGTCAGACCATTATCTAATATTACTGTGTCGTGTAGTTTTGATGTTCGCATTTTGCCCATGCCTTTGTAATGCATTTGTTATATTGTTGCTGTTCTCTGTTAGCCTTGAATGATGTTTGAATGAAATAAGGTATGAAAGAGAGTGATAGACTTTGGGCTGCTTGTTGTCAGCTTCCCGGCTTCTGATGGGTTGATTGCGTTCGTTACTGTCTTGATGAGGTTTTACATGTCTGGACAGAGTCGAGCACTTGTTGAGGCCCGGAGTAATTGGGTACCCACCCTGTCATATGGTGCTGCTTCATTCAGGGAGTTTTACCAGTTGTCGTCTCTCCTGGTGTTCCTTCTATTTCCCCGTCGTGGGTTGCCTTCGAATCTTCTCGGCGTTCGCCAGTCGGGCCTTGGTGGTGAGCGATATCGTTCTTCCTCTGTTGCTTCTTCCTCTGTTTGTGCTCTTGTTTCCTCTGGTTCGGGTGAGGCTGTCTGGGTCTTGGTCTGGAGCAGGTCGAGCACCTCATGACAAGTGTCGCTTATTTTAAGTAGCTGTTTATCCGTCTCAGCCTTTAAATGAGCCATCCGAGCGTAATCTTGAGCTATCTGCTGCTGGACTTGCTTCATTTCGTCGAGGATGCGCTGAGCGGTCGTTTTCTGTGTTTCTTGCTTCTTGTCGTTTTCTTTTTCCCTGCTTGATAGCCTTTCTTCTATCTCAGCCTGTATAACAGCCATCCGGGCGACATCCTGTTCTATTTTCTGCTGAACTTGCCTCGCCTCGTCCAGGATGCGCTGAGCAGCTGTTATCTGTGTTTCTTGCGTTTTGATTTTTTCCTCCTCTATGCTGGTGAACTTTGATCTCAGGTCCTTCAGTTGGCCTTCCAGTTGTGCTTTGTCCCTTTTGGTGAGTTGATTGGTGACCTCATACTGCCTCCTAGCCTCTTTATAGGGCAGGTTAGTCTTGATGGCGATTTTCATGGCTTCTTTGCTGTCTTGGTGGTAGGGGCAGCCGAGGTACCTGGCGCCGTGGTTGCAGAGGCAGTTGGCGCATTTTCTGTTATTGTTAGGCCTCCTGAAGTCCTTGTCGATCTTTGCGTGCTGGCACTGGCTGTATGGATGAGGTCCAGAGCAGTATCTACACACCTCCACCTCACTCTTGCAGGTGGCACGGGTGTGCCAAAACTTCTGGCACTTAGAGCACTGCAGCACTCTGGGTATGTAGTGCTCTGGAACTTGGTCTCTCTTGTCATACCTGATGTATTGAGGGATAAGTCGGTTCTCTGATGTGACGACGACGACAGTCGAGGGGATGTTGTTTTTTCCGATAATCCTCTCGGCACTGGTGATCTTGAGTTTGTGGTTTTCCCTGGTCAGCAACTCCTGATCTGGTCATTGGTGAGATGGGTCTTGACTCGTTTGATGACCCATCTTTTCATCATGTTGTGTCGGCTGGCTTCCAATAAGATGCCGTGGTGGAGCTTGATGTCGGCTTTTTCATCTTGTGCTATCTTCTTCATAAGTGCTGTGGTCTTTGGGTTGTTGTTAAGGGAGACCACTACTCCCTCGTGTGTCTTGCGCAGCTGGTTGATGCTGAGTCGTCCTAGCTCGTTTTCCAACAGACTAATTAGCTTGTCTGTTGGTAGCGCCGACAGTTTAGCTTCACCCACGCTTGTCTGTTTGAGCAGTATCCTGCCGGTGAAGTCCTCAGATGTTGCTGTTGTTTCCTCCCGTGTAGAGGTCAATGGTAGTAGTGGTAGATTGGGCTGCATCGTCTTGGAGCTGGTTGGAACTTCCCGGCTATTACTGGCTTGCGATGTGGTTTGTTCATCAACTGGGACGGCTTCAGCTGGTGTAGGAGCCGGAGTGCTGTTCGTAGATACAGAGTCAGCAGTCGTAGCGTTCTTCTTCGCCTCCGCCTTCTTCTTCCTGGCTGAATATAGCACATGTCTCTGCGCGGCACTTTTAACGCGAGACATCCTCTGCGTTAGCTGATAAGGCGACTTGCTCACAATAGCGCGTCGAGTCGTCAGTGTGTGATGAGAATACGGTTATAGCAGCGCTAGATTTTATTAATATAAAAATAAAATTGTTGCGTATCCCTTACGGGACGTTGCAGTCAACACCAGCATTTTTCAGCTGCTGTTGATATACTAGGCAAGTGTTACGTTCAGTAGTTTGTCATTGCTTTCTGAACGACCGGCTTCCATACCAGTACGTTTTAACACAACGCGACACGGTCTGCTGCACAAAGCTGAGCTTCGAACGCCTGGTACCCGGCTCACGAACCTCGTTCGCAAGCCTTTAGCCACGGAGACCGGCTAGATTTTATTAGAAGGCAGCAAATCAAGTTGTTTGGCCATGCAACTAGGTTACCAACTAACAGTATACCACCACAAGCAATCATGTACAGACAAGATGGAAGCAGAGGAAGAGTCTGACCACGTAAACGATGGACGGAGGGAATAACACAGTTCATGGGAATATCGATATATGAAGCTCGAAAGCGGGCACTCTCTCGCTGTTTATACTTCACCTCGACACCTCAAGGTACAAGAGGAAAATTATGAGATGAGATGATATTCCTTCGTGCCACTGCCTCAGTCCATCCAGAATCATTTCTCTAGGTCTGTCTGCCCCTTTTCCCACTTATCTTTCCAGTTGTCATGTTTTCCAATGCCCCCTTCTTATTACATGACAAAAATGTTGTTTGTGACTTTCTTGTAGTTGTATATGATGTTCTAGTTTTGTCTCATTCTTATTTATTCAGTCAATAGCATGTCCTTTGTAAAACTCCACTACCATAACAACCATCCGGAAAACTTCTCGGTTATTAGTTATAAGCAAGATGTCCCGCGTACGATACACCCATCTGGAGATGATTTCCCACATCTTGCACAGATCTTCTCTTTGGCCTTCCGCTTTCATCTTCTTTTCTTCTCGAGCATTTATTGCTCACCTCATCATTACCACAACACTTTCACCACATCATTACCATAACAATTTCCCCTCAGCATTACCACAACATTGAGTAATGACAAGGAAATACAAAACAAATTCAACATAGAAGTACAGAACAGATTTGAAATATTGTCTGATCTAGAGATCCTATTCCAGGATGTGGATGATCAATGGGAAACGTTGAAGAATTCAATCAATGTGGCTGCAGAAACAACTATTCCAAAATTAAAGAAGGTGGGTCGGAAGAAATGGTTGACTGAAGAAATTTTACACCTCATGGAAACAAGAAGACTCAACAAAAATAATTCTTTGGTTATTCCGGGATTTGAAATTTAAATATTGAGCACAACCCACTACTGGCAACGCTGATCGTATTCTGGTATGAACCTAAGGCCTATCCACGTCAATATGGAAGCACTATACTCGAGTTTCGCTCTCGTTTGAGCTCGTCAGTAGTGCATATCCCTGACCGGATCCGGAAACAAGCCCCGGATCACTGGCGTGTGAAGCGGGTGTGTAACCACGCGGCACACGTTGGACACAGCCAAATTATCATAACAGAATATTACAACGTCACCCATCGTAGGCTATGCTCAAGATTGCCCAATCGCCGCGACTGACGTCCGTCAATCGATGTGGACCCGAAACGATCAGGACTTCTCACTGGCAAGGAACACCAGGCCTCCTAAATCCAATGAGCAATAATCAAATTGATTATTTGGTTATTTCGGGATTTGAAATTTAAATATTGAGCACAACCCACTACTGGCAACGCTGATCGTATTCTGGTATGAACCTAAGGCCTATCCACGTCAATATGGAAGCACTATACTCGAGTTTCACCCTCGTTTGAGCTCGTCAGTAGTGCAAATCCCTGACCGGATCCGGAAACAAGCCCCGGATCACTGGCGTGTGAAGCGGGTGTGTAACCACGCGGCACACGTTGGACACACAGCCAAATTATCATAACAGAATATTACAACGTCACCCATCGTAGGCTATGCTCAAGATTGCCCGAATCGCCGCGACTGACGTCCGTCAATCGATGTGGACCCGAAACGATCAGGACTTCTCACTGGCAAGGAACACCAGGCCTCCTAAATCCAATGAGCTTGTTTCCGGATCCGGTCAGAGATAATGAAGGACCATCAATTTTGTTTGTCGGGGTGTTTTTCTTTTAGATATCTAGCAATTCCGCAGAGCCGGTCTCCCTGGCGAAGAGGTAAGCGATTTTCTCTGTAATCCCGTATATCCACGTGTTGGGACATAGCTGCGCGAGATTCGATAAGGAATAGGGTTGCGTTGGTTACTTACAGGGGTATCTGAGATTGTCGCTCAGTAAGCAATGCAAAATACTCTGCGTAATCTTGCAAAGACATCAACAACAGCGGTAAAATGCTGTTGTTGACAGCGATGTAAATAGGATATGCGAAAAAAAAAATTCCGCTGAATGCTTGAACATAAGTGTAGTGATCAATCAAGGCATTACTATCATGTTATTATGATATTTGAAATATTCTCTAAGCAAACGTAATTGCACCAACATTTAGCAGAGAGTGAGTGAGTGAGAGAGAGAGAGAGAGAGAGAGAGAGAGAGAGAGAGAGAGAGAGAGAGAGAGAGAGAGAGAGAGAGAGAGAGAGAGAGAGAGAGAGAGAGAGAAGAGAGAGGACGAGTGGAGGGTGGGGGGGGGGGAGAATTGTTTGTAATATTTGTCAATATAAGCCCCATAAGCTTGCACGCCTTTCGCTATTGCGAAAATAAGTGCATGCAGGCCTTGATTGTGCCAGACCAGGTTTTGTCCTACTCACTTCGCCTGTTAATCGTCATCTCTCTCATTCCTATCACCTAGGCCATAGTCACGTCAAACCACTCACCTTCTCGTTGCTACTTTTTCGTTGAAATCTCCGAGGATGACGGTCATTTCAAAATTTTTACTCTGATCCTCGGACATGTCTAATTCGTTATATCATTCAAGAAGCCCTGGGCATGAAAATATGAGGCGAAGAAATTAATCGGCATTGAGAATCTTTCGCATTTACTGAACCCTTGCCTTCTACAAATCAACATTGTTCTTCTCCTAATTATATATCCATTGTAATTGATGCCCCTATATTTTTTTTTGTCTCCACCAGAATGGTTTATGCTGTAATTCTCGGAAGCTATACTGCCCTCTGGTCTCACGTGTACCTAATATGTCAATATTCAGTCTTCTCATTTCTTTCTTAATGTTATCAAAGTTTGGGATGTGCGTTATTAATTTTCTTTCTTTCTTTTTTTTATAATCGTTTATTATGTACAAAAGCATTTACAATAGGCTAATGGTCGACGTTTGATGACAGATAGCACGGTCATTCTGCAGACAGTAGATTAATAATTTGTACGTTGTGAAGAGAAACCAGAAATCAGGACGTCCATTGGGGGGACAGTCGTTAACATCGTGCACGGAGCTTGCAGTGTTGAAACATTGTATATATTGCATTAACAAGTACATTTTATTAGTTTTAGCAGTAAAAGTATTAAAAACTTTAGGACGTCAAATTATTGTGGTAACTGTGAATACATGGTGCCATTATATTAAACATTTAACAATTAATGCAACTAATTACTTCTGTAGATAAAACGTTGGCTAGTTATGTCCCTTGCAAATAATAAAATGAATATTATGTTTTCATGAAAAAGTGGTATTTGTTTCCCCTTAAATGTTAGTTTTTTTAAAAGTTTTAGTCGATGGATCAACATCACAGCACACGAGTGTGACCCATAAGTACTCCGTTCTCCTCCTAACTCAAACCTGAGTCTGGAGAAACTCAGCTCAGTGCACGAACTCCGTAGCTCCGGCGAGGATCCTTAAGTACTTTGGGTAGATTTTTAACTCGAAATTTTGCCCGGGCAGCGCCGTTAGGCTACTCTTTTTCGATTTCCAACTGGCAAGAGATTTTTTTACGTGCGCAACAATACACACGGGCGTCCGATCTCACTACCCAGATGCCAGAGGACATTTTATTACTAGAGGTCCACGTGAAAATAATCCCGGCCCATACCGGGGCTTGAACCCGGGACCTCCAGCACTCGAGGCGGACACCATACCTCAAGACCACGCAGTCTCCTCTCCCCCCCCCCCCCCCCCCTTAAATTTCGCTTACCAAGTGCACAGGCCGTCGAGAGCACGCACGATAGCTAATGGTTAGCCCGTAGATCATGTAATTGAGTCCCCACTATTGCTCCCGGGTTGACTCAGCCGAAACTAAGCACCATGAAATGTTCTGGAAAGTAAAGGCGAAGTGTGCACTATTGACCACATCACCCATTGAGTGCCAATTGTTTTACAAAAATGTGGCACTGCCAGCTGAAGGGAATGACATACACACCTTACTTGTACCAGATGAGGAGCTTCGGATTTTAATGTTGTATATACTCCTGTCGCGAAACGCAAGTGGGTCTCAGAGGGACAACACAGTACTCACTCTGTCCCACCCCGTTTCGGTGGCTAGTCCACATTTTAAAGCGGGTGAGGGGGGATTTCCGAGTTTAAAAAAAAAAGAGTTAGGACCGTCTTCTGGGTCCTTGAGATATTATGTATCGGGATTGTCATGAACTTCACGGGTCCCGAGAATCATCACTCAACTCTTTGAGTGTGCGTAGATCTTTTCTGTTGTAAATCGCACATTCAGATAAAACTCGGGGAATGCTAAGTTGCCTTCACTGTCGTGAGGTAATGCTCGGAGATGTTCGGCAGTTTCCGTGAGTGTGTCCTTCCGGGACCTGACACGAAGAGGCCATTCGGTAGCAAGTCATCAAGAAGGGAGGCCGCTTCTATAGCCAGCTGTATAATTGGCATCACAGGGAGCCGGAGAATGTTCTACAGCGGAAGTTGTTTCTGTTGAAGCTATTCTTTCACGGCCGTGTCCACCAGCTGTAATCTATGCAACTCTTATGGAATCAGGGATTGATCTACAGTGGTGACATTGTTGTCCTTGAGACGAGAGGCCGTGTCTTTGACCAGCTGTATCATGTTGTACCTTTGGGGATCCAGAGAGTGGACCTACATCCTAAAGCTTGATGAACCTACCGGGTCGCTGTCTGTTGTATAGTTGTTCCTAAGTTTTAATGGTAACACACTTTTATACTTGGCGTCGCTTAACTAAAGTTTATGTTTTAGCTGTGGGTTAATTCTTGACAATTAGTCCAATGGAGACAAAATGACGCGTTACTTTTCGGAGGGATGTTATTTAGTGTTTTCCTTTGGATTTCGTGGGATTTCCTGTGAATAGTGTTTTCCTGTGGATTATGTGATGTTATTTTGTGTTCTTTGATTGGAAGTTTTCAAAAGAAGCCACGGAAGGCAGATGGTGGATGAAATTTTGAAGGCAGCCGACAGATATTTGTGGGTCATGGTCTCGAGTTTCACGACGGCAGGTAGAGGAGCTCTTCTTGAGTCAATGGCTGCGGTCTCCGACCAGTAAGGTCACTGCCATAGAGGAAAGCAACGGCAAACTACCTCTTTAAAAGTGCCTAGTACATCATGATTCGCTTAAAGACTGATCATCGCAAGACAAGGACAGAGACGTTAAAATTAGCAACTTGGAACGTTAGGACGTTAAACGACGACGAAAAATTAGAGAACATAAAACAAGAAATTGAAAGGGAAAAAATTAATATTTTAGGTATGTGCGAAACGAGATGGACAGGAGCAGGCATCAAGATAGAAGAAGATTTCAAGATTATTTATTCTGGAGGTGAAGATCGTCATAGGGGAGTGGCAATTATTTTGGACCGGAAAACATCAAAATCTGTTCAAGGATATTGGGCCGTGTCGGACAGAGTTCTACTAGTTAAATTAAGTGGCAGACCTTTTAGCATAAATATTATTCAAGTATATGCCCCAACAGGAGAATCCAGTGAAGATAGTGTAGAAGAATTTTATAATGACATAGAGTCTGCCTTAAAGAAATGTAAAAATTCAGAAATAAACATCATAATAGGGGACTTCAATGCAAAAGTAGGAAATCAAGGGGATAGATACACAGTAGGAAACTATGGTTTAGGAGAGAGAAATGAAAGAGGATACAGACTCGTAGAGTGGGCAAAAGAACAGGAAATGATTGTAGGAAACACCTGGTTTAAGCAACACCCTAGAAGATTATGGACATGGAGGAGTCCTGATAGCAGGATTAGAAACCAGATTGACTACATTCTCATTAGCAGAAGATTTAGAAACGCGCTAACAGTAGCAAAAACAGTTCCCAGTGCTGATTGTTATAGTGACCACAGATTACTCACAGGAACATTGAGGATAAAGTTGAAGAAAGTCAAGTATATAACAGGAAACACTAAATATGATTTGTGTACATTGAGTAATGACAAGGAAATACAAAACAAATTCAACATAGAAGTACAGAACAGATTTGAAATATTGTCTGATCTAGAGATCCTATTCCAGGATGTGGATGATCAATGGGAAACGTTGAAGAATTCAATCAATGTGGCTGCAGAAACAACTATTCCAAAATTAAAGAAGGTGGGTCGTAAGAAATGGATGACTGAAGGAATTTTACACCTCATGGAAACAAGAAGACTCAACAAAAATAATTCTGTCAAATATGAAGAAATTCACAGGCAAGTCAGAACATTATGTAAGGAGGCAAAAGAAGCATGGCTTGAGGGAAAGTGCTTAGAAATTGAAAACCAACACAACAGTCAAAATACCAAATTAGTGCACAAAAGAATTCAGGAACTTACTAATAAAAGAACAAGTACATCAACAGGGTGTCTAAAAACTAAAGATGGCAAAATCATAATAGAAAAAGACCAGATTCTACATGTATGGACAGATTATGTGAAACACCTTTATGATGATAACAGAGACGAACAGTATGATATTAGATTTAATAATGAAGGACCGCCAATTTTGGAGATGGAGGTTCAAAATGTTCTTAAATGGCCCCCGGTGCAGACAACATCACAACAGAAATGATTAAAGCTTTAGAAGAATTTGGACTAGAGCAAGTCACCAGACTGCTGAACACATTATATGATACTGGAGATATACCTCCTGAATTATGTAACTCTGTATTTATTGCAATCCCAAAGAAATCAGGAACCTTGGAATGTGATCAACATAGAACAATTAGTATAATGAGTCACATCACAAAGATTTTGCTAAGAATTATCATGCAAAGAGTGAGGAAGAAGATACAACCTGAAATAGGGGAAGAACAATGCGGGTTTGTAGAAGGAAAGGGTACAGTAAATGCTGTGTATATGCTGCGAACAGTTATTGAACGTGCTATAGAAGTAAACAAGGATATACATCTTTGCTTTATTGACTATACAAAGGCTTTTGATAGAGTTAGACATGTCAACATGGTGGATATGCTTGCAGATCTACAAATTGATGGGAAAGACATTAGACTTATAAAAAACATATATTGGAAACAACAAGCTGCAATAAGGATTGATAATGAAGTGGGACAGTATCAGCCAATTAAGAGAGGTGTTAGGCAGGGATGTGTGATGTCTCCAGATCTTTTTTCCCTATACAGTGAAAATATTTTCAGAAATGTAGAGGATATAAATGGAATCAGCATTGGAGGACGAAACATCAATAACATTAGATATGCAGATGATACAGTATTAATTGCAGACAATGCGCAGGACCTGCAACAATTAGTAGATGCGGTTGTTGTACACAGTGAGCAACTGGGGTTAGAATTAAATTGTAAAAAGACTCAGGTTATGGTCGTCACTAGGAAGAAGAAGTGCCACAATGTAATATACAAGTAAATGGAAATATTCTTCAACAAGTGAATCGGTACAATTATCTTGGAACAGTCATAACATCTGATGGGAGATGCCTTGAAGAGATTAGACCAAGAATCGCCATGGCGAAAGTAGCCTTTAGCAAGATGAAAAACATTCTGACCAATAAAAAGATGTCAATTGAAACGAGAAAAAGAGTGTTGAGGGGATACATAGAGCCTGTTCTTTTGTATGGATGTGAAACTTGGACAATGAGCAGTCAAGCTGAAAAGCATCTGATGGCTGCAGAAATGTGGTTTCTGAGGAAAATGCAAAGAATACCATGGACAGACAGAAAAACCAATGACCAAGTACTACAGGAGACAAATGAACATCGTAAACTGATTAGAGAAATTAGACGTAGACAGTCAAAATTTTTTGGACATGTTATGAGAAGAAATGGATTGGAGAACTTAGTGACAACTGGCAAGATCGAAGGGAATAGACCAAGAGGAAGACCGAGAGGAAAATACCTGGATGGCTTAGCCACATGGCATGGACGAGACAGGAACACTGCGCTGATCCACGACATTGGTGATCGAGTGAAATGGCGAGTCATGACCGCCCACGCTTTCCGGCATGTCACATGATTGATTGATTACCACAACAATTCTTCCTCATCATTACCTCAAGAACCCCCCAACACTGTTACCACACTCCCCCCCCCCCCCCCCCCCCCCACCCACACACACACCCCACGAAATGTTTATGGATTAAGTGTGTTTTTCATGGTGAAATTTAGTTCGGATCGTGCAACGGAGTTCGTGCAATCGCGCCCGCACTTCCTTCGGCGTATCATCGGCGCCCGGTGGCGATTGTTAAGCCTAACATGACGACCAGACGACCGACAAGGACTCAGCGTGGGAAGAGGGCAGGCGCACGCAGAAGGCGTTTAAAATGTGACAGATTGGGTATCGGAAACGTTCGAGTACTGTACTGGAATTGTGCATCTTTTAGTCAACGCCGAACCATTCTTGAAAAACTGCTCTACGGAAACGATATTGTAGTCTTACAAGAAACACAGCTTGGCGACGGAACAGTCAATGTCGCGAGATTTCAGGGATTCTTTAACAGGCGGCACCTCAGACAGGCCATTCTGGTCCGCGACAACATACTAGTGTCTGAGATCGATATGTCTTCCTGGAACAGTGATGCCCTGCAAATGCAGGAATAAAGAATAATGACACCAGTGCAGTTTGTAATCGTGAACGTTTATGCGAGAAATGGGAAGGTCGACGTGCGACAATGGCAGAGTTTGTTCAGTATGGATGAAAGGCATATCATCTACTGTGGGGACTTCAATGCCAGAGGCAGTTAATGGGGGAATTGCATCACCAATAGACAGGGAGAAGATCTGGAGGACGCCCTGGCATCTGCTGCCCTAATCTGTCTGAATGGTGAGAAGGTCACTAGAATAGCCACTCGACCAGGCGACTCTGACAGCATCATTGACCTGGCTCTGGTATCGCCCACTATCGCACTAAGGTGCCGGTGGGGCACACTGGGATACCACGATAGTGACCACTACCCTTGTGTCATCCTGATCAAGAAAGACGGGGTCGTGAGTCAAAGAAACAAGACAAATGCATTCCCGTACGACAACACTGGTCAAGACGCCATAAGCAAGATCAGAAGAAGAAAACTAACTTCCTCCCGCAGGAGACAAGAAAGATGGTTGCAGCCACCATGGTGGAATGGAGAGGTCGAGAAGGCATGGCTGGGAAAGAGGCAGGCTGTCAAAGTCTGGCAAAAGGCCAGAAATGCTAACATGCCACATGTTGAGTTAGCGAACCTGAAGACTGAGGTCGATAGGACGATGACTTTATTCAAATCCTGCGCCAAACAGGCCAAGGCCGAGAAATGGGACGAGTTCTGCAGGAAGGTGTGCTCCGAGCGATCTCTTACGACATTCGGGCGCCTCCATAAGAGCATGAACGGTGCTGCACAACGTAGGGGTATCCCAGACTTTCAAGGCACAGACTTCAAATGGAAAAAGTCGGATGCGGATAAAGGAAAGGCCCTTCTTGCACGCTACATAGAACAGACTGACCAGAAAGACGAGCCCGCCAGACAGAGGACCACAACGACACTTTCTCAGTTGTGTGAGGGGGTCGGGACAGACGAAGAATGGATAATCACAGATTATCACTGAGATAGTGCGTGCGATGCGCAAGAAATCACCTAACACCGTCCCAGGCCCAGACGGCATCCGATATGGTGACATGCTGGTGATAAAAGAGGATGCCATGGAAGAACTGGCCAGAGAATTCATCACCAGTATCCAGAGGGGTCAGATCAAAGAAGAATGGCTACACAGCTACTTGCTGCCGCTGCCAAAACCGAACAAAGACCATTCCAAGATAAGTGGCTACAGAATCATTATGATGCAGAACACTGCTGGCAAGTTACTGGAGAAAATTGTAGAACACAGACTTGCTTGTGACTTGGAACAACTCAGCTGCTTCCCGCCCACACTCGGAGGATACAGACGGAACAAAGAGTCATGGCTAAATGCGGTGATCTTTGCTCAAGATGTTTATGAAGGATTTCAGGTCAGTGAAGAGACATGTGCGGCCGCCATAGACTTAGAGGACGCATATAACAGAGTATCTTTCGAGCACTTGATGCAAACCCTCCTCAGACTGAAAGTGCACCCTCACCTTGTACGATGGATAGCTGCAGTTCTGCTCCAAAGGAAGGTGGTGCTAAGATGCGGGAGTTGGTCTTCTGAGCCGATAACGATATGTACAGGATTGCCGCAGGATTCACCACTGTCACCAATGCTATTCAACGTGTATACGGTGCCGATCACTGAACAACAGTTGGTCGGGAGGGGTAGGACTCTGTCATTCGTTGACAACATCCTCGTGTATCGACAGGGTCGAGATAGACAGACGGTTGCCAATGATGTGCAGGGCGAACTAGATCTAATGTCCTCATGGTGTGCTGATGCCGATGCCCTTGTCAACCCTGCAAAGGCATCGGTTACATGGTTCTCCCTAAACAACCATATTGTGAAAACAGACATGCCGGCAGTAAGAATGGATGGGAGCATTTTGAATAGAACCCAGTCAATGACTGTCATCAACCGATGTCACAGGCATTCCGGGATAACTTCTCTCGCACCACACAAAAAGACTTGTTAGTCGTACGAGAGGAATTGATTACACATTTTATTGCCACTGGCTCTTTGCATCACATCAATGTACAAAATACAGTCGCTAACAAATCACACAAGAATGCACAGAATTGCCTATCACTAGTCGTTTCCTAACCCTACTGCTAATCTATCTACTCGGCTAACGAAATAAGCATCGACGCTAAGCGATGCGTTCACTACGAAGTCTGTGTCCCGTCTCATCATTCCTCCCGTGCTGTTTACACAGTACGCGGAAGGACTTGGGGCGCACTACGGCTTTTGCGTGCGGCATCATTCAGCACGCTAGAGTAGTGGCCTCTCTTGAGTTTCAGTTTAGTTCTCCGTGTCTATCACGTTGGCGTGATTATGCCGTGACCAGAGTGCTTACTCTCTGGTTGACACCTCCGTGTCCCATGAGAGAACTATTTAATAGTTCCCCTTCTTATTTATTCCCTACACCTACCCTGCCCTCATGTAGGGGCACTGGGTTACCTCTATTCTACTTGAGGTAGACCACTCTTTCAGGGTGGTCTTCATTCCTATATAACTGAGTCTTTGACACACACCCTCCCCTCCTGTGTTGCGTTACAAACTTTGACTCATGGTTGTGACGCAAGAGGTTTCTAAAAATTAGTGTATCTAATTTTTGTCAAAGACTACTGATAACTTGGTTCTGGGTACCTCAATAGACTTCTACTGACTATTGTCACAGTGTAGTATCACTTTACTTGGCTACTGGTGATCGCCACAAACTTGTCTGGTTGGCGTGAGCCCTCTTCTCAATCGCAATATTATATTAATTAGAGGTTTGTCTGAACCGGACCATTGTCTTATAAGACCTGCCCTCAAATAGTAAATTAACTCACTACCCATACAAAGTTGACTTTTTTAGGGTCAACACATGAATTGCTTCATGTCCCCCATATAATATTAAACAACCCTTGCACAAGCTGTGTGCGACAGGCTTTACCTATCTCGCTTCCGCGTGTAAAGTTATCTTCCACTGTTAAGTTAGTGTTTCGTTGTCTATTGTGTCCCCTGACCCGGAGTTATATCCCTTTGTTCTAAAAAATGTATGTGCTTTACCTGTGTGTTTTCCTGGTTGTTTGCGTGTTTGAATCTACCTAATAATATAATTTAACTTCTAACATGTGTGTCTGTCTATCCATATGTATGTAAGTTAGTTTTCAAGTCCATAATTCGGTTAAATGTGGCCACAAACAAGTGTATAACACTAATTCGTGACTACGTTTCCGTCTTATGAGACTTAAAATACTTTCTCTAAGGTTTACTCTAAACTACACACAATACATTTGAGACAGCACATTTCAACATTGAAAGCAAACGCTTGACGCAGACAAATAATAAAAAGTCGCGTTGAGCGGCAGAAAAAATCCGCTGGCTGCCTTCACTCTCCATTGTATATTTACCATTTTCTCTCACTTTCACACTTCTGTCACACATCTTTTATTCTCACAATTATTTAAAAACCTTGAAGTGACACTGTACAAGTTTAGCTCAGTTTGAAAAGAGTTGAGCTTAATGACTGTGCGTAACTTACTGCACGAGTCATGTATTTACAAAATATTTACATGGATGAAATAGGGTTGATAGTTTGTACCCTGATATTATTAAACACTATATTCTATTGAAATACTAATACTAATTCTCTAACTATCTATATTCTATTTTGTTGTACAAAATTAACCTAATTTAAGGGAAGTAATCTAACTATCTACAAAAATGAAAATGATGTGAGATGAGTTATGTATCTTTATGACATGGGTAATGTGAAATGTAACAGAAATTCTAAATAATGTTTTTAATGTTTAAATGAAAAAATATAATGAATATTTTTAATCTGCATGGTATAAATGATGTATGTTCATGTGTATAATCCTTTTATCCTATAACGTACAACCTATTTTTAGTCCTAAATGATGAGGTTGTTAAAGTGTTCATAAAGATGGAATGAAATAAAATGAAATTAAATAACTACATGGTGTTGTTCCTATCTTAAGCTTTTTATACTAATCTTTAATTCGCTGTTATTAAGTTTAAAGTACTATCCCAATCTACTTTTATGCTAAGTAAGTGGGTAAATTAATGATTTATCTAAATTTAAAAAAAATCTATTATATTCCCTAAATCTAATCTAACTCTTTATTAAAGTAACTAATCTAACTATAATTTACCACTATCTTAAAACCGTTATATTACATATCACAATAAATATATATATACATGGTATTTATTTACCTCAGGTTAGTGGTTGCCATAACGTATAGAAATTGCTTTCGTTGGCATAGTTTATATATACACAATTATCCTGGGTATACTAACTACACTACACAGTCATACTTGTGTCTTATGGGTATTCTTCCACTCGTCGAGTCCGCTGGTGTCGTAGACAAGTATCTTCGTGTCTGTTATTTTACAATGTTCTGACACTGTTCTTATATGATTAACACAGGTGATTCACCGGAACACAAATGGAGCATAGTAAGTAACGAGCTGTCTATGTACACACGGTGATTCCCTTGTTCTTGGCGCACAGTTCTTATTCTGCTGTCTACGGACACATGGTAGTTCACTGTTCTTAGCACACAGTCCTGATCCTGATGTCTATGTATTCAATAGTATATTCTACACAGGATATTTTAAGTGTACTAAATTAACATTTCTTACACTACCTATTCATGTGGAATATCAGGTATTTCTACCTCAGATGGTCGACTAAGGGTATCAGCAAGAATGTTGTCCCTACCCTTAATATGCTCTATACTAAAAGTATAATTCTGTAATATTAATGACCACCTGTAGATGCGGTCATTGCGATGTACCCCACTTTGTATGACCGTGATTGGGGAGTTGTCAGTCTGGACTACGAAGTGATTACCCGCCAGAAATCGATGCAACTTCCTCACCGAATAGATGACGCTTAGGGCTTCCAACTCTGATATGGAATATCTGGACTCAGCCGGTGTGATCTTGCGGCTCACGTAGCAAATTGGATGGAAGATGCCATCATAAAACTGGCCTAGTACTGCAGCGATGGAAATCCTGCTGGCATCTGTCCTAAGATAATAAACGAGCCTAGGATTAGGCAAACGGAGGATTGGTACATTACTAAATAGGATTTTCAATTTTGACAATGCAGAAATTAATAATGCATCTTTGACATCTAATTTTACTGATGCTTTTAAAACATTTGAAAATACACTTGTAATTTCAGCTAAGTTCGGTATGAACTTGCTATAATAATTTACTAAACCCAAAAGGCTCCTGACCTGCTTCTTTGTTGTAGGCATGGTCAGGTTCATAATTTTAGTAATAATTCTATTGTCAGTTTTCAGTTGTCCTTGTGAAATGACATGACCCAAAAAATCAATTTCTTGTAGGCCCAATTCGACTTTGCTCGGTTTGACAGTGAGACCGAAGAGTCGCAACCTATCGAAGACATGTCTGAGTTTCAGTAAGTGTGTTGTCCAGTCATCTGTATGGACACAAATATCATCTATATATGTCACCGTATTCGTCACTCCATGTAGTAAATCTCTAGTTAAGCGTACGAAAGTGGCAGGAGCATTACGAAGTCCGAAAGGAAGAAATCGCCACTCGTAAAGACCTAGAGGTGTTGAGAATGCAGTAAGATGGATAGATTGAGTCTGCATAGGGACCTGCCAATATCCCTTAGTAAGGTCTAATTTAGAGAAGATTTTGGAGGTGGACATATCCAGAATAAGATCTTCGCAGGAAGGAATTGGTTCTGCGTCGATCTTAGTGACATTGTTGAGTTTTCTATAGTCCACACAAAGACGAATTGTGGAGTCTTTTTTCTTGACCAGGACGATTGGAAAGGAGTACTCAGATGTAGATTTTTGAATGATTCCACTAGCTTCTAAATTAAGAATTTCCTTATTTAGACTTTCTCTATAGCTAAGTGGGATAGAGTACGGCCTGCATTTGATAGGCTTTGAGTCCGAAAGAAGGATGGAGTGCTCGATCCTGTCCGTCCTACCTGGAATGTCGGAAAATATGTCCTTATATTCAGTCACTAATTGTATTATCTGTCGTCGTTGCTCTTCTGTTAGTCCCGTTTCTAATCGTATACAATCTAATGTAGCAGTCTTGTCTACAATTGGAACAGGTAGTTCCATCCCGTCGTCGTCTACCTGATTCAGTACGGTTGTGGTGCTAAGTGCGTTTTCTGTAAGCTCACTAAGTGTATGCATCTCGTCGGCTTTGCCAGTCTCGCTAACTAGTGTAGTTGCGTTGTGTATGTCTGTCGTCTCATCCATAGGTGTGGGTGCATTGTGTTCGTCTGTCTCTACTTCTGTCTCTTGTCGTGAAAAGTAGGGTTTCAACATGTTGATATGAAATATCTTTAAGTGTCCGTTTATCGATATTTCATAATCGACATCCGAAATTTTTCGTACCACTTTGAATGGCCCTTGCCATGAGGTCAATAATAGATTCCGTTTGTCTGGAAGTAAAAGCAGTATGTCTTGATCTGGTTCAAGATTAATAGTTCTAGCACCTTTGTTGGGGCTGTGATGTTTGAGGATATCTGCACTGTTCACTGGAGTTAGTCCATTTCCCTCCTCCCAGGCGGATATTTCTTCATCTGTGCAGTGCCTTAGCTGGGGTAGACACCCAAGAATTAAATCAGTACAAGGGTTGTCTAGTATTGCACATGTAAAGGTACCAGAAAGGAACGGGGTGTTTATACGGGCTCTTGCCAGAGGATAGGTTTCTATATTACCAGAAAAAGTACGGCATTTTACAGAGTCACCAGTATAATCCTTTGGATTAACAAGTTCCTTTTTAACACCAATAATAGAGCTCCCACTGTCAAGCAAACATCGGCATGGCTTCTCATTGACCATTGCAGAGTGAAACAATAGATTGCCTCTGGAGGCTACAGCTGCATTTGCATTCTCCAAGGAGGATGTTACAATATGTCCACATGTAAGTTTGCCGTCTGCATGAAATTGGTGACATCGCTCACAACTGTCAAAGCTTAAAATATCGTTTACACAACAAACATCTTCAGATTGGTTAAAAGGTAATTCATTCTCGACATCACACTCAGTCTCACTACCACTATCAGAGGATGTATCAATCAAAATTGCATTGTTGGCCTTCATTCTTTGGCGGCCTAGGCACTTATTGGAATAGTGCCCGTAGCTTGAACAGAAGAAGCATTTGACTGCACGCCTGTATGCAGTTCTTTTGTTTTGTTGTTTCTTAATGACCATCTCAAGATGTGTCGGATAGTTTGGTGATTTATCACACATAGCATAAGTATCATGAAAAAGTTGGCAATAGACACATTTCGACACTTTTTTATCTTTCTTGTCGACTCTATGAAATGGTTTTTTATTGCTCTGATAGCTTTTAGGTTGGTCCTTAACAAAAGAGACTATTTCAGAGTCGCTATTTGATGTTTTAAAAATATCTCTATTTGAGGAAAAATATGCAGAGCCTTTCTTTTCAAATTGTTCTATGGTCTCGATGTCTGACTGCTGCAGGAATTTAGCGAAAGGAGATGGTATTGTGGATATGACTTTATCCATGGCTATTAAATTTTTAAGTTTTTCAAAGTCCTTTCCTATTTTTGCTGCACTAAGCCATCTATTTAGTACGCTTTGGACATTTGAGACATAATCGATAAAGGTCTCGCTTGGCTTTGGTTTTAAATTGGAAAACTGTACTTGATACCCAGGGGCATCAAGTAAGAAATGTTGCATTATCCTATCGTGGATGTACTGATAGTTAGATCTAAGATCAGTTGGTATTGATTCTATCACTTTAAGGGGCTCCCCACTGAGGTTCTTCATGTAGATCATGGCCCACATATCGATTGGTACTTGGTGGTATTTCAGTTGATATTCGACATTTTCTGTCCAGGCTGATATGGAATCTTCTTTACAAAATGGCTTAATAATATTTTTGTATTTATTAAATTTATTCTCTTCTTGCTGACTTTTTAGTTTTGTAGCGGAGATCTCTAAGTGTGAATCTACATCCATACCTTTCATCTTTAACTGTGTCTCTGATTCAACTTGTATTTGTTTTTCTTTTACTCTTGCCATTTCATCTATTCTCTTTGTTTTAATTCTTTCTCCTGATCTAATTGTTTTTGCTTTAATTCTATTTCTTTTTGTTTAATCTCCTTATCATGTTCTAATTGTTTTTGCTTAATCTCTTTATCATGTTCTCTTTCTCGTGCACGTTCATCTCTCTCAGCATCTTTTGCTTCCTTAAATTTTTTATCAGCATATTGCTCTAAGTCCTTTCCTGTGTATTCTAATTCCTTGCCTGCTTTTATGAAATCAGCTAAAGTTGCCATGTTGTTGGGTAATTAGATAGAGTTGATAGGCACTCAAATATTTACTCACTTATTTATATTAGATATGTTAGGTTTTTAATCCCTGAGTACAAAAAATATACTCTTAGATTATAACCTGAAAAACAGATCACAAAAAATATACTAATACATCACACGCTGAAAAAGAGATGCATTATTAATCATATTGCATGCAAAATAATTTGGGTATACTCATCTTAACATTCCAGATCAATCATGTACAATCGTTTGGCACCTCACGTCCAATCGTTTGGCAAGTACCACATACAGCTTGCGTTATGCTTATGACCAGCTGTTGTTCTCCCTGGTTATCAAGAGCATCAACAATTAACCACTTGTAAACGATATATAATTCTAGACAATTTTGTACAATCACATGCCCCAGGACAATACAATGTGGTTTAATTAATAATAAATGTCACTGTCCTGTCTTCGTTCTAACGTCTTCTGCCTTCCCTAACTATCTCTGTTTAATTTATGGAAGTGCTGTGCAGACTGCGTCTTATTTGCATAGCAAAAGTAGTGCCATCGCGACGGTAAGAAATAGAAAAAGTATATAAATAATTAAATAAATGCTTTGAAATAAATATAAAGGTAATAATAATGTTCAAATAAATAAATATATTCAATAAATAACTAATATAAACAAATAATATTTGATATAAGCCAACGATTCAGGCGAGCAGCCGCTTTGCGATTTGTAAACAATCAGTCGCTGATTGCAAATGGCGTAACGCAGCTGTTTGTCAGTCGCGATACGTCACAGGCGCAGCGCTATTTTTAGATTGGAAAAATCGATATTGTTGTCGGCTCATTTTTGTGTATCGCTCCGCCGTGAATCATATTTGACAAATACTAGTAAATAAATAAGTAATTGTAGAAATAAATGATACAAAACTATAATAATAATACTTACAAATCAGAAGAAAACATGTTCATAAGCACAAAATAACTCAATAAGCATAAATAAATATAACTTGGTCACGATGGGCACAGCTCGCACTTTGTTCTGTCTGCACACGCCATTATCACTAACATAAATTAAACCCTGTGATTATCTAACCGTAATACTGTTTTAGAGCCGTGGGTGAGTGTTTTAGCTTGAACAATTGTCCAAGCTACACTTCTGACACCACTTTATCCTAGCCTGTCATCAACCGATGTCACAGGCATTCCGGGATAACTTCTCTCGCACCACACAAAAAGACTTGTTAGTCGTACGAGAGGAATTGATTACACATTTTATTGCCACTGGCTCTTTGCATCACATCAATGTACAAAATACAGTCGCTAACAAATCACACAAGAATGCACAGAATTGCCTATCACTAGTCGTTTCCTAACCCTACTGCTAATCTATCTACTCGGCTAACGAAATAAGCATCGACGCTAAGCGATGCGTTCACTACGAAGTCTGTGTCCCGTCTGATCATTCCTCCCGTGCTGTTTACACAGTACGCGGAAGGACTTGGGGCGCACTACGGCTTTTGCGTGCGGCATCATTCAGCACGCTAGAGTAGTGGCCTCTCTTGAGTTTCAGTTTAGTTCTCCGTGTCTATCACGTTGGCGTGATTATGCCGTGACCAGAGTGCTTACTCTCTGGTTGACACCTCCGTGTCCCATGAGAGAACTATTTAATAGTTCCCCTTCTTATTTATTCCCTACACCTACCCTGCCCTCATGTAGGGGCACTGGGTTACCTCTATTCTACTTGAGGTAGACCACTCTTTCAGGGTGGTCTTCATTCCTATATAACTGAGTCTTTGACAATGACATATCTTGGCGTGAGGCTTGATCTTAGCCTGTCCTTCAGAGATCATGTCGATTATGTCATAACGAAAGCTCGAAAAGGATTGTCAGCAATGAGAGTCATGTTGTCTGTTGTCTGTAAAGTCACCTTCATCTTCGTCCCGGGACATGCGGGAGTCGAGGGAAATGAACGAGCTGATAAACTGGCTGGCTCTGCACCCCATGTAGATGGCCAGCCCATGGATCGTGCCGATGTTATTAACGTCCTCAAAGATATGGCGAGAACAGAGGACATTGACGTCAGTGATTCCACATCACTGTCCAGGATGAAAGACTTGGGTGTAAGAATTGGCACTGCCAGACGTGAGAAGTACATCGGGAAAATGAAGTGCCTCGTCAACCAACACAGAACTGGCACTATTAGCCACCGGACGCTGGTGCATATGCTGGGGGGAGGATCTGAGCACCTATGGACATGTCCTGAGTACAATGAAGATACCCCAACTGATAATTGATAACTGATAACACCATTAACACAACAATTCTCCCCACACCATTACCACAACAATTTCCCCCACATCATTACTACAACAATTCTCCAACATCTTTACCACAACAATTCTTCCGCATCATTACCACAATAATCCCTCCCCCCCCCCCCCCCCCCCACACACACACTCACACAATTAACACAGCAATTCCTCCACACGATTACCACTACAATTCTCCCCACACCATTACCACAACAATTTCCCCCAAACCATTACCACAACAATTCTTCCTCATCATTACCTCAATAACCCCCCCCCCCCAACACCATTACCACAACAACCCCCCCCCCCCCAACACACACACACACACACACACACACACACACACACCATTTCTACAAAAATTCCTCCCCACCATTACCACAAACATTCCCCAACATCCTTACCACAACAATTATTCCACGTCATTACTACAATAATCCCCCCCCCCCCCCCCCCCACACACACACACACACGCACACTTACCATTAGCACAACAACCCCCCCCCCCCCCAACCGCACACCATCACCACAAGAATTCTCCACACACGATTACCACAATTCCCCCCACCCCCACCCCACCCCCGCCTCCCACACCATTACCACAACAATTCCACCATATCATTACCACACAAATTCTCCCCCAGCAATTACCACAACAACTCCCCACACCATTACCACAACAATTCCTCTTTTGTTTTCTTTAAAGCGACCTCTTTCCGGGCATTTACCCCTTGATGATTGTTCTCTGCAAACTGCCATCAACAGCCAGTCTGTTTATTGAGCATTAGTTTGTGGAATGGGTACAACCACATTCAATAATTTTTGAGAAAATATGATCCTGCAAGGTCTTCATCACAAAACATTTCACAACAAAGCGAATAAATTGTATTCAGAGCTAGAAGATCTGGAGTACACTGTTTTCTCTCAAACTAAGAGACGCAACTGCGTACGAGCTGCCAAACTGAAGAAACAAATGAAGCTGCATACCCTGGAGGGAGGACCTGCATATGTAACAGTATTGTTCTAATTGTTATGTACTGTTAGAAACTGTTCTTTTTTTCTGTGTAAAATAACTTGTTAAAGCACTAGATAAGGAAAGATAACTTTATTAGTATGATAAAACTTGAGAATAATTCCATTTCCCCCAGTTTTCTCTTTTTGCCAGATTATTTTTTTTAAACCTTGGTAAATTGTTTCTCAAAAACTGTTTGTTAGATTATAATGAAATTGTGTACATTTATTCTTCATTGGATTACTTACATTATGTGTAGAGTATTTTTGAAATTAAGATTTAATTTTTGTGCAGTCGTCAAAAAACCACTAAAATTGTCAAGGAAAATGTTAAATTTTAAAAATTATGAAGACAATAAATGCCAAGTGATATCACTAAGATGTTTTGTCACAATGTAAAGCGTCTATGAATATATATAATATATATATATATATATATATATATATATATATATATATATATATTATATATATATATATATATATATATATATATATATATATATATATATATATATATATATATCCCAAAAGCTGAGCCTGTACTTTAAGAAATAACTGTTAGATCATACTTAAAACATCAAATATGGTCGCTGTTTATTTTGGTTTCCATAGCAACCTTTAAGTGCACAGTCAATTTGACAGTACTTTATCGATCAGCAGTCTTACGTATCAAACCTAAGACCATATCAGAACATAGAAATTAAATATTATAGAATTTAATTTTGTTTACCTCACATTGCCTTTTAAACATTTCGACGGCAATCAAAGCGTCGTATCCGCAAGTCTCACGTCTTGATAGCAATATCTTTCCTCTTTATAATCTCTTCTGATGGGTAGATTAACATCTTAGTAAAGACACCATTTACTAAAAAAAGCTTTAGGTGCAACTGAGCTTCCTGAAGTCCGTCTGATCAAAAACACCCAGATTACATTCTCCTTAGCACGGAGCCAACAGGAGAATCAAAGTAATAGGAGCTTGTGAGCTTCAAGGCGTCAGTAACCTTCACCTTGCGGCTATATCCGGTACAATCGCCATTTTTATCTCCCGACACCACAAATGACAAGAAAGAAGACGTGGCTCTAGGGGAGCATCTTGATTAGTTTATCTTCTTGTTATTTCCCCCCGTGCCTCCAATTCTAAACAATGAACATCTTTGACTTCAGCGGTCTTGAGAGGCGGAAGGCTGATTCAATTTGTGGTTGTGACGTGTTGTTATGACTACAATGGTGGCTGTGGTCTCTGTTGAGGTAATGGTGTCGGGGTGGGAATTGTTGTGGTAATTTTGTGGGGGGGGGGGGGGGGGGGGGGGGGACTGTTGTGGTAATGGTGTTGGGGATTGTTGTGGTAATGGTGTTGGGGATTGTTGTGGTAATGGCGTTGGGGATTTTTGTGGTAATTATTAGGGAGAATTATTGTGGTAATAGTGTGGAGAGAATGTGTGTAGTGATGGTGTTGTGTGTGTGTGTGTGTGTGTGTGTGTGGGGGGGGGGAATTGTTATGGCAATGGTGTGTGTGTGTGTGTGTGGGGGGGGGGGGGGTGATTGTTGTGGTAATGGTGTGGAAGAATTGTAGTGGTAAGGATGTTGGAGAATTGTTGTGGTAATGATGTGGGGAAATTGTTGTGGTAATGGTGTGTGTCTGTGTGTGTGGGTGTGTGTGGGGGGGGGGGGTTGTTGTGCTAATGGTGTGGGGGGTGGGGAATTTTTGTGGTAAGTTATGAGGAAGAATTATTGTTGTAATGGTTTGGGGGAATTGTTGTGGTGATGATGTGTGGAGAATTGTAATGGTAATCGTGTGGAGGAATTGTTGTGATAATGGTATGTGGGAGGGATTATTGTGGTTATGATGTGAAAGAATTGTTGTGGTAATGATGTGGGGAGAATTGTTGTGGTAATGGTTTGGAGGGAAGTGTTGTGGTAATGTTTGGAGGGAATTGTGGTAATAATGTGAGGAGAATTGTAGTGGTAATCGTGTGGAGGAATTGTTGTGATAATGGTGTGTGGGGGATTATTGTGGCAATGATGTGGAAGAATTGTTGTGATAATGGTGCGGGGAGAATTGTTGTGGTAATGGTGTCTGTGTGTGTGTGTGTGTGTGAATGTGTGTGTGTGTGTTGGGGTGGGGGGGGGGATTGTCGTGGCAACAGTGTGGGGTGGGGGATTATTGAGGTAATGATGAAGAAGTAATTGTTGTGGTAATGCTGAGGGGAAATTGTTATGGTAATGATGTGGTGAAAGTGTTGTGGTAATGGTGTGGGGGGAAGAGGGTGGGAGAATTGTTGTGGTCGTAGTATGGGTGAATCGTTCTGGTAATGGTATGGGGGAATTGTTGTGGTAATGGGGTTGGGGGAATGGATATTTTAAACTAAGTCACCGCAGGGAGCTCGTAGTTGAGAAGATAGAATAGCGGCCTCAAACATTGTCTCACGACAGTTCTATTCCAGGGTTGAATTTGAAGATTTTCATTGTGTATGGGAAGTGGTAATATGAGTGACTTACTAGGAAGAGAATGGAAGCAACGGATGTGTGGTTTCTGAGACGAAAGTTGCGAATGTTGTGAATGGTCAGAGTAACAAAAAAAAGTGTTTGTAAGATGCTAATGAAAGTAGAATTTTATACATAACCATAAGAAAGAAGCAATTGTGTTGTTTTGTCATATATTTGTGCTTTTGAACTCAATGGATGACAGTGAGGATATGAATGAGATACATGAATCAATGACGCAGGGACAGAACCTGAACCCTCATTAGCTGAAATTGCATTGGCAATAAAGAATCTGAAGAATGGTAAATCACCAGGATGTGATGAGATACCAGCTGAACTAATTAAAGCGGGAGGAGAAGAAAGCTATATACATCTATCACGCATTATGTTAAAAGATATGGAAATATGGTATATGGTCCAAAAGATTGGAAGAGAACTATCTTCATTGTAATACCAAAAAAGGGCAACCTGAAATTATGCACCAACTATAGAACTGTTGCCCTGATCAGTCATGCAAGTAAAATTCTACTAAAATCAAATGGGAAGACTTCGTAAGAAAATGGAAGAAGAAATTAACGTGGTTCAAGCTGGATGTAGACACAGAAGAGGAACAAGAGATCACATATACTCAACATGTGCTTAATAATAGAGAAGTGCAGAGAATTTAATGTAAACCTGTCCTCGTGTTTTGTGGATTATTCAAAGGCACTTGACTGTGTACAACATCAGAAATTTGGGAAATCAATGGGAAATGGGCTTTCCGTCACATGTAGTACAACTCATACAAATGCTCTATCTAGACCAACAAGCAGCAGTTAGAATAGATGGCGAGACATTAGATTGGTTTGACATCAAGGAGTCTGCCAGGGCAGTGTGCTGTCCCCCTATTTGTTTAACATGTACGCCGAAAATAGAATGAGAAATGTCAGAGATGATATAATCAGGGAGCAATATGATTTCCTAAAATCGGCGGTCATGATTCGATATACTAATCATACAGTATTGCTATCCACAACACATAATGGTATAGAAAATCTCATAATCTCAACCCAATTTAATAGTGAAAAAAATCACAACTTATATCTTTACATAGCAAAAACAAAGATAATGCATACAGATAAAACTACTATGGAGAAAGAAGTATACGTTAGTGAGGAAAAATTGGAGGTGGTAGAAAATGTCGAATATCTTGGGTAAGTGATAACCAACAATGGTGACACGAGGAAATAATTTAAAAGACAAACATCTATTAATCTTCAAAGACTAAAACAACTGAATAAATTGTGGAGTGGGACAAATAGAACTACAAAAATTTTATTTTTGAGAGCACGCATCTTTCCCAATTGCAACATACGCCTGTGAGACATTGACACTTACTAAACAAGCTGAACAGCGCATAAATGCTTTTGAATATAAATGATATAGACGGGTTCTAAGGATATCTTGGATAAAGAAAAGAACAAATGCATCCATACTTTAAGAGCTGAATATGGAAGAAGGTTGGCTATTAAAGACGATAAATCAAGAATATTAAAATATTTTGGTCACTTGGAATGTCATGAAAGTTTGGAGAGATTAATAATGGAGGGGTATATGCCTGGGAAGAGAGGAAGACCAAAGAGAAGATGGGTGCAGGATGTGGCGGATGATCTCCAGATGGGTGTATCGGACGCAGGACATCTTGCTTGTGATCGAGGGGTTTTCGGGAAGGTTGTAATGGTAGCGAGGTTCATGCTACTGAGTGAATTAATGAATGAATGAGGACTTCCTTGTTGCTTTTTCTGTTCGTCAATGGTATTCTTTGTATTTTCCTCAGAAATCACAAGGCCATTAATAGTATATGTTTCTTATCGTGTCTGATTATTGTCAATAAATTTAGACTAGTCTAAGCAAACGCAGCATTTCACAAGGTTAAGAATATTCTCTGCAGTTTATCTTCGTCAACCGAGTGAATACAATTATTATAGCTGTAAAATTAATTATCAAGGAATACAGATAAGGGAGATTATTTCTGCATTAGCCTCAAGGGACGCAACAATACGAACTTCTAGATTTGAAACATCCATAAATGGTTATTTAAGTACAAAATATATTATCTGATGGAGAGACTCTTGGTAATAGGTAACTAATCGAAATCATTTGACAGCAAACATTTAGAAATTTATTGATTGTGTGAAATACATGGCATGTGATTCTCCGTGACACATAAAACAACGTTCCCATTTTTTGTGTACAGGACCAATAATATGTCATCAACTTTATGCAATACCAATGAAGTTTCGCTGTTGTGTCTACATGCTGTGTAAAAGTGATATTTCTGACAGGCACATTAAGTGTGCCTAGTAATTGAATATGGCTACAATTTAGTTCGCAAGTTGTGGTATTTTGGCTACAAAACAAAACCATTTACATATTTTCTCTCTCTCTCTCTCCTCTCTCTCTCTCTCTCTCTCTCTCTCTCTCTCTCTCTCTCTCTCTCTCTCTCTCTCTCTCTCTCTCTCACACACACACACACAAAGAAACTAAACTAAACACACACAAGAAACTAAACTAAACACACACACAAGAAACTAAAATGAACACACACACGAAACTAAACTAAACGTACAAAAGAAACTAAACTAAACGTACACAAAAAACTACTAACACACAAAAAGACACTAAACTAAACACACAGAGAAACTAAACTAAACACACACAAGAAACTAAACTAAACACACACAAGAAACAAAACTACACACACAAGAAACTAAACTAAACATATTCATTCTCTCTCTCTCTCTCTCTCTCTCTCTCTCTCTCTCTCTCTCTCTCTCTCTCTCTCTCTCTCTCTCTCTTTCACACACATACAAGGAACTACATACACAAGAAACAAACAGACTTACCTCTAAACTTTGTCCAGAATCGAGGTCTTCCATGGTAGGAGCCTTGACCCCGCAGAAACACGAGCACACCGTATGCCAGGCCAGTGTTTCTCAGTTGTCTAGACGTTAGAGAAATGTACAGAGCATGTGATTCTTGTGTGCCGTCATTGGGATCCGTTCTGATGGCTTGGATTTCGTACGCTGTGCTGTGATTCTCTGAGTTTGATCTGACTAAGGAGATCGGAGTTTTTATGGATTCGTTTGTGTGCAGTAAAGATTATCCATGAGAAGCTACACCAAATCAAATCTCGATGATGCGGCGACTAACGGTATGTCTTCATTAGGCCTCGCACGAAGCCAAACTGTGTCCCTGCACAGAGCGACACCAGTAGAATTAGGTTCTCATATTGCGATGAAAATTGTATAACTATATTCTCATTTCTTCCTCATGAGCTTATGAGCTAAATACAATAGAATAATGTTCTCACACTGCGCTTAACCAGTAAAAGAAGATCTTTATATTGAGCTTAAAACAACAGAACTAGAACGGTTTCCTAATTAGACCCACAAATATTGAGCCGATGACAACCTATATATAACCTATATATATATATATATATATATATATATATATATATATATATATATATATATATATATATATACCTTGATTAGGTGTTTAATTGAGCCAAAACAGTAAACCTATATCCTCATTAAGTCTTTACTTTAGTCGAAAACAGTAGGCATACATCCTTATAAGAACCTCACTTGAGATGAACAAAGTAGATCTATATCCCTATTAAGTTCATACGTTGAGCTGAAAACGGTAAAACCTTATTTTCCTTAAGTCCTTACAATGGACTAAAAACAGTAAAAATATATCCTCATTAGCTTACTTCCGCTTAAAACATTAGAATCATATCCTCTTTAGATCCTTGCTTGAGCTGGAAATAGTAGAACTATATCTCATTAAGTTCTTACTATGGCTGAAAACAGTAGAACAATGTCCTAATTAGGATTTTACGCTGCGATGAAAACAGTAGACGTGCATTTTCTTCAAGCCCCCCACGCTGAAATGAAAAAAAAAAAACAAAAAACATACGCATAATGACTTGTGGCAAACTGTGGAAAACGTGTGATAATGCAATAAAAAACGGAAGAACAAGAAGTATAGATAAACGGCATTTCAAATACACGATCACAATCAACGAAGTTCATTACGGTGTTAAGCCTTCGTCAGCAAACAAAAATAACAGTAGAAACAGGACATAAGAGACAGTATAATTATATGCAGTGTGATGCACGTCATCGCTCATTCATTCATTCATTCAGTAGCATGTCCTTTGCAGAACCTCGCTCCCATAACAACCTTCCGGAAAGCTTCTCGATCACAAGCAAGATGTCCCGCGTCTGATACACCCATCTGGAGATCATCCGCCACATCCTGCACCCATCTTCTCTTTGGCCTTCCTCTTCCTCTCTTCCCAGGCATATACCCTTCCATTATTGTTCTCTCCAAACCTTCGTGACGTTTCAAGTGACCAAAATACTTCAATTTTCTTTGTTTTATCGTCTTTAATAGCCATCCCTCCTCAATATTCAACTCTTGAAGTATGAATCGCTGCTCTGGAAAATAAAATAATGATTGCGCTGTACACGGTGTTTCATACAAGTATGGTACAATTACTACCATTCATGCTGCTGCATCGTCGATTGTTTTTGAATATTTAGAACTGTGTTCTAAATAATTCCACACACGAATCTAACAATTCAATGAGTATGTATCCATGGGTGCATTTAAGGAGCTGAAGTAAGTAGATCTGTTTCCTCATTTTGACTCAGGTATCTAGATATCAAAGATCATTCCAAATGCAGAGTGTTACAATGATCACAGATTGATAACAGGCACATTAAAAGTATAGTTAAAGAAGGTCTAGTATACACCAGGAAATACTAAATGTGATCTGTGTACATTGAACAATGACAAGGAAAGACAAAACAATTTTAACATAGAAGTAAAGAACAGATCTGATATATTGTCTGATATAGAGCTCTTATTTCAAGATGTGGATGACTGATGGGAAATGATGAAGAATTCAATCAGTTTGGTTACAGAAACAACTATCCCAAACTTAAAGAAAGTAGGTCGCAAGAACTGGATGAGTGAAGAAATAAATTTTACGACTAACGGAAACAAGAAGACACAACAAAAATAATCCTGACAAATACGAAGAGATGCACAGAACGGCCAAGACATTATGTAAAGAGGCAAAAGAAGCATGGCTTGAGAAAATTTGCATGAACATTGAAAAATAACACACCAGAAAAGATGCCAAATTAATGCACAAAATAATTGATGGAACTTACTAATAAAAGAACACCTACATCAACAAGCTGACTGAAAACAAAAGATGGAAAAATCATAATAGAGAAGGATCAGATCTTAGATATATAGGCTGCGTAAAAGAACTTTATAATGATACAAGTGAAGAACAGTTAGATATTTTTTATAATATGGAAGGACCACTAATAGTGAAGATGGACGTTCAGCGTGCTTTCAATCAAATAAGAATCGAAAAATGGCAAAACCCCGTGGTCAAGACAACATCACAACCGAAATGATCAATGCCTTAGAAGTGTTTGGTATAGACCAAGTTACCAGATTGCTAAATAATATACGGTGATACTGGTGATATCCCCGGTGACTTATGTAGATAACTGTTTATTGTAGTTCTGGAGAAATCAGGAGCCTTAGAATATAAACAACATCGAACAATCAGTAAAATGAGTTACAACACAAAGATTTTGCTAAGAATCATCATGCAAAGAGTTAGGAAAAAAACCCAACCCGAAATAGCAGAGGAGCAATGTGGGTTAGTAGAAGGCAGGGATTCAGTTAGTGCTGTGTATATGCTGAGAACAGTAATTGAACGCTCTATAGAAGTAAATAAAGACATGAGTCCTAATTATGACGTTGCTCAAATGTTTTCAGCCAGAGTAAATAAAGATCTCGCATATCTTTGCTTTATTGAGAAAACAGACATTCACTAGGGCTTGTTTCCTTAGCGACTCAATGAACATGATCAAGAGGATAGAGGAGGGGTCGATCCGAAGAGAATGGTTGCTGCCTCTGGAGCGGTCTCGGCTGGCAAAGATTAGTTTCATCTTCGTGCCAGGTCATGCGGGAGTACAAGGAAATGAGCGGGCTGACAAGCTCGCAGGTGAGGCTACTGTGGAGGGCGGACGCGCCATGGACCAGGCTGACATTCTGAATGCTCTACGAGAAGTGAGACTTTTGCAAGAACCAAGTGATGACTGTGAATCTACAACAATGGCCAGACTGCGAGAGCAGCAAATTAAAAGAGGGGTGGCCAAACAAGAACACTACGCAGGAAGCCAAAGAAGATTGATAAACCAACACAGAACTGGCGTCGTTAGCCGCTACACGCTGCGGGATTTGCTGAGGAGGGGATCCGAGCACTTATGGATTGAATGGTCCGATGTGCAACGAGAATGATCTGTCGACTAACTTTATTGACTACACAAAAGCTTTCGATAAAGTAAGCCGTGTCAACATGATGAAGATGCTTGTAGATCTAAAAAACTGAGTGGAAAGATCATAACCTTGCAAAACACATATATTGGAAATAACAAGCGGCCACAAAGATTAATAATGAAGTAGGTCACTATTGGCCTGTTTAGAGAGGTGTGCGACAGGGATGTGTAATGTCCCCCCATAATCTTTTCCTATACATTGAAAATATTTTCAGGAATGTAGAAAATATGAGAGGAATCGCTATTGGGGGACGTAACATTAAAAACATTAGATATGCCGATGATACAGTATTGATTGCAGACAATAAGCAGGATCTGCAACATTTAGTTGATGCGGTTGTTGCACACAGTGAACAAATTGGGTTAGAATTAAACTGTAAGAAGACACAGATTATTGTCTTCTCAAGGAAGAAGGAAACATCACAATGTAATATACAAGTAAATGGGAATATTCTTAAACAAGTGAATCGGTACAATAATCTCGGAACAGGCATAACATCTGATAGGAGGTGCCTTGAAGAGATTAGAACAAGAATCGCCATGGCAACGATAGCCTTTTGTAAGATGGAAAACATACTGACCAATAAAAAAAAAGGTCATTTGCAACGAGAAAAAGAGTGTTAGGTGCTACATAGAACCTGTACTATTGTATGGATGTGAAGCGTGGACAATGAGCAGACAAGCTGAATAACATATAAAAGGCTGTTGAAATGTTGTTGTTTTTCTGAGGAAAATGCAAAGAGTACCATGGACAGACAGACAGAAAAAAACAATGACCAAGACCGTCAACAGGCTACTAGGTGCAAAAGATTAATATCATTGAAAGTAGGAACTTGGAATGTTAGAACAATGAATGCAGATGGAAAGTTGGAGGACATCAAAAAAGAAATGGTGAGAGAGAAGATTAACATATTAGGAATATCGGAAACGAGATGGAGAGGAGCAGGGATAAGGACAGGAGAGGATTGTAAGATTATTTACTCGGGGGGAGAAGAACAGCAAAGAGGTGTAGCCATTATATTAGATAAGCAAACATCAAATTCTGTTAAAGGATATTGGGCTGTGTCAGACAAAGTTCTATTAGTAAAATTAAACGGAAGACCTTTTAACATAAATGTAATTCAAGTATATGCCCCAACAAGTGAAAGCAGTGAAGAAAGTATAGAGGAATTTTATAATGACATGGAGTCTGCTTTGAAGAACTGTAAAAAATCAGAAATAAATATCATAATGGGTGATTTCAACGCAAAAATAGGAAAGCAAAGCGATGGATGCAGTGTAGGCAACCATGGTTTGGGAGAGAGAAATGAAAGAGGTTACAGACTTGTAGAATGGGCAAAAGAACAAGAAATGGTTGTAGGAAACACCTGGTTTAAACAACATCCTAGAAGATTATGGACATGGAGGAGTCCAGACAGCAGGATTAAAAACCAGATAGATTACATCCTGATAAGCAAAAGGTTTCGAAATGCATTAACAGTTGTAAAAACAGTTCCAAATGCAGACTGTTACAGTGATCACAGATTAATTACTGGCACATTGAGGGTAAAGTTAAAGAAAGTCAAGTACACAGCAGGAAAACCTAAATATGACTTGTGCACATTGAAAACTGACAAAGAAATACAAGATAATTTTAACATAGAAGTAAAGAACAAATTTGATTTATTGTCTGATCTAGAGATCCTATTTCAAGATGTAGATGATCAATGGGAAATGCTGAAGAATTCAATCAGTTGTGCAGCAGAAAAAACTATTCCAAAAGTAAAGAAAGTGGGCCGTAAGACATGGATGACTGAAGAAATTTTACAACTAATGGAAACAAGAAGACAGAACAAAACTAATCCTGCCAAATATGAAGAAATTCACAGAAAAGTCAGAACCTTATGTAAGGAGGCTAAAGAAACATGGCTTGAGAAAAATTGCAGAGAAATTGAAAAACAACACAACAGTAAAAATGCGAAACTAATGCACAAAAGAATTCAGGAGATTACTAATCAAAGAACACGTACATCAGCAGGCTGCCTAAAGACAAAAGATGGAAGAGTCATAATAGAAAAAGATCAGATTTTACATGTATGGTCAGATTACGTGAAAAACCTTTATGACGATAACAGAGACGAACAATATATTGTTCAAAATAACAATGAAGGGCCAGCAATTTTGAAGATGGAGGTTCAGAATGCTCTTAATCATATGAAATCTGGCAAGACCCCTGGTCCAGACAGCGTCACAACAGAAATGATTAATGCTTTAGAAGAATATGGAATAGATAAAGTTACCAGTCTGCTTAATACAATATATGATACTGGAAATATACCTCATGAGTTATGTAATTCTGTATTTATTGCAATCCCAAAGAAATCAGGAGCCTTGGAATGTGATCAACATCGAACAATTAGTATAATGAGTCACATCACGAAGATTTTGCTAAGAATTATCATGCAAAGAGTTAGGAGGAAAATACAACCTGAAATAGGAGAAGAACAATGTGGGTTTGTAGTAGGCAAGGGTACAGTAAATGCTGTGTATATACTGAGAACCGTAATCGAACGTTCTATAGAAGTAAACAAAGATCTACACCTTTGCTTTATTGACTACACAAAGGCTTTTGATAAAGTGAGACATGTCAACATGATAAGGATGCTTGAAGATCTACAAATTGATGGGAAAGACCTTAGACTTGTAAAAAACATATATTGGAAACAACAAGCTGCCATAAGAGTTGATAATGAAGTAAGCCAATATCAGCCTATTAAGAGAGGTGTGAGACAGGGATGTGTAATGTCTCCAGATCTGTTTTCCCTGTACAGTGAAAATATTTTCAGAAATATTGAAAATATGGAAGGAATCAACATTGGGGGACGATGCATCAATAACATTAGATATGCAGATGATACAGTCTTGATTGCAGACAATGAACAGGACCTGCAAAATTTAGTAGATGCGGTTGTTACACACAGTGAACAACAAGGGTTAGAATTAAATTGTAAAAAGACACAGATTATGGTCGTCACTAGGAAGAACGAAATACCACAGTGTAATATACAAGTAAATGGGAATATTCTTCAACAAGTGAATAGGTACAATTATCTCGGAACAGTAATAACATCTGATGGGAGATGCCTTGAAGAGATTAGAACAAGAATCGCCATGGCAAAAGTAGCCTTTAGCAAGATGAAAAACATACTGACCAATAAAAAGATGTCAATTGAAACGAGAAAAAGAGTGTTGAGATGCTACATAGAACCTCTACTTTTATATGGATGTGAATCTTGGACAATGAGCAGCCAGGTTGAAAAACATCTGATGGCTGTAGAAATGTGGTTTCTGAGGAAAATGCAAAGAATACCATGGACAGCCAGAAAGACCAATGAAGAAGTCCTTCAAGAAACAAATGAAGATTGTCAAAGACTCGAACGCAACCCCTCCACCGGGGAGAGCAGTCAACCTCGAGGTGACCAGGAGGTGATACGGTGCCCGAGGGAAGGGCAGGGGAGATGATGAAATGAGAGATGGTTAACCATTCTCTCATGAGACACGCAGGCGTTGTTCAGAGAGTTAGCACTCTGATCACGCCAGCATCACGCCTCGTGATAGCCACGGAGAAGTTGAGTGTCCACTCAACATACCACGGCTGCGATCAACGTGCCATGTGAGGTAACACGCACCAAGGTCAAGGTCGACCCGCGTGGTGTGTGACCACGGGATGAGAGAACGTCAGACCGGGGACGGGACTTGTAGTGTGCACATCGTAGAATATCGATAGGGGTTTTTGTGTAACCAAATAGATAGAATATTAGCATAGGCGTTAGCAATTAGTGATAGGTAATTCTGTGGCTTTGTGTGTGGGTTTAATAGCGACTCTAATATGCTTGTAGCGAGCCAACGGCAATAAAATGTACCATGTATTTTCCTCGCACACGACTTGCAAGTTTTCTTGTATGGTGTGGGAGAAGTATCCGATGATGCCTGTCAGATGAGTTGTTGACAGGCAAGGATAATTGTGGTGTCAGAAGTGAAGCTTGAACGAAAGTTCAAGCTAATCCACTCATCCACGGCTCTAGACTAGGGTTTTAATTTGTGTCAGTGACGGTAATGTGTGCAGACAAGTGCAGTTGCGAGCTAAAGTTGTGCCTATCGTGACGAAATATATTGTGTAATTGTGTTTATGAAATATTTATTTAGTGAAATCATGTATTCTTCAAAGCTGTAAGTAGTAATATTCCTATTTTCTTATATTTATATATGTATTTACCAATTTGACATGACACTTATTCTATGTGTGACAAATCGCCAAACTACCCGGGCGCATCTTGAAAATGTTATCAAGAAGCAACAAAATAAAAGATCAGCATACAGGCGTGCAATCAAATGTTTTTTTTTGTTCCAGCTACGGCCATTATTCAAATAAGTGCCTTGGCCGCCAACGTATGAAAGCCAACAATGCTATTTTGATTGATACTTCTTCTGATAGTGGTAGTGAGACTGAGTGTGAAGTTGAAAATGTATTACCTTTCAAGGAGTCTGAAGATGTCTGTTGTGTGAACGATGTGTTAAGCTTTGACAATTGTGACCAATGTTACCAATTTCATGCAGACGGAAAAATTAGAATGTGGACATACAGTACCATGCTCAACTGAGAGTGTAAATGCAGCAATAGCCTCCAGAGGCAAGTTAGTGTTCCACAATGCAATGGTCAACGACAAACCATGCCAATGTTTGCTGGACAGCGGCAGTACCCTTATTGGTCTTAGAAAGGATCTAGTGAGTCCAGGTGATTATACAGGCGACTACTGTTAAATGCCGAACCTTTTCGGGTAACATTGAAATTTACCCTTTGGCCAAAGCCCGTATTAACACTCCTTTCCTTTCGGGTACCTTTACTTGTGCAATACTTGACAACCCTTGTACTGATTTAATTTTGGGTTCCTTACCCCAACTGAAACATTGTACTAATGATGAAATAGTTGCATGGGAGAAATTAAATACAGCTAATGCGACTACTAGAGCAGACACTGTAAAATATCAAGACACACTACAAGATGAGAGACTACTGTTGCTTTCTCCAACTGGCACAGATGATACCAACAGACAGAAATTTATAGAACAGCAGAAAGCTGATCCTAGTGTGTCTCCATATTTAAAATTAATGAAAGAAAGATCTAAAGTGACCAAAAATGCCTCATGGTTCCTTAAACCTAATAATGGCTTTCTTACGAGATATTTTACATCTGAGAACCATGAGAATCAGCAAACGGTGCAACCTATACAACACCGCTTAACTGTGCAAAAACCTGCACATGAGTCACCGCTTGCTGGTCACCTGGCAAAAGACAAAACCAGGCCTAGATTCCAGGCTCATGTTCATTGGCCAGAGTTTTGGAATGATATAAAATTATTTTGTCGTAATGTATTTTCTTGTAATGTCTGTCAACAATTAAGTACATAAGTTTAAGGGTAGACATCCTACAGCTGAAGTACTACCTTCTACTCTGGCTTCTAGACCTGTGAGAGGGAGGGTCAAATTTACCAATACACAAACAAGGGTGCTTGAACAATCGATGGTAAACCAGATCAAAACATGCGTCGGTTACTTCCAGACAAGCAAAATGGCAAGGACCATTCAATGGTGTTACGTGACATTTCCAATGTTGACTATGGAATATCGATAAACAGACACTTAAAGATATTCCATGTCAACATGTTAAAACCTTACTTTTCACAACAAGACACATAAGTAGAGACAGACGAACATAGTGCATCCACACCTAGTAATCAGACGACAGACATACACAACGCAACTACACTAGTTAGCGAGACTGGCAAATCCGACAATGTACATACATTGAGTGAACGTATAGAATACGCATGAATATATCAGAAGACTGATGACTGTACAACACACTGACTGAAACTAAGACATGTCTTTCATAGGTTGCGACTCTTCGGTCTCACTGTCAAACCGAGCAAAGTCGAATTAGGCCTAAAAGAATGGCATTTTTGGGTCATGTCATTTCTCAAGGTCAACTAAAGACTGACCAGAAAATTAGTACCAAAATTATGAATCTGACCATGTCTACCAGAAAGAAGCAGGTCAGAAGCCTTTTGGGATTAGTAAATTACTCAGAAATTACTAATTCTATATTCCAATGTTTTAAAAGCATTTGTAAAATGAAATGTCAAAGATGCAGTATTAATTTCTGCAATTGTCAAAATGAAAATCTTTTTAGTAATTTTCCAATCCTCCGCTTGCCTAATCCTAGGCTCGTTTATTATTCTAGGACAGATGCCAGCAGTACTAGGCCAATTTTTTGAGAGCATCTTCCACCCGATTTGCTACGTGAGCCGTAAGATCACACCTGCTGAGTCCAGATATTCCATATCAGAGTTGCAAACCCTAGTTGCGTCATCTATGCGGTGAGAAAGCTCCATCGAGTTCTGGCGGATGTTCACTGCATTGTCCAGACCGACAACTCCCCGATCACGGTCATACAGAGTGGTGTGCATCAAAATGACCGGATATACAGGTGGTCACTAATTTTACCATCTGGGGTAGAAATACCTGAAATTCCGCATAGAAGTGTAGATTGATAGTTATTACATGAGTACATAATAATATTCTATGTGAAATATGTTACATATACATCGACATTATGTGCTTAATCATGTACCAAGAACAGTGAACTATCATGTGTCCGTAGACATCAAGTGAAGAACTGTGCTCCAAAAACGTAGATATCACCGTGTGAACTGGGACAGCTCATTACCTACTAAGCTCCATTCCGGTGTATCAGTTGTGTTAAGCACAGAAAACAGTGTCAGAACAATACATAATTACAGACACGAAGATACTGATCTGCGACACCAGCGAACTCGACAGATGCACTACCGATAGGACACGAGTATGACTGTGCAATGTATTTCAGATACCCAGGCCAAGTGTGTATATATAGGATGCCTATAAAACCAATGTACAAACATGAAGGCAACAACTTACCTGAGGTAGCTGAATACCATGTATATAAACTTATTGTGATATGTAAGATAACATTTTAAGATGGTGATAAATTAGAGGTAGAATAGGAGATATAATACTTTTCATTTATGTTAATAGTTTTCATTTATGGGACGGTTCAGTAATTAACCCACTTACTTAGCTTAAAATTAAATTAAAATAGTAATTTAGACGTAAGAATAGGTAATTACAAACTAAATTAAAGTTTTTGATAGGAATAGTACCATTTATGTTGTTACATTTCATTTAGCTTCAGTTGCAGTTCAGTTCATTCCATCCTAATGAAACCATACCATCTAGCAAACATTACCATTTACTATTAATCATCAGTTTACATCATGATAGGATAAAAAGATTAGAGAAACTGAACATACATCATTGACACCATTTAGATTAAGAACATCAGTCATATAATTTCTTTAGTGCATTTAAAAACAATTAGTTAGAATAGTTTTAGAAAAGTACATAATTTGTGTTCACATTATCCATGGCATTAAGGTACATAACTCAGATCACATCAATTCCATTTAAATAGTTAGATTACATCCCTTAGATTAGATAAACATAAGGATTAATATAAGCATATCATATAATTAACATGACAGAAATTTAGTAAATTAGTTAACACATTAAATACATATTTATAGAATTAATATTAGTATGTTAGGATTTAGAGTTTATTTTAGTAGAACATAGTGGATGATAAGACCAAGGGGACAAACCATCGACCCTTTCTCGTCCATGTAAATATATGGTAAATACATGACTCGTGCAGCGATTATCGCACAGTCATTGTGCTCAAGTTTCGCAAACTGAGCCAAACCTGTACAGTGTCACTCCAAGGTTTTTAAATAATTGGGAGAATGAAAGATGTGTGGCAGAGTTGAGGATGAAAGAATGATTATTGTGATAGAAGTGTGACAGAAGTGTGAAAGTGAGAGCGGTAGTAAAATATACGGGAGAGAATGAAATCAGTCAGCGAGTTTTTGCTGCTGCCTGGCGCGACTTTAATGTTTGTCTGCGTTAAATGTTGGTTTTCGTTAGTGGAAATGTGCTAGTGTGAATGTGTTATCTAGAGTATAGTTTAGATCTTAGATTACAGTATTTTAAGTTTCATAACAAGGGAATGTAGTCACGAATTAGTGTTATACACCTGTTTGTGGCCACATCTAACCAAATTATGACACTTAAAAACTAACATACATACACATAAACGTTAGAAACATAGGTTAGAAGCTAGATTAGAATATTAATTACATCCAAACACGCAAACAACCAGAAAAACAAACATATAAATTACATACACATTTTGTAGATCAAAGGGAGATAACTTCGGGTCAGGGGACATAATAGACAACGAAACACTAGCTTAACAGTGAAATAGGACTTTACACGCGGAAGCGAAGTAGGTAAAGCCTGTCGCACACACCTTGGGTAATGGTTGTTAAATATTATATGGGGGACATGAAGCAATTCATGTGTTGACCCTAAGAAAGTCAACTTTGTATGGGTAGTAAGTTAATTTACTATGTGAGGGCAGGTCTTATAAGACAACGGTCCGGTTCAGACATACCTCTAATGAATATAATATGGCATGTGAGAAGAGGGCTCACGCCAACCATACAAGTTTGTGGCGATTGCCAGTAGCCAAGTAAAGTATTACTACATTGTGACAATAGTCAGTAGAAGTCTATTAGAGTGCCCAAAGCCAAATTATCTAGTCTTTGACAAAAAATTAGAGACACTAATTTTTTAGAAACCTCTTGCATCACAACCAATGAGTGAAAGTTGATGACGCAACACAGGAGGGGACGGTGTGTGTCAAAGACTCGAACGCAACCCCTCCACCGGGGAGAGCAGTCAACCTCGAGGTGACCAGGAGGTGATACGGTGCCCGAGGGAAGGGCAGGGGAGATGATGAAATGAGAGATGGTTAACCATTCTCTCATGAGACACGCAGGCGTTGTTCAGAGAGTTAGCACTCTGATCACGCCAGCATCACGCCTCGTGGTAGCCACGGAGAAGTTGAGTGCCCACTCAACATACCACGGCTGCGATCAACGTGCCATGTGAGGTAACACGCACCAAGGTCAAGGTCGACCCGCGTGGTGTGTGACCACGGGATGAGAAAACGGCAGACCGGGGACGGGACTTGTAGTGTGCACATCGTAGAATAGCGATAGGGGTTTTTGTGTAACCAAATAGATAGAATATTAGCATAGGCGTTAGCAATTAGTGATAGGTAATTCTGTGGCTTTGTGTGTGGGTTTAATAGCGACTGTAATATGCTTGTAGCGAGCCAACGGCAATAAAATGTACCATGTATTTTCCTCGCACACGACTTGCAAGTTTTCTTGTATGGTGTGGGAGAAGTATCCGATGATGCCTGTCAGATGAGTTGTTGACAAAGATCGTAAACTGATCAGAGGCATTAGACGTAGACAGTCACAATTTTTTTGGGCATGTTATGAGAAGAAATGATTTGGAGAACTTGGTGACAACTGGTAAGATCTAGGGGAACAGACCAAGGGGAAGACCTAGAAACAAGTATCTGGATGGCTTGGCCTTGTGGCATAGTCGAGACAGAAACACGGAACTGATCCACGACTCTGTTGATCGAGTGAGATGGCAGAACATGACCGCCCACGCTTACCGGCATGGCACATGATGGATGGATGGAAGTCCTACAAGAAACAAATGAAAACAGTAAACTGATGAGAGAAATTAGACGTAGACAGTCAGAATGTTTTGGACACGTTATGAGAAGAAATAAATTGGAGAACTTGGTGACAACTTGCAAGATCGAGGGGAAGAGAACAAGGGAAAGGCATAGAAGTAAATACCTGGGTGGCTTGACCATGTGATATGGTCGAGACAAGAACACGGAGCTGATCCACGACTCGAGTGATCTTGTGGGATGGCGAATCATGACCCCCCAAGCTTATCGGCATGACATGATGATGATCATCTAGATACCCAGAAACGATTGACAGTTTACATGAAGATTTCAGCTACAGTTGGTGTGGGAGTCTCCGTTGCCAAGCGCTTACGCCGTCTGCCTCGCGCTCCGAAGATTGTGGGTACGATTTCGGCCAACGTGGTTGGGTTCATAAGTCCAAATTTCTAGGAGACTCCACAGGATTGTCGCTGGAGCTACGGTGCTCGTACTTTGTGAGACACTTTCGGCAAGCCGAACTGCGGAAAGAGACGTATGGGATACAACCCTGTACAATGAAGTCCAGCCTCTTTTTTTTTCTATAAAACCCTGCTTAAACTTCAGTTGATGTAATCTGTGTACATTTTTATGTTATCGTTTATCAATATATATATATATCTGGCTGTGGGGTTACAACACTTTCTCCGTAATCCCGTTTGTCACGCAGTCTCGTCGCGGGAGCGAGCTGGGAGCGGTTCGTCCCCCGCTGGTGACTTGCGGGACACTGAGCCGGCCGCTCAGAAAGCAATGGCAAACTACTGAGCGTAATCTTGCCAAGAAATCAACATATAGCTGAATGATGCTGGTGTTGACAGCGAGGTCCTGTAAAGGATATGCTTTAAAATATATATATATATATATATATATATATATATATATATATATATATATATATATATATATATATATATATATATATATATATATATATATATATATATAGTTTAGTCGTTGGATCACCATCACGGCACACGGTGGTTTAACCCATAAGTGCTCCGTTATTCTCCTAACTCAAACCTGAGTCTGGAGAAACTCAGCTCAATGCACGAACTCCGTTGCATCGTCGAAGATCTTGAAATACTTTGAGTAGATTTTTAACTCGAAATTTTGCCCGGACAGCGCCGTTAGGCTACTCTTTCGATTTCCAACTGCCAAGGGATTTTTTACGTGCGCAACAATACACACGGGCGTCCGATCTCACTACCCAGAGAGCAGGAGAAATTTTATTGCTGGAAGTCCAGGTGGATTTTTTAAATAAATCCCGGTCCTCACCGGGGCGTGAACCCGGGACCTCCAGCACTCGAGGCGGACACCATACCTCGAGACCACTCAGCCCCCTATATATATCCAGTGCCGCCCACCGGGCGCTGGAACGCAAATTATTCCTCCCCACGACGCTTGACGGCAGAAGTGGAAGATGATGATGATGATGATGATGATATATATATATATAAATTAGGATGTGTGTGGGTGTGTATGTCTGTATGTCCTTTATGCGTTCGCGAACGGCCCATCCGATTGAGATGAAATTTTCTACACGTCTTCCTCTCATTCCCGCGCTGCCAACTGTGATATTGTGTGAAATCGGCTGCTTACTTAATATTATTTAATTTTTCTTTATTTTTCATTGTAATTTCTATATAGCAAGGGGACTTAGCTCTGTAAAAGTTATTTCAAGGGGCATAGCTTTTAATAACATTTCTGTTTACCTTATAGTCATATTGTTGCATCGTTTTCAAAGATTTATAAACTCTTTGTCTATAGTTATTTACCGGCATATGAGTTATAATAAATAATGATACAATCTTTAAGGCATTTTCAAATGTTTCATAAAAATAATGCATAATGCATAACATTGTAACTCATCTTTTTATGCTTAAAGATCTACAGTCATGTCGGTGATTAACAACATAATAAATAAATAATAGTTACCTTATCTCTATCAAGTTTGAGGATTTTATATTTCTCTACACTGTCGCCAACTCTAAGAAGACATGGAACAACTTCAGCCATTATTAAATCTACAGGCATATGCGTTATAATCCTCCTCCTCCTCCTCTCCCCTCCTCCTCTTCCTACCCTCTTCCTCTTCCCCTCCCCTCCTCCCTCTCCCTCCTCTTCCTCCTCCATCCTCTTCCTCCTCCTCCCTCCTCCTCCTCCTTCCTCCTCCTCCCTCTTCCTCCTCCTCCTACCTCCACCCTCCTCCTAATCCCTCCTCTTCCTTCTACCCTCTTCCTCCTCCCTCCTCCTCCCTCTTCCTTTTCCTCTTCCCTCCTCCTCCTTCTCCCTCCTCCCTCCTCCTCCTTCTCCTAACTCCTCCTCATCTCTCCTCCTCCTTCTCCTCCTCCCTCTCCTCCCTCTCCTCCTCCCTCCTCCTCCTCCTCCCTCCTCCTTTTTCCTCCCTCTACCTCCTCCCTCTACCTCCTCCCTCCTCCTCCTTCCTCCATATCCCTCTTCCTCCTACTCCCTCCTCATCATTCCTCCTCCTCCTCCCCCTCCTCCCTAATCCCTCCTCCCTCTACCTCTTCCTCCCTCCTCCATCTCCCTCCACCTCCTCCCTCCTCCTCCTCCCTCCTCCTCCCTCTCCCTCCTCCTCCTTCATTCTCCTCCTCCCTCCTCCCTCCTCCTCCCTCTTCCTCCTCCCTCTTCCTCCTCCCTCTTCCTCCTCCTTACTCCTCCTCCTCCTTCCTCCTCCTCCCTCCTCCTCCTCCCTCCTCCTCCTCCCTCCTCATCCCTCTTCCTCCTCCTCCCTCCTCCTCCCTCCTCCTCCTTCTCCTCTTTCCCCCTCTTCCTCTTAATCCCTCCTCCTCCCTCCTATTCCTCCCTACTCCTCCTCCTCCCTCCTCCTCCTCTCTCCACCTATCTCTTCCTCCCTCCACCTCCCTCCTCCACCCTCTTCCTCCTCCCTCCTCCTCCCTCTTCCTCCTCCTCCCTCCTCGCCCTCTTCCTTCCTCCTAATCACTCCTCTTCCTTCCTCCTTCGCCCTCCTCTTCCCTCCTCCACCTCCTCCTCCCCCTCATCCCTCCTCCTCCCCCTCCTCCTCCCTCCTCCTCATCCCTCCTCCTCCCTTCTCCTCCTCCCTCCTCCTCCTCTCTCCTCCTCCTCCCTCTACCTCCTCCCACCTCCCTCCTCCTCCCTTCACAATCCTCCTCCTCCCTCTTCCTCCTCCTCCCTCCTCCTTCTTCCCTCCTCCTCCTCTCTCCTCCTCCTCCCTCTACCTCCTCCCTCCTCCCTTCACATTCCTCCTCCTCCCTCTTCCTCCTCCTCCCTCCTCATCCTCCCTCCTCCTCCCCCTCCCCCTTCTTCTTCTCCCTCCTCCCTCCTCCTCCTTCTCCTCCCTTCTCCTTCTCCCTCCTTCTTCTCCCTCTTCCTCCTCCCTCCTCATCCTCCCTCCTCCCCCTCCCTAAATATGTACGTAAATATATGATGATGATGATGAAAGAATCCCCGAACCACAACGCTAGGAAAAGCGAAGAAAATGACGTGACTACACAGAATCGTCACACGGCAATCATCATCATCATCAAATGCCGTGCCGGCTGGCGTAGGCGTTCATGGCTCGCCATAGATATCAGTCTTTGGTTTTCTGGATCATCTCTGCTGCTGATATTCCTCCATGCCACGGCAATATCAATAACAATTCATCTTTTTATGTGTAAGGAAGTTATCTACAGTCCTACTCTTCCTCTTCCCTTTCCTTCCTCCTCCTCCTCCCTCTACCTCCTTCCTCCACCCTCCTCTCCCTTTCCTTCCTCCCCTCCTCATTCTCCCTCCTCATTCTCCCTCCTCCTCCTTCCTCCTTCTCCCTCTGCCTCTGTAACAGAAGTAGAGTATTAGTATTAGATGGGAAAAGGCTACAGCACGATTGAGCATCGGGAGAGAATGGGAGGAGAGATGCTCAAGTCGTGACGTAGTTTGTTGTCAAGGGTGAGTTTACATCTAGAGCAAGAACTGAGTGGACGCCATATTATGTCCAGATGTCATCTATAAGAAATAAACACCCTTTGTAACAAACTCATTCGGCTCTGTTATAGAGAAGAAATGGCGCCTTTGAACCAGGATCCGAATTTGGAGTGTCGTCGCGGAATCACAACATGCTGTTCAAGGTGAACATAGAACTAAACTAAAATTTTTGAAGAGATCGCGTGCTGTTTACATCAAGTACCCAAAGACAGAATTGTGGCACGAGTCTATACTTATGTTGAAAGGAAAAGCGAAGTTAAAAATGGCCAATAACTCGTATGTGAGAATTACAGCAGCCAAAAGCCCGGCTAGGGGTGGTTGTCTGTAAGTCTTTTTCAAGTTTTTTAGGATCCTCACTGCACGAACTTGCTATCAAAATTTAATTGTCGTCAGGAGAGGAATGAAAACCAACTTGCCATAACGGGTTGTAGCGCCTGCGATTGTCATCAAACCGGCGGGAATCAGCTGTAAACACCATCCTAGCGGCTCCTTTTGTCCATTTATCTAGCGGCTCGTCTTGTCCGTTCATCTAGCGGCCGTGTCAGGAGTTTTGCTGAAGGTCAAGCCAGTTTAATCGTTGTCTCGAGCGAGCAGGAGAATTGCTGAAGGTCAAGCCAGTTTAATCGTTGTCTCGAGCGAGCGGGAGTTTTGCTGAAGGTCAAGCCAGTTAATCGTTGTCTTGAGCGAGCAGGAGTTTTGCTGAAGGTCACGCCAGTTTAATCGTTGTCTTGAGCGAGCAAGAGTTTTGCTGAAGGTCAATCCAGTCTGATCGTTGTTTCAGGTGAGCAAGAATTTTTCAATAGCACAATCAAGTTCAGCCTTGCCTCAAAGCAAATTTGCAGAAATTAATAATAAACTTTAAGACTTACTCGCCTACAGTCATAATCAAAAATCAAAATTTTCCAGAATACTGATAAATTCGGACAACTCGTGTCATCAAATCAAAATATTGTGGACAACGTTAATAAGTTTTGTTTTGAGCTCGCTAACAACTGAGTCGTGATAGAAAAAGGAACGTTGTTTAAAGACAATCAAGACGGCAGCTAAATACCTCATTCCTTCATGGATTGGCCCATGTTTTGTTGACGTGTCAGACTATCTCGGGGCTCCGCTGCAAATGAGAGCCGCTCGCTAATCCTTTTGGGCTCTGTTGCGTGTGAGTCGTTCTCAAGACGTCGATTTGATGTACCCCATCCGAGGCGAAGTCAGAACCCAGAAGTACTGTACTGAGGCATCCTAAGAAGAGAAATTACCTTAGAAGAAGGAACTACCTGAAGTGGTTTCAACTAATACAGCGTTTGAGTTTAACCTGACGGCGAACCTAGAAGAATACGTCTTGCTTGGATCAGGAAACGAGAGTAGGGTAATCTGTAAACCTATTAGCTGGTCGAACTGTTCTTGGTGTATATGTGAATTGTATTTCTTAAATTAGCAAGTTACAAATGTGAAATTGTTTGCTTGGTCTGTATAATAATATTTCAGCATGGCGGAACAAGACTCCTTGGCACAAGTTTTGACGGGGGTAGGAACAGCGGTAGGTAGACTTCATACGGTAATAAAACAACAGGGAATGGCAACCGAAATTGTTAAGTTTAGTGGACAGGCCAGAGAGTTTAAGAAGTGGATAACTTCCATAGAAAAGTATGCGTATTTGGTGTCGGCATCAGATGAAGAGAAAATGAGACTTGCGTATCAGGCGGCAACAGAACCGGTTTCGGATCATATACGAAGAAAGTTAGAGGCTAGAGTAGATGAGACATGGGAACAATTTAAAGAAGACCTAGCACGTAAGTACGCGGAAATAACGGATCCACAACATGCGTTTTCGGTGTTGAGACAGGCTAAACAAAACAACGGAGAGACGGTACAATTGTTCAGCGATAGGTTGATTAACCTGGCTGAAGAAGCATTCTTAGGACAGAATGTACGAGGAGAAGAAGTGGAGAGGATGTTAGTCGGGATTTTTGTAGATGGCATAAAATCCGATGGTTTGAAATTTAAGCTGATGAGGGAAAACCCTGAGAGGTTATCACAAGCGGTAGATATCGCGGTACAAGAAGAAAATTTGAGACGTAGATTTAGATTGAGAACAGGACGAGAAATAGGAACTAGTCGAGAAGATAGAGTTGAGGAGCCTATGGAAATAGGACAAACAAGGTTCGGATGGAATAGGAGAGGAGGTATACAGACGTTGCAAGGTAGTAATAGAAATGCTTATGATGAAAGAAGACAAATGAGGTATCCTACAAGTGAGACAGTAGGTAAAACAAACAACACAAATATAGTCTGTTGGTTTTGTGGTCAACGCGGACATATTTCTCGTTTTTGTGATAACAGACGTAGAAAGTAGAAGTGGCAGTAGCAGGTTGAATATGAATGTGGAAGATAGACACAGAAATTTTACAGGTACAAGAACGCAGGAAAACCGGCGCCCTACCTATTAAATAGGACCTGTGGTAGGAGGGTAAGTAACAAGGTCCCAAGATTTAAAGAATATTTTAATAACAGATATAACAAGACGAGTAGAGAGTGCTCTCAATTAGATGAAGTCAAACAGCTTACAGTGAAGACAACAGATCATAGTTCGTGTATAATAGAAATAGGAAAATATAGAGTTCGTACATTAATTGATTCAGGAGCTCAGGTTAGTGTAATTAAAGAAAGTTTTTTATATAAAATAATGAGAAATTGTAGAATATTTAAGAGTCATAATAATCTTCACTCTGTTACAGGACAGAATTTACAAGTAATTGGACAAACAATGATCAATTTTAAATTAGGAGGGATCAACGTAAGACATCTTTTTCATGTAGTGAAAGATTTAAATAGAAACATGCTGATAGGAAGAGATTTTTTAATAAAAAATGGAGTAAGACTTTTCTTTGATTTACATAAATTAAAATTCAAGGACGTCTATGTAGATATGGAAGAGGACATGCATATATCAGCACTAGTTAGAGTTAAAATGTCCGCGACGTTAAAACCACAGTCGGTTAATTTGATACAGGCAAAGGTGAAGAGAAACCCATATTATGTGGCAGGAAACACAGTCAGAATCACTGAGTTGCAAGAGGAAGTAATTGATGAGCCTGGTTTGGAAGTTCCGGATGGAATAATAGCGTTGGATAAACACTTAACCTTTCCAGTGATGATTATCAACAACACAGGTAGAGAAATCAAATTATACAGAGGATGTGTAATAGCCAAACTAGAACATAACATTAGTGACATATTGGCAACGGATAGAGTAGAAATGTCGGGAACAAGTTATTCAGAAACTTCTAGTGAAAGAGTTAATAACAGACGCGGACGCGGAAGAAGAGGGAACGTACAAATGGATGAATTGATCCATCCATCCAGAAGAAATACAGCCCAAATACATTCACTAGACAAAATGACAAGGGAACAAGAATTGTTGGCACAGTTAAAAGCTCCGCCAGAAAATAAGGAAGTATTAGAACAACTTATAAAACAAAATCAGGATGTATTTGCAATTAATGATTTGGAATTGGGAAGGACAAAAAAGTTACAATGGAAATAGATACGGGAGACCATCCACCAATTAGTTTAAAACCATATAGAACTCCATTAAGAAATAGAGAAATTGTGGAAAAGGCAAAAGAAGATATGTTGAAAGCAGGGATAATAACAAGATCGAAGTCAGAATGGTCATCTCCGGTCGTCATCGTGGCCAAACCTGATGGTTCGAGTCGCTTCTGCTGCGACTACAGGGCGTTGAACAAAATCACTAAGAATGTAGCGTACCCACTGCCGGTAATTGATGATATTTTGGGGCTGCTTAATGGCTCTACATTCTTCACGACGCTAGACGCAAGGTCAGGATTTTGGTGTATCCCGATGTCGAAGGATGCTCAAAAGAAGAGTGCTTTCTGTACTCATATGGGTTCTTACGAATTCTTACGTATGCCATTCGGGGTTCGAACTGCTCCTTCTCACTACATGCTCTTAATAAATGAAGTATTAGAAGGTATGCAAAAGTTTGCATTAGCATACATAGACGATATTCTGATTTTTACAGCAGGAGATGTGGATGATCATTTAAAACATATTAGATTAGTATTCGATAGATTAAGAGTACATGACGTTAAATTGAAGCTTAGTAAATGCCAGTTTTTAAAGACAGAAACAAAATATTTGGGTTATATTATAAATAGAGACGGAATTAAGCCAGACCAAGACAAGATAAAGGTTATTAAAGAGTTACCTCCTCCAACTAACGTAAAAGAAGTGCGTGCGTTTATAGGAACCTGTGCGTATTATAGGCGATTTGTCCCAGCGTTTTCAAAGATAGCAGAACCTATTACAAATTTAACGGGCAAATACGCTAGATTTAAGTGGGATGATGAGTGTCAAAAAGCGTTCGAGTTTTTAAAAAACAGTTTAACAGTGGTACCACTATTGACGCATCCAGACTTGAATAAACAGTTAATACTATATACAGATGCTTCTGATAATGCTATAGGAGCATGTTTGGTTCAACCATATGAAGGAAAAGAGTCTGGAATACCAGGGGTTAAAAATGAAAGGCCAATTTACTTCTTATCTCATAAACTTAGCAGGTCGCAACGGAAATGGACGACTATTGAAAAAGAAGCTTATGCTATTCATTATGCTCTTCAGAAACTAAATTACTACTTACATAACGCAAATTTTGTTATTAGAACTGACCATATGCCTTTAAAGTCTCTTTTAGAAGCTCCAGTGCAAAACAGGAAAATACAGACCTGGGCATTGAATCTACAGGGATACAATACGAAAATTGAATACATTCCGGGTAAGAGTAACACATGTGCTGATTTATTGTCTAGGATACCGTACCCACAGTCATCAGGAGACACAGAAGATGAAGGTGAACCAGAGATCGACGACCGAAACTGGCAAGTCAATATATTAGATTCTGCCATAATAAATAGAGAAGAGTTTGAGAGTTTACCATCGGATCAAGAGTCTGAACATAGAGCAGAAGACCCACATTTAGCACAATTTAATATGAAAGAAGAACAAGAATTGGATCCAAAAGTCTTACAAATAAAACAGAAATTAAGAGAAACGGAGGAGAACAAATATAAGAAGAATTATTTGGTTTTACAAGAGGATGGACAGTTATACTATATGTGTGAAAGGAACGAACAGCTAAGGAAATATATTCCAAAACATTTGGAAAATGAAGTTTTAAAAGCATATCACGATGAGAATGGACATCTCGGTCGTGATAAATTGGTGAAAGCACTTACGAGCAAATATTATTGGCCAAACTTGTTTAAATCTGCTTGCAAATATGTAGATACGTGTGAAAAATGCAGGTTAAGGAATATGAAAATAATTAAGTGTCCCTTACAAGATACAGATATTCCTCAGTTCCCAATGCAAAAGATTAGTTTAGATATATCGGGTCCTCACCCTAGAACATTGTCAGGAAACGTGTATTTAATTCATATAGTAGACGTCTACAGTCTTTGGCCGGAAGTTTATGCAATTCCAGATAAGAGCGCAGATACTGTCATTAATATTTTTTTACAAGAGTTTGTACCAAGATTTAGTTGCCCACAAAGTATACTTACGGATAATGGTAGAGAGTTTGTAAATAAAAAATTCGAAAAGTTATTAAAAGATTTGAATATAAATCATATAAAGACCTCATATTATAGACCTTCTTCAAATGCTAAGAACGAACGTCAACATAGGACGTTATACGACGTTATAGCAAAGATTGTTGATGAACATGAAAAAGATTGGGATCTATTCTTAGGACCTGCCCTTAGCGCTATTCGCACAAATCAAAATGAGAGCACGGGGTTTTCACCATTCTATTTAATACACGGGAGAGAACCAATACTACCTATAGATAATCTATTAAAACCAAGACGGAAATATATGGGGGAAGACTTTCAAGAGACCATATACAAGAAATGCATAAAGCACACGTAAGATTAAAGAATAATATAATTAAAGCTAGAGAAAGACAGAAAAAGTACAAAAATGTAAATACAAAATTACAGGAGTTTAAAGTAGGTGATAGAGTTTATTACAAGAAGCATAGAAGAAACTCTAAGTTTGATGCTCGTTGGGTCCCAGGTTATTACGTTTTGGAAAAACTAGGTAATATATCGTATAGTATCAAGAACCAAATCACGGGACATGTGGCAAGGGCACACGTTGAACACTTAAGAAGAGATGAGGATGAGAAGGAAAATAATAATTATAATAATAATTATTATTCAGACACTAGATATTTAGATGAACAAGTCGTCAGAGGAGCTACAGTAACCCCAAGTTTTAGAAAAGATCCAGCACAAAATCAGTTACTAGCAACTCCAGGTTACGATGATACTCAAGAACAGACGATACCGAAAACAATAGAAGAAGAAAATGTGAATGAAAGTCATTATGATAGTATGGAAGAGGAAATAGGTGCTCCATTTAAGAATACTAGACAAGCAACGAAAAGAAGAATGGATAAACAAAGAGATAGAGAAGTGAAAAGACAGAGGAGAATTAGAGATTATTCAACAAGCGGTGAAGATATGCCTCTACTAGAAAGGTCCTTAAGAAATAATGATAGACAAATTAGATGGGATATTGAACAGAAGAGATTAGCGGCTGCTAACGAGAGACATACAGACGAAGAAGAAGAAATGGATGAAAAGTCAGAATCAATTAGTAGTATGGAAGAAACTAATAAGTTGTACGAGGAAGAGGATATTGATGTAGAGTTAGCACTTATTCAAAGAAACTTGGAGTTATTGAAGAAGTGGAAACGTAGGAGGTAGATAGATAGAGAATACTGCAGATAGCAAGTTATAAGTTTCGGGATTTGGAAATGAAAGTGATGCTTGAAAAAGGCTTCTATGGATACTTTTTATAAATGGTCTTGAGGAGTAGTTAAGCAGTGAGATAACTAATATAGAGGTAGTTTCGAGAGAGGCATATATATATTTTTTTTCTCTCTGTGATAGAATTGCTGGTTGATTTTATGTTTCTACTTCTTGACTTTTCGTAGATTGGACAAATTAGGTATTGGTACAGTAGGTGGATGTACTCTATAGGAAATAGAACAAGTTTTTTTTATTGATGCTAGAAATGCCGTGTTTAACGGTAATGATTAAGAAGTTATAGTGATGTTTGGTACAAATCCAAGGGAAATAATTGGCAGGCCGAGCCACAAGTTAATTGATAAGTAGATGATGGCTGGTACATTGAGTTGACATTGGAATAGTCGCCACATTAGTAATAGATAAAATGAGTTGACCTGTAGTTTACAGTGCTTACTTAAGATGATATTCCGGATGTTATGATGTGTTAGGAGTTAGGCTAGAAAAAGATGGAAAGTTGTGAGGGGAGAGAATCAATGATGGTACGGTCATTGTTGATTATTGATTTTTTTTGTGTAGAGAGAACAGATATTGTTCTAAGTTAGGATATTGGTCTGTAAATAACAGATATATATACTGGGCAGTGAGTTGTTGTGTTTTCACGATTATAAAAATCGAATGACTTGTAGGAATAAATATGTGTTACATTGATTCGTATAGGAGGCCAATGTGGATGGGCCACTGTACGTAGGTAATTTGAAGGGAGTTATATTTTTTTGAAAACCTTCTCTTTAGCGAGAAGACATTTGTTTGATTGAATCTGAGTTTCAATGCCTCATATACAATATGTTGTTTTTTGCTTGATTTGGTCTTGTAAAATGATTGTTGTTATTTGATTAATTGATTTAGAATAGGATTATTGTGTTCCTAGTATTTTGAGTACAAACTATTGGTCCGTAAAAGAGACCAATAGTGATAGGTAGTAATAGAATATTTTATTCTGATTTGATAAAATGCATGTTATGTCATTTTAAAATGTGTTTTTCTTTGGATAATTTGGGGGGAATGACGTCTTGTTTTGATTTTATTTCGCTTAAATGAGTGGTTTTGTATATTAAGTTACATTGTTAATGAATAGGTTATAAATTTAGTTAAGTAAGTTTAATTTTCAAATACATGGGGCTTTGTTTAAGGCCTTTCGTTCAGAAAAGAGTTATTAAAACTACTGAGGGATAATATAGAGACATATTCTCTTTGTGAATATTAAGTTGCTTGAAGAGGTTCTTATAGATATGAAGTGTTAGTAAAATAGGAGTAGCGTTATATGAAGATATAAGGTTGGGGGAAGACTGTGAATGGCAGCATATAAGCGGGGATATATATAGGTGGACAAAGAAGCAGATCATGGGATGTATGGGGGCAAGATATAGGAGCTGTGAAAAACCAGCGTTAATTATATTAAAAATGTTCATAGAATATGAACATGGGCTCGTGGTTAAAGATGAGATAACGAAATATAGACAAGATTGTGGATGGCAATATAAATGTTGAATATATAAGTGTTGTGAAAACTTATGTCAAATTGATTTATAGAGAACAAAGATCTATTTCATAAGATGTATTTAAAAAAATTATTTTACAAAAATTTTTTTTATTGGCAAGGGAGGTAAATGTGAGTGTGTTGACTATTCATTACTGTATGTAAATGTGGTCATGTTGACTATTCATTCTTTATACTTCTCACTCGGTGCGCACCGCTTCTTTACTTTTTCTAACTACATTGTTTCTGTCCATCCTGTGTTGTGGAAGAGTGAGGAATTTTATAATGTCAAAGGTACGATAACGATTATACGAGCTATTCTTATGATATGTATATTTTCTACAGGAACTATGAGGAGCCAAGAACGAGCCAGAAATATATAAATGTATAGTGGATGACTATATAGCAGGGGAAAGAGTTAAAGAATAGAATATTTACTTAAGTTGGAGTTGGTTTGGGGAAGATTAGAGGAACTGTGAGAGGTAAGGAAAAAGAGGGAATAGAGTAAGGGGATTAGGAGTAAAGACTTTTTCCTTTACAAGAAAAATTCTTTAGTAAACATAGGGAGGTGTAACAGAAGTAGAGTATTAGTATTAGGTGGGAAAAGGCTACAGCACGATTGAGCATCGGGAGAGAATGGGAGGAGAGATGCTCAAGTCGTGACGTAGTTTGTTGTCAAGGGTGAGTTTACATCTAGAGCAAGAACTGAGTGGACGCCATATTATGTCCAGATGTCATCTATAAGAAATAAACACCCTTTGTAACAAACTCATTCGGCTCTGTTATACCTCCTCCCTCCTCCTCCTCCCTTCTCCTTCTCCCTCCTCCACCTCTCCCCTCCTCCAATTCCTACCCTCTTCCGCTTCCCCTCCCCCTCCTCCCTCTCCCTCCTCCATCCTCTTCCTCCTCCTCCTCCCTCTTCCTCCTACCTCCTCTTCCCTTTTCCTCCCTCCTCCTCCCTCTACCTAATCCCTCCTCCTCCCTCCTCCTCTCCCCTCCTCCTCCTCTTCCCCTCCCCTCCTCCCTCTCCCTCCTCCATCCTCCCTCTTCCTCCTCCTCCCTCCTCCTTCCTTTTCCTCCTCTTCCTCTCTCCTCCCTCCTCCTCCCTCCACATCCCTCCTCCTCCCTCTTCCTCCTCCCTCCACCTCCTCCCTCCTCCTCCCCCTCCTCCTCCTGCGTTCTCCTCCTCCCTCCTCCTCCTCCGTTTTCCTCCTTCTCCCTCTTCCTCCTCCCTCTCCCTCCTCCTCTCTCTTCCTCCTCCTCCTTCTCCTCTTTCCCCCCTCCTCCTCCTAATCCCTCCTATTCCTCCCTACTCCTCCTCCTCCCTCCTCCTCTCTCCGCCTATCTCTTCCTCCTCCCTCTTCCTCCTACCTCCTCTCTCCTCCTCCCGTTTCCTCCCTCCTTCTCCTCCCTCCTCCTCCTTTCTCCACATCCTCCTCCTCCCTCTTCCTCCGCCTCCCTCCTCATCATTCTTCCTCCTCCTCCTTCTCACCCTCCTCCTCCTTCTACCTCTTCCTCCCTCCTCCTTCTCCCTCCACCTCCTCCCTCCCCCTCCCTCCTCCCTCCTTCTCCTCCTCCTCCTTCCTCCTCCTCCTCTTTCCCCCTCCTCCTCCTAATCCCTCCTCCTCACTCCCTACTCCTCCTCTCTCCGCCTATCTCTTCCTCCCTCCTCCTCCCTCCTCCACCCTCTTCCTCCTACTCCTCCTTTTTCTTCTTCTTCTGCTGCTGCTCCATTTACCCAAGTTAATTGTTGGGGGAATATGTAAAGATCTTTCAAGTGCTCTTTCTAATGCTTTTTGTAAGTTGGTCTTCGTTTATCTAAGGTTGTTCTAACCGCAACCAATAAATGATTAGACAGACAGACAGACAGACAGACAAACAAACAGACAGACAGACAGACAGACAGACAGACAGACAGACAGACAGACAGACAGACAGACAGACAGACAGTCGGGAACGGGAACTTATATGAATTAAATGAGATGCTCCCCATCAGGGGCTGGGCGAAGCCGGGCCTGGTCAGACAGACAGACAGACAGACAGATAGATAGTCGGGAATGGGAACGGGAGCTTACATGACTACTTATATGAATTAAATGAGATGCTCCACACCAGGAGCCAGGCGATGCCGGGCAGGGTCAGACATACAGACAGACAGACAGACAGACAGGAACGGGAACGGCAGCTTATATGACTACTTATATGAATTAAATGAGATGCTCCCCACCAGAGCTGGGGGAAGCCGGGCCGGGTCTGCTAGTGTGTGTGTGTGTATATATATATATATATATATATATATATATATATATATATATATATATATATATATATATATATATATATATATATATCCATCATTTGCCATACCGGTAAGCGTGGACGGTCATGTTCTGCCATCTCACTCGATCACCAGAGTCGTGGATCAGTTCCGTGTTTCTGTCTCGACCATGCCACAAGGCCAAGCCATCCAGGTACTTGCTTCTAGGTCTTCCCCTTGGTCTGTTCCCCTCGATCTTACCAGTTATATATATATATATATATTCTATCAATACCTGGGAAGTATTTGTCATGCTATTTCAAGGACCTACTCTCTTCTAAAAACAACTGCTATTTCTGTTTATCACCATACGCAAAACGCCACAGAAAGAAACAACAACTCAACATGAAAACAAAGCAGCTTAAACTGAATAAACTTGGAATTCAAAATAGACAGCTTCTGTCAAGGCTGTTATATTGGAGTAGCTCGACAGATTACCATAGGCCGGATGTATTGCTGTGGAGAGCGAATTGCTTGAGCTGTCTTGTGCAAACTGCAATGTCGGGATTTGAGCCTGAAGGAGGCTCTGGGTGCTGACTGATTGACGACATCAGAGATCTTCGGTGGCGAGAGAGGGCAATTTTGATGGCCATGGCTGTGTGTCTGACATGCGAAAGAACACTGAATACCTTTATTTGAAAGGGAAAAAAACGTTTGACAGCAAAGGATTAAAATACACGATACATAGTTGAGTTTGCTATCCTAATGAATCAAGAAGACAAAGGAAGACAAAAAATTAAATGGTTAGAAATATGGAGTAGAAACGAGAAAGTGCAAGAGTACGCAGGAACAATGGTGACGGTTAAATAAATAAGAAACGGCAAGGAGAAGGAGAAGGTTGTGAAGAAAAGGAAGAAGAAGGGAGGATATAAGGGAATGGGGGAGGAAACCGAGGAAACAGTAGTAGTAGTAGTAGTAGTAGTAGTAGTAGTAGTAGTAGTAGTAGTAGTAGTAGTAGTAGTAGTAGCAGCAGCAGCAGCAGTAGTAGTAGTAGTAGTATTAGAAGAAGAAGAAGAAGAAGAAGAAGAAGAAGAAGAAGAAGAAGAAGAAGAAGAAGAAGAAGAAGAAGAAGAAGAAGAAGAAGAAGGAAAAGACAAGTGCATTGAGCTTTTCCCAACACACTAGCATGAGCTTGTGAAAAGTTCCAATAGATGCATCCTATCTTGAGTTGAGTTGAGTCGAGAACCGACTCGGGACATTGCCATAAGTGCTCTGTCTTCATCTTAACAGCCAGTGAAGATTCCCAATATATATGTAGCAGTCTGATTATGTGGCCTTTTCTCGGAGTCCTGAGTGTCACCCAGGTCCTCTAGACACTCCCTGCAGTATGATTCTCTCCAGGCCGTGACAATCTATCTGTTCTTCCGCACCATACTAACGATCCCAAAGGGTCCCGATGACGTCATTTTATCATGCACCAATACACCGCCCCGTGGTGAAAACCCAGTCAGTGTGTCTGCCAACATGCTCTGGGTGAAAAATCCAGCAGATGCTCTCTGGTTTTGATCGCTGAATTGAAGAAGACTGCCACTCTGTCCGAAGCATGTCTGTTTTCACCTTTCTCATCATACTTTGTGAGTCCGTTACAATCATGACGTGAGTGTGCTGTTTGTCTTCCAGCCAGCGGAACGCCGCTGTGACTTCCTCCACATCCACTCTCAGACTTGATGATGTGGTATCATATGCCAGGCTCTCCTGCAGCAAAGACCGTGTACCAACCTGCGCCACAAACCCGCATGCACTTCTTTTACGTCTTAGCACAGAGCCATCAGTGTAGATGATTACATCGCCTGGGTGGAATTATCATGAATCGATTGTTGCACATCCCATTCAGTGCAGCCTGTCGGCCAATCCCTGCGTTCCCGATTCAATGTTATTATGACCATGCACAGATCCGTTGTTTTCTCTGGCAATTTGACCTCCTCATCTCCTATCCAAATGTTCTCAAGCATGCACACTTCTCTGATAGTGTCCTCTACCTGAGCCATCCATGATTTTTCTCTGATCACCCTGTGGCCCTTGACTATGTCTAGGCTTCTTGCCGGAGGTCGTTTCTTGTCTGCAGCCACTCTGAGAAATGATTTAGCCTGCAGCACCTTGAGAATGTCTGCATCGTGGGCAAAGCTAGGATGTATCACATACACACTAACACGTGTCCATTGTGCAAGCCAGTATCACCCGCATAGCTTCATTATGCGGGCTCTCTAGTTTCACTAGTTAACTCTTTAACACTGTGAGGAATCCCAATCCATACTCAGTTACTGAAAGAATGCAATGTTGATAGAATAAAAACAACATTCATTGTCCATTGCTGCGATGATCTTCAGCGTCCCGAGTCCCTTCTTAGATCTCTAACAGCTTCTACCACATGATCGCTGCATGACAGGCTTCTGTCGAAGGTGATTCCCGGGTATTTCAATCTACTGTCTTTGTCCGGGAGTCTCCGTGGTGAAGTGGTTACAACTCCAGCCTCGCGGTCCGAAGGTTGTGGGTTCGATTCCGGACTGCGACATTCGGTTCACGAGTGCAATTTTCTCGGGGATGTCTTATGTTTGTAGCTGCAGTTAGGTAGTTCGTGCTTGGTGCGAGAATTTCGGCAGGCCGCGCTGCGTAAAAAGACCGAGCCACAGGGAATAACAACAGGTCACAGGGAATAACAACAGGTCACAGGGAATAACAACAGGTCACAGGGAATAACAACAGGTGCAATTTAGTCGATCCTGTATCATTTTAAACGCCCTTTTAAACTCTCTATGTTAACATTTCTGCCATTTACTGTGAGGCCTGTAGACAATCCTCTAACACAGACGCCTTTATCTGGGCTAATGACACAACCCATCTCTAAACACCAGTCAATTACTTTGTTTACAATCTCCTACAACTCTTGCGCAATTTGCATCCTTTCTCTGTCCTGTCCATAGGCAAGGACATCATCTGCAAATGTCAGTATCCTTCCAATCCCCGGTGCTTCAATGCTCGCAATCTTGTTTGCGTAAACATTGAATAGGACAGATGAGATTGCAGAGCCTTATGGTAATCCCGGGGTAATAATGCACGCCTTCGAGGTCCATGACCCTATGCGGAGGGCTAGCTTACGAGAGTGCAGGCTTTACGTTTTTATTGACCAGAGATGAGGTCACCACGAGACCTGGTATCTTGCAGCTATTCTTTAAAAAGTAAAGTATCCTTTCTCACGGCTAGATTCGTATTGGGTATTTGGTGCTAGTCTCATAGTCTGTACACGGTTCTGCACTCAATGGGTGATGTGTTGTCATAGTCTGTACACGGATCTGCACCCAATGGATGATGTGCTGTCATAGTCTATACACGGATCTGCACTCAATGGGTGATGTGTTGTTATAGACTATACACGGATCTGCACCCAATGGATGATGTGCTGTCATAGTCTATACACGGATCTGCACTCAATGGGTGATGTGTTGTTATAGTCTATACACGGATCTGCACCCAATGGATGATGTGCTGTCATAGTCTATACACGGATCTGAACTCAATGGGTGATGTGTTGTTATAGTCTATACACGGATCTGCACCCAATGGATGATGTGCTGTCATTGTCTATACACGGATCTGAACTCAATGGGTGATGTGTTCAACTTCACGCCGGCCGCCTTTATACTCAGGGACATTTCCTGGTGCCAGTTTACACTGGGTCGACTTGGAGGTCCAGGCAAGTTTACACTGGGTCGACTTGGAGGTCCAGGCCAGTTTACAAAATCCACTTCAATTGGGATTCGAACACATAAGCAGCGGGTCGGCGGGCAAGCGTGTTAGGCAGAGGGCTATAAATCTATGAGTTCAAACTCATCAAACAAGTAGAAGTACTGACAGTCCCATAGCCGATAGCGTCATCGTGATGTGAGTTGTGAGTCCTTTTATGGTATATAAGGTCAGAGAAGGGGAGAGAGAGAGAGAGAGAGGGAGAGAGAGAGAGAGAAAGGAGAGAGTGAGATAGCAAGAGTCAGAGAGAGAGAGAGAGAGAGAGAGAGAGAGAGAGAGAGAGAGAGAGAGAGAGAGAGAGAGAGAGAGAGAAGGAGAGAGATAAGGGTAAGAGAGGAGTGTGAGATAGCGAGAGTCAGAGAGTGAAAGAGAGAGTGAGAGAGAGAGAAAGAGTAAGAGAGGAGAGAGAGTAAGAGAAAGTGAGAAATCGAGAGTGAGTTAGTGAGAGGGAGATAGAAAGGAGAGAGAGAGTGACAGGGGAGGTGACAGTGTGAGAGACAAAGAGTGCGATAGCGAGAGTCAGAGAGAGGGAGAGAGCGAGAGAGAGAGAGAGCGAGAGAGAGAGAGAGAGAGAGAGAGAGAGAGAGAGAGAGAGAGAGAGCGAGAAACACAGAGATGGGATTTGACACTAGCTGTCAGTGATACGACACACAGTTTTCAGTAGATTTGTGTGTGTCTGTGAGTGATGTGTGAGTGAGAGAGAGAGAGAGAGAGAGAGAGAGAGAGAGAGAGAGAGAGAGAGCGAGAGAGATACATATAGAGAGAGACACATACAGAGAGAGATACAGAGAGAGACACATACAGAGAGAGAGGGGAGAGAGAGAGAGTGGTAGAGCTTGTGTGTGTGTGAGTGTATGTGTGTATGTGTGTGTGTGTATGTGTGTGTGTGTGTGTTTGTGCGTGTGTGTGTGTGTGTGTGTGTGTGTGTGTGTGTGTGTGTGTGTGTGAAAAATAGAGAGATATACAAAAATGGGGAGTAGAGAAAAAGTTTCCAACCATATAGTACAATCAGAATCGCCATCCCAACTCTCCCCACCTCCCTCTACCCATCTCTCTCTCCCCACCTCCCTCTCCCCACCTCCCTCTCCCCACCTCCCTCCAAGATCATGTGTGAATGAAGTTAATTAACCAGCCATTTCCCATTACCCGATTCCGTCACCTGCTCGCCCTAAATAACGACAGTCCTCCCCGATAATGGCGTTATCCCAGACAGGGCCCACAATGCCATAACTTTCCTGAAGTGACAGCATAACTGGCCTATTAGCATCGATCCAGAAACAGTATAAGGGCTTTACATTACAAGGTGGAACAGGCTGTGATCTCTGCCAGTTTGGGGTATAACTAAAGGACGCGTTTGCACGCCTTGAGGGGTATTGGGTGTATGACACCAGCCCCGCATTATGACGATATGCTCAATATTCCCCCTGTCGTATTTACTTCCAATAATATTTCATGGTGCCCACTTTAGGCTGTGTAGAACAAGTCATTATATAATCTTCAATAGGATTAAATTACACACACACACCACACACACAAACACACACACACACACACACACACACACACACAACACACACACACACAAACACACAGAGAGTAAAACTTCGTTTAAACGTCACTCGTTTAACTGTCGGCTTCTGTTATCCATCATCGTCTAAAAAAATGCGTGTGTATCAACGAAACAAACAGACATCTTTAAAATTGTCCTCGGATTACCTTTACACCCTACTGTATAAAGCTGCAAGTGACTGTACTGTATGATGGCGGAAGTGACTAATCGTCGGTGGCGGAGGAGTTAAGCTTGAACTGGCGCGCCATACACCCATCATAATCCAGTCGCTATTGTGTTACATACAATCGCTCTGTTGTGACAGAGTAGATACAATATAACGGTCGCTATTTTCAATGTCGCCACTGCATGAGCTCACCTTAAAGTGTCTAACCTACAGAATGGGCGGAATAAACTCTTGCCGGAACCTATTGACGAAACTGAAGGAACTAAGACTTTTAGTGTTACCAACATTGTACAACTATGCAACAATGAATGACTCATATCTTCATCTCATCTCATCATGTTCCTCTTGTACCTCGCGATGTAGAGGTGAAGCATAAACAGCGGGAGAGTGCCCGCTTATGGGCTTCATGTATCGATATTCCCATGGACTCTTATTCCCTGCGTCCATCGTTTACGTGGCCGACCTCTTCCTTTACTTCCCTCTGGTCTGTACATCATTGCTTGTTGTGATATACTGTTAGTTGGTAACCTACTTGCATGGCCAAACTATTTGACTTGTTGCCTTCTAATAAAATCTAGTGCAGCTATAACCTCCACATTAGTCCTGATTTCTTCATTTCTGATCTCATTTCTTCTTGATACATTGAGTATTCTTCTCAGGAATCTCATTTCTGTTGTTGTGATTTTTCTTTTCTCTTTTTCTGTCATTGTCCAGGTTTGGCATTGGTAACATAGAGTTAGTAGGAAGATTGTGTTGTAAAGTGTTGTGAATTAGTTTAACCTTATTAAAAAGACGGCGCTTGCGGAGTGGCAGTAACTGAAGACGTTTATGTAAGTTAGAATTGTCGGTTATCTTTTCACCATTAATTAAACGCACTGCCCTTCTCTGGAGTGAATAAAGACGTTTTGTTATTGATTTGGAGCATCCATCCCAGATTGTTGAGCAATAATCAATATGTGTTTGTATGTGGGAAGTATAGAATATCTTTCTTGAGTTTTCGTTAAGGAAATTTTTTTAAAATTTTGGCAAGTTGGTATACATTTTTGGCTATTTGTTTGACGAGAGCATGAACATGTGAGTTAACGGTTAGATTTTGATCAACGATGAGACCCAGTGCCTTCTGCTCGGTTACATTTTCTACAGGCGTGCTACCAATGTGCAGCTGAAGTGCTCTCTGCGAGTTTAGAGTGTGAAGTCTTTGCCTAATTGTTGTTAACATAAATTTTGTTTTAGAAATGTTAATTTGCATGCGGTTTGCATGACTCCAGTTAACTACACTATTTATTTCTTATTGCAAAGATGATTCTAGCATATTACAAGCAATAGCGATTGTATATACTGTGCAGTCGTCTGCAAATAGATCGCAGGACGACGAAAGATATAAGGGAAGATCATTTATTCACAGAAATTTCAGAACATTATGTAAGGAGGCTAAAGAGACATGGCTTGAGAAACATTGCATAGAAATTGAAAAACAACACAACAGTAAACATACCAAATTAATGCACAAAAGAATTCAGGAGCTTACTAATAAAGGAACACCTACATCAGAAGGCTGCCTAGAAACAAAAGATGGAATAATCATAATATTTTTTAAAAATCGGATTTTACATATATGGTCAGATTATGTGAAATACCTTTATGATGACAACAGAGAAGAACAGTATACTATTCGAAATAATGATGAAGGACCATTGTCACAGAATGATGATAGTTTAGTGATTCCCAGATAGATTTGGATGTACCATTAATGACAAGGAAGGAGGAGGGTTAACCATCGTGTACTTCATTCTGAGAGGAGGAATAAAATTAACGATCAGTGACCTACGAATATAAAAATAGGATACAGGTACGTGCCGAGGTCAGTGACTCCCGCTCGTATCGGCCGACAGGAAAATGAACGGAGAATGCTTTGAAGTGCAAACGAGCGATGGACAGAGGACCAGCGCAACAGCGGAGACGGTGATCAAAGGGTTGGACACTTTGAGGTACCAGCGTCGGAGAATACAGGGAAACATCGTAGAGACGAAGGAGACCGGAGCACGGAGCGCCCGGACGTATACGTGATTTCACTGAACTTTTGATGTTACGGGTGCGGCAAATTTGATTGTGGATCAAGCAATCAGCGGAGGATGGGACACGCAATATAAATAGCTGAACATGGAGTTTCTGTGGAGTGTGTGTTCCAAACTGGACGGAGATGTCTATTACTCCCAGGTGTGGAATAGAAGTTATAGTCCCGTATTGTTTGGGGCAATGGGATATTAGTGCCGATGTGCTTAATTATTAATTTCGATTCCGGGAGGATAATAGAAGATATAAGGTAAATTAATATATTAGAGTATAGTTTTAGCATAGGACAATATGTGGTTGTGCGTAGGGTTTACTATTGCTTTCTATTTAGTGAATAGTTTATACTTTAGTGAATTCTGCTGTTTATGTCAGAGTATTCTTTCGGAGGCTGTTTCATTACGGCTGGAGAAAGATAATCACATAGACAGGGATATGAGGCAGACTTAAATCACCTGATTTAATGTTTATTACCCAGGTTCTACTACACAGCCTGACCTATCAAAGAAGATCAACCAGTACATCTCTTGTACAGAGAAAGCAGTGTTGATAATACAGGAAAGACCTTTTAATTTAATCAGGCACTTCACAGGTGCAGTGAAAGTATGTCACTATAGCAAATGCAAAGTGGGTGACTTAACGAATGTCAAAAAAACAGGTTTTGGTGAACCTTAGAGAAGGAACTTTATTCAAGCATAGAAAATAGGATAAAACATTGTCATTGAGTACTCACCTAAACGAAACAGGGAAGAACCCTAGACCAGTGTACCTATATTCAGAAAACGGTTAAATAACTGTGGACAGGTGTGAGGTGTTTTCACTGATGGATTATAACAACATAAAACTGAAAACTCTGTCTACGGAAAGGACTTACCGTGATCACATTACTGTACGGTGTTACTTTGGTGAACAATTGTTTGTTTTTTCAAGAATTGGATTAAGTCAAGACTCAAGCTGAACGGATCATACCGGGTGAGAACGTTCTAATTCTGTGTTTGATGTCTGATGTTTTGGCCTTTTGAATATGCCGGAGAAGATTACGAAGACTAACATCTAAAAGTCCTATCTTGCAGTCACCTTAGCAGACACTACCAACTACAGATACCCATTCAATACATACACCAGACATAGTTTTTATTAATAAATCTTTTATTTATCGTTGAAAGGAACTGTTGTCAGGGTATGTTATGAATAATAGAGAGAGTGAAAGAAATAGATATATGGAAGGGAAGACAGAAGGGAAGAGTGTAGACCAAAGTCAGTCAATAATCCCAACAGATAATAAGTTTGAAGATGTGCTTGTTGATTCCAACTTCTTCCCGGGAAAACAAGCGACATAATTGGTGGAGCGAGCGGGATACAAGATAATACCCATATGACCTGGAGGCATAACAGGGCATATGCATAGAGGGGTACCTGCATATTGGCACAGGCATAGCGGAGTACCTGCATGTTGGGACATACTGATGGGAATAAAAATAAGTATACATTGATGACTTTTAATGGAAGGACGTCCATTGGATATATGGTGCCATTACATTTATGGTAGAAACATTTCATTAACGCTGGTGACTTTACAGTGAGAAAGTTCCAGACAGGGTGAATGTGGATAGGTGGTAAGACACATTACATACCTAGTCACACGGTCACACGTCTACATAAGTCTTTATCCTATATCGCCTCTTGTGGATGAGAGAGTGGTTGTGATGTACTGTGTGGTGTTGTAGATTAATATATTAGATAGACATAGATAAATGATATAGGTTCTAGGTAGATTATCTGTGTATAGAAAGGACTTCTTTATTGCTTGAGGTGTCTGTACTCAACTTGCTGACTTACCTGCTTTAACTATGGCAACTCCTAAAGTAACTACAGCAGAACTAAGGGCCAACGGGGAGGAAATTGGTTTAGCTGGTTCGGAACTAACTGATTACATACAGGAACGAGAGAGGGAAATTCGTCAAGCGGAAAGAGAAGATCGAAAGGCCGAGTTGGAAGTGAGAAGAATAGAGGTGGAGACCAAGCGACTGGAAATGGAACAAGAGGCCAAGAAACTGGAACAGGAGACCAAGCGACTGGAAATGGAACAAGAGGCCAAGAAACTGGACCAGGAGACCAAGAAACTGGAAATGGAACAGACTGCCAGGAGACAAGAAATGGAACATGAATACCGCTTGAAAGAGTTAGAACTCAAGACACAAACTAAGGGTGAAATAGATGCAGCAGAAGGAAGTTCATCTTCACCTGGGGCAACCCACATGATTGGACAGGGTTACCATGCCATGAAGTTTCCCTTGGCGGTCTTTGATGAAAGTAAAGAGAAGATATACCAGTTTTTGGATCGGTTCGAGGCTATGGCAGTCGCTATGGGACTGGATAGAACCCGATGGGCTCTTAAATTATCCCAGGCCTTACGTGGTTCGGGCTACGAGGTCTACACACGCCTACCACCAGAACATGAAAATCAGTACGAGGAATTGAAAGCCGTTTTGATGAAACATTATGAAGTCACAGCACAAACGTATAGGAAGAAGTTTAGATCGTCTAGACGAGAGCCGGGAGAACTATTCGCCGCCTACAGTCTGAGGCTGAAATCCTATCTCCAGAAATGGATGGACTTGGCAGAATTCAAGAGGGATTATGAGAGTCTCGAAGAGATGATGGTGGTCGACCAGATGCGAAAGCAAATGTCGAAACCTCTCAGAACCTTCTTGGGAGAACAAGGGGCGGAACGGATTGATGTTGTGAATAAGCTGGCGGAACGATTCGTAGAGGTACATGGGGAGGCTGCGGAACTCAGTATTCAAACCAAAGGTCAGGAGAAACAAGAGAAAAAGAAACCTAAGAACTGGGAAGGAGAAAAAGTGGAACCTTATATAAAGGCGTCAATGGAGAGTTCAGAGAAGGTGAAGGAAGGAAACCAGAACACCTCGAATTCTCCAGCGAAACGACAGTGGTCTGAGAAGTGGTGTTCATTCTGCAAAGTGCCATCTCATAACACGAAGGACTGCAGATCGAAACCTAAAAGTTCTTACTTCGCAGCATGCAAAGTGATTCCTACGACGGTGATCACAGACAAGGCTGAGGTCGGCGAAGGAGAAAGGAACAAAAAGGACACACGGAAACCTAGGAAGGGAACATGGTGCACACCCTGCCAGTCGACAACACATAATACTGTGGACTGCAGATGCAAGGCAGAAGACGCCAATTGCATAACCAACCTCGAGGAATCAAAAGAGGAAGGCAAGGAAACGGTCAAGAGATGAAAGACACTCAGGACCAAGAGAGGACCACCTGTGGTCGAACTGATTGAAGTCAATGGCCAGCAGGTTGCTTGTCTCTACGATACAGGTTTGGATGGGGAAGCGGTGGTGGACGCCAGCTTGGTAAGCCCAGACCAACTTACAGGGGAGACCATAGAAATACAGCCGGCAATGAGGAGTGCTGTTACCATGACGCTGCCAATCGCCAAGGTGGAGATTAAATCCAGGTACGTCACGGGCATTATTCCAGCTGCTGTATTAGCTGACTCCCTATTCCCAATGATCATTGGCACGAAATATGTCTTTTTGGGGATGCCCAATCAGCCAGCCCACCAGGGAACAGTAGCCAGTGGATTTCAAGGGAAGGAAAAAGAGGCAGAGACACTATGCGACAACTCAGGGATAGGAGAATTGCATACTGCCCAGAGGAAGGATACTACGTTGCGTCCTTGCTACAGGAAGCTGCAAAGAAGTGCTGAGCCACCAGAACGGGGACAGTACTTTCTGAAGAATCGACTACTCTATCGGAGAGCTGGGAGGGGAGATAACCTGCACGAGCAGTGGGTGGTTCCAGAGACCCACCGTCCTCACATTCTTCAGAGTGGACACATCATAGGCGAGAATCGACATATGGGTGTCCGAGAGACCTTGCAGCAAATTTCCGGCCATTATTGCTGGCCAGGAATGACCGGAGATGTACGCCGGTGGTTGAAGTCTTGTTCGGAGTGCCAGAAAGCACCACCCAACAAGCGGACTAAGAGGAAAATAGCTCTTAAAGTGGAAGACAAAGTGGAAGTGTGGAGTCCAGCAGAGACCAATATACTCCAAGTAGGATGGAAAGGACCTTATCCTGTGGAAAAGGTGGTGTCCAAGAACATCTACAAAATACGGATCGGGGAAGAGCAGAAAAATCTCCCTAGACATCTCATTAGGAAATATGAGGAGAGATCCGGGAGCAAAGCTTCGCACTTTATGGTGATGGCAGCCATTGGGACAAAGGTTACCAGTCCAGACGAAGACCAGAGATCACCAGTACAACATAGGAGGGCCTATGGGACAGTACGTGATAGGTCAGATTTACCCAACGACAGGAGGAGGGAAATCACACGTCAGGGAAAGGACAAGAGGGAAACCTTTCCCATAGTAACCAAGTTCAAAAGGGGTGGGTAACGTCGGGAAAGACGCGAGAAATACCCAGGACTCCAACCGAAGATTGGCTGACCAGATACAATATCGCCCAAGATGGTCCTGGAAGCAAAAGTCCAGGAGATTTGGGAAAGACGACTCGGTCCAACGAGGACGAGGCGGAACATCCCCAGAGGCAAAGCCGGGGGAAACCAAGAGGACATGGAAGCAGTGTTACAATCAGGATGGGACGATCCGTCTGTATTGTGAGCCATCGCTTACGCCAGTGGAAAGGAGGTCGACTGAACGTACAGGAGCGATGAGCCAACACTAGTTTCAGTCATGAGTAGTATGGTAGGGTGCATATGAGGTCGCCTACTGGATGAGGTGTTGATCCATGTGAGGATCCAATCATATCATCAACACGTGATGTTAATAGCTACTTCGCAGAAGCTCAACGCACGGTGGATGTGATGGTCGTTGTTGATGCAACAGGACAACTTCACAGTGGAATACATCCCTGGTAAGGAGAATGTAGGAGCGGATTTCTTATCTAGACATCCAACTCCAGAGGAAGAAGAATAAGTTGGAGGATCATAGGAATCAAAACTACATTGAAGAAGAGTCGACGCGGTCAACTCTCTTAAGAGGGGGCCTTTGTCACAGAATGATGATAGTTTAGTGATTCCCAGATAGAATTGGATGTAACATTAATGGCAATATGAAGGAGGAGGGTTAACAATCGTGTACTGTCATTCTGAGAGGAGGAATAAATTAACGATCATTGACCTACGAATATAAAAATAGGATACAGGTACGCGCCGAGGTCAGTGACTCCCGCTCGTATCGGCCGACGGGAAAATGAACGGAGAATGCTTTGAAGTGCAAACGAGCGATGGACAGAGGACCAGCGCAACAGCGGAGACGGTGATCAAAGGGGTTGGACACTTTGAGGTACCAGCGTCGGAGAATACAGGGAAACATCGTAGAGACGAAGGAGACCGGAGCACGGAGCGCCCGGACGTATACGTGATTTCACTGAACTTTTGATGTTACGGGTGCGGCAAATTTGATTGTGGATCAAGCAATCAGCGGAGGATGGGACACGCAATATAAATAGCTGAACATGGAGTTTCTGTGGAGTGTGTGTTCCAAACTGGACGGAGATGTCTATTACTCCCAGGTGTGGAATAGAAGTTATAGTCCCGTATTGTTTGGGGCAATGGGATATTAGTGCCGATGTGCTTAATTATTAATTTCGATTCCGGGAGGATAATAGAAGATATAAGGTAAACTAATCTTAGCGTAATAGTAGCATAGGGAAATATGTGGTTGTGCGTAGGGTTTACTATTGCTTTATATTTAGTGAATAGTTTATACTTTAGTGAATTCTGCTGTTTATGTCAGAGTATTCTTTCGGAGGCTGTTTCATTACGGCTGGAGAAAGATAATCACATAGACAGGGATATGAGGCAGACTTAAATCACCTGATTTAATGTTTATTACCCAGGTTCTACTACACAGCCTGACCTATCAAAGAAGATCAACCAGTACATCTCTTGTACAGAGAAAGCAGTGTTGATAATACAGGAAAGACCTTTTAAATTAATCAGGCACTTCACAGGTGCAGTGAAAGTATGTCACTATAGCAAATGCAAAGTGGGTGACTTAACGAATGTCCAAAAACAGGTTTTGGTGAACCTTAGAGAAGGAACTTTATTCAAGCATAGAAAATAGGATAAAACATTGTCATTGAGTACTCACCTAAACGAAACAGGGAAGAACCCTAGACCAGTGTACCTATATTCAGAAAACGGTTAAATAACTGTGGACAGGTGTGAGGTGTTTTCACTGATGGATTATAACAACATAAAACTGAAAACTCTGTCTACGGAAAGGACTTACCGTGATCACATTACTGTACGGTGTTACTTTGGTGAACAATTGTTTGTTTTTTCAAGAATTGGATTAAGTCAAGACTCAAGCTGAACGGATCATACCGGGTGAGAACGTTCTAATTCTGTGTTTGATGTCTGATGTTTTGGCCTTTTGAATATGCTGGAGAAGATTACGAAGACTAACATCTAAATGTCCTATCTTGCAGTCACCTTAGCAGACACTACCAACTACAGATACACCTTCAATACATACTCCAGACATAGTTTTTATTAATAAATCTTTTATTTATCGTTGAAAGGAACTGTTGTCAGGGTATGTTATGAAAGAGAGAGAGAGAGAGAGAGAGAGAGAGAGAGAGAGAGAGAGAGAGAGAGAGAGAGAGAGTGGAAGAAATAGATATATGGAAGGGAAGACAGAAGGGAGGAGTGTAGACCTAAGTCAGTCAATAATCCCAACAGATAATAAGTTTGAAGATGTGCTTGTTGCTTCCAACTTCTTCCCGGGAAAACAAGCGACATAATTGGTGGAGCGAGCGGGATACAACATAATACCCATATGACCTGGAGGCATAACAGGGCATATGCATAGAGGGGTATCTGCATATTGGCACAGGCATAGCGGAGTACCTGCATGTTGGGACATACTGATTGGAATAAATATAAGTATACATTGATGACTTTTAAATGGAAGGACGTCCATTGGATATATGGTGCCATTACATTTATGGTAGAAACATTTCATTAACGCTGGTGAATTTACAGTGAGAAAGTTCCAGACAGGGTGAATGTGGATAGGTGGTAAGACACATTACATACCTAGTCACACGGTCACACGTCTACATAAGTCTTTATCCTATATCGCCTCTTGTGGATGAGAGAGTGGTTGTGATGTACTGTGTGGTGTTGTAGATTAAATATATTAAATAGACATAGATAAATGATATAGGTTCTAGGTAGATTAGCTGTTTATAGGAAAGACTTCTTTATTGCTTTGAGGTGTCTGTACTCAACTTGCTGACTTACCTGCTTTAACTATGGCAACTCCTAAAGTAACTACAGCCGAACTGAGGGCCAACGGGGAGGAAATTGGTTTAGCTGGTTCGGAACTAACTGATTACATACAGGAACTAGAGAGGGAAATTCGGCAAGCGGAAAGAGAAGATCGAAAGGCCGAGTTGGAAGTGAGAAGAATAGAGGTGGAGACCAAGCGACTGGAAATGGAACAAGAGGCCAAGAAACTGGAACAGGAGACCAAGCGACTGGAAATGGAACAAGAGGCCAAGAAACTGGAACAGGAGACCAAGCGACTGGAAATGGAACAAGAGGCCAAGAAACTGGAACAGGAGACCAAGCGATTGGAAATGGAACAAGAGGCCAAGAAACTGGACCAGGAGACCAAGAAACTGGAAATGGAACAGACTGCCAGGAGACAAGAAATGGAACATGAATACCGCTTGAAAGAGTTAGAACGCAAGACACAAACTAAGGGTGAAATGGATGCAGCAGAAGGAAGTTCATCTTCACCTGGGGCAACCCACATGATTGGACAGGGTTACCATGCCATGAAGTTTCCCTTGGCGGTCTTTGATGAAAGTAAAGAGAAGATATACCAGTTTTTGGATCGGTTCGAGGCTATGGCAGTCGCTATGGGACTGGATAGAACCCGATGGGCTCTTAAATTATCCCAGGCCTTACGTAGTTCGGGCTACGAGGTCTACACACGCCTACCACCAGGACATGAAAATCAGTACGAGGAATTGAAAGCCGCTTTGATGAAACATTATGAAGTCACAGCACAAACGTATAGGAAGAAGTTTAGATCGTCTAGACGAGAGCCGGGAGAACTATTCGCCGCCTACAGTCTGAGGCTGAAATCCTATCTCCAGAAATGGATGGACTTGGCAGAATTCAAGAGGGATTATGAGAGTCTCGAAGAGATGATGGTGGTCGACCAGATGCGAAAGCAAATGTCGAAACCTCTCAGAACCTTCTTGGGAGAACAAGGGGCGGAACGGATTGATGTTGTGAATAAGCTGGCGGAACGATTCGTAAATCTGACAAGACCCCCAGTTCAGACAACATCACAACAGAAATGATTAATGCTTTAGAAGAATATGGAAGAGATCAAATCACCAGAGTGCTGAACACAATATTTGATAATGGAGATATACCTCATGAATTATATAATTCTGTATATATTGCAACCCCAATCAGGAGTCTTGGAGAGTGATCAACATAGAAAAATTAGCATAATGAGCCATATCACGAAGATTTTGCTAAGAATTATCATGCAAAGGGTTAGGAAGAAAATACAACCCGAAATAGGAGAACAATGTGGGTTTGTAGAAGGCAAGGATACAGTAAATGCCGTGTACATGCCGAGAAAAGTAATTGAGCGTTCTATAGGAGTAAATAAAGATATACATCTTTGCTTTATTTACTACACAAAAGCTTTCGATAGAGTAAGACATGTCAATATGATAGAGATGCTTGCAGATCTACAAATTGATGGGAAAGTTCTTAGACTTGTAAAAACCATATATTGGAAACAACTAGCTGCCATCAGAACTGAGAATTAAGTAGGCTTATATCAGCCTATTAAGAGAGGTGTGAGACAGAGATGTGTAATGACTCCAGATCTGTTTTCTCTGTATAGTGAAACTATTTTCAGAAATGTACAAGATATGAAAGGAATCATCAATGGAGGAAGAAACAATAATAACATTAGATATGCAGATGATACAGTATTGATTGCAGACAATGAGCAGGATCTGAAACATTTAGTAAATGCGGCTGTTGCACACAGTGAAAAACTAGGGTTAGAATTAAATTGTAAGAAGACACAGATTATGGTCGTCACTAGTGTGATAGCGCTTGACCAACGAATTTTTGTTTGGTCTATCTCGAGTTAAAAACCTGGCCACGCCGGAAACGCGACTTGAAACAAAGACCCGAGGCCATTTTTCCTTGTAGCAGCCAGCCACGTCGGTTTGTGCTGGTGAGAGATGCAGGCAGCATGGCCTTCAGTTCAGTGCTGTTCTGTTGTTGTCAGGTGGGAACAATTCCCTGAGTTGATCTGTGTCAACTAATGTTGTGACAAAACTGTAAGTTTTAACTGATTAAGTTTAAAATGTTTAATTTAATAAATATTTGTATAATCGCAGCGCACGGCAGTTTACCAACTTGAAAGTGTTTACATGGTGGAACGCGTGTCTTTTACCATCGACTACAAAATGGCGACCCCGACGAGATATTGTGGCAGCCTTTGAATTGTTCTGTTAGAATTGTTTTAGTATCTAGTGATTGTTTTGTGTGATAGGTCAGTGTTTATGTTTGTGGTGTCAATTGTCTTTGAGTTGTGACATTAGAACCCAGGTTTGCTGCTGAGACGCCCCAGGCATTCCTGCACAAGAGAGGAGTCCCCTGTATGGTGAGTGGGCTCAGATAAATTGCCTCCTAGTACACTTTCGCTGTATCCTATCCAGAGCAAAGATGGCTCTGTCTTCAGCGTTAGGGACCGTAGCTCCCCTCCCAGTTGGTGCCCCTGACATCACAGGGCCCACTGGTGAAGTCAGGTACATAGTGGCACCTGTGAAGATAGAAGTACCTTGTTTTGGCCGGCAAGGTGGGCCAGCTGTTGAGAAGTATGTGAGGAAGGTGAGATCTGCCTGGAGGGCTGGTGCGGTGTGCGATGAAGATAAAGTGGACATTATTTGTGAAAGTGTTGCTCCCAGTGTGTGGGCGGAACTTGAACTTAGGTCAGCTTGTAATGACCCTGAGGAGATGCTGCAGACCATTCAGCAGGTGTATGGAGAGCAGCGCAGCATGGTGGAACTGGCTGCGGCTTTCTTTCAAGTAACACAAGATGCAGAGGAATCCATCATGGATTTCTCTCACCGGGTCCACAAAGCCTTTCGTTTGGTGCTGGAAGCTCAGAGAAAGAGAGGCATGGTTGCTTGGGATCCAGTGATCCTAAGAGACTGGTTTGTTGCAAAACTACATAATGTTCTCAGCAGGAGAATGGCAGAGGAGAGGATATTGCATGACCCGTCAGTGACTTTCCTTTGTGTTAGAGACTTGGCCATGCGATGGGCTGGTGTGTCGTTAGCGCCAGAAGTCTGTACATACCAATATGTAGAACGTCAAGATTACAGTTCAGAGAGGTGGCCTAATGCCAGTGGTCAGTGTCAAGGGGTCCAGCATGATGATGTGGTGGTGGAGGAACTTCGAGCTAAGCTAGGTCGGATGAGAGCCTTAGCTGATTCGTTGCTGCAGCCCAAGGTACAACGCAAGAGGTGCAATGTTTGTCGAAGCCGCACACACCTCCAAAACAGGTGTCCGAAGAGAGGGGTTGGTGTTATTCAGAACCCCTCTGGAGTCAATTGTAGCAAAGCATTTGCCAACGTAAGCCACCGAGACCAGCAGGGCCTTAAGCGACAACAGAGTCCGTCCCAGGTTGATCCTTCTAAAGGATCAGCCCCAGCAGTTCAGGTGGGTGCAGTGTCAACTTCTGGTAGCCGGATGGTTATGTGTGGCAACCGGAGAAATTTCTTTCGCAGGAAGAGGCGGAGGAGGAGGGGACAATGGAAGTCTCCTTGTGTCAGTGTGGCTGAACAGTTAGAGGGTGACTTGAGGGTTAGACTTGTGACAGATGGTCAAAGTGATGTGACAGATGGTCAGTGTTTTGTGACGGGTGTGGACCAAAATTTTCTGCATACCGATATGTCATCTCGTGACTTTGTGCAAAAGGGGATTGTGAAAGACCACCAGCAAGAACTTTTGCCCGTTAGACATGGTTGTGAAAGATAGAGACTGTTGTCATCTGTTTAGGAATTCCAGTCTTTTGGATTGACAGCCTTAGTGTAGTTAGTTAATTAGCAGTTATGTTTTGCTGTTGTTATATATTATGATTGCAGGTAGATGGTGTCATGTGATGACATGTCTTTCTTTTAGAGTGCAAGAACGCCAGGCAGACCAGGTGAAAGGGGTGGTTCTGTTGTTCATGTGGTGTTGTCATTACCATCATGTCCAGTAAGAGAGTAACTTCCAGAGTGAATTCATGAGGTGGGATATTATTGAAATAACAATGTTTTGTTGGCCCGGTATATTTTCCTTTATGTTTATATTCAGGTTACAGGTGACACAGGATGAAATGTTCTTTTTAGTGTAGAGATACAGGTTGATAGAAAAACAAGTCATTTAGGTACCACAGTAGCTGCAGGAAGCTTATATTTGAAGAGACAAAAGGTATTATTTTTAAATACATTTTGTGTTGAATTTCCAGAGTTAAGGGAAGTAGTAACCAATATAAAGGTTACTGGTTTAATGTTTATGTTTGTTTAATTATTTTTATGTAAGAAGTGAGGGTTGTATTCATTTTGTTACAATTGGTGCTCTTATAGCAGAAGAGCTATTTTTCCTCACTGATGTTATTTTAGTCATTAGTACCAACAACTGAGCTAGTATGGTTTATACTTTTGTGTTGAGATTATTGGTATTTGGAAAAGACTGATGCTTGGTGATGTAATCTACACTGGTTCACATTGTAAGTGATGATTGAATAGGAAAGGACTATTTTTTGTGTGTGTGGTACTCTTCAGGGATATAACCAGCAGTTTAGGTTTTGGAGGAGGTAACATGTGACATAGATTTGTTTTGCCTTTGTCATTTTGATGACGGTTTAAATGTAGATGTTAGTACTTGCTTGCTTGATTAGTGATTTTACTTTTTGATGTGGTTACTGAAGACCAATGATTTTATTTTGAGGTGAAATTTTGAGATGGTAACTTTTAAAGAGATAGTTGGGGTGAGGAGATATGATGGTACATTTCTTTTGTCGGGACGACAAAAAAAGTAAGGGGTTTGGATATGTGATAGCGCTTGACCAACGAATTTTGGTTTGGTCTATCTCGAGTTAAAACCTGGCCACGCCGGAAACGCGACTTGAAACAAAGACCCGATGCCATTTTTCCTTGTAGCAGCCAGCCACGTCGGTTTGTGCTGATGAGAGATGCGGGCAGCATGGCCTTCAGTTCAGTGCTGTTCTGTTGTTGTCAGGTGTGGGAACAATTCCCTGAGTTGATCTGTGTCAACTAATGTTGTGACAAAACTGTAAGTTTTAACTGATTAAGTTTAAAATGTTTAATTTAATAAATATTTGTATAATCGCAGCGCACGCCAGTTTACCAACTTGAAAGTGTTTACATGGTGGAACGCGTGGGTGAAAATAATTGCTAGTTAGGTGAGCTTGTAGGAACAAAGAAATATAAATAGATAATGTAGATGAGTATTACTAAAGTGAGCTGTTCTACAGATCAATGTAACGTCCCTGAGGTTTTAGGAATATAACATTTAATTCATAGAGATGCCAGCAATCAGACAATGGTGATGTGAAATACGAAGATAGGTCATTAGTGGTGGTTAAATATGGTAGAGACTGATGTCATGTCATGCCAGCCATGCTGGCACAAGATTATTTTGTTGAGAATGTATTTTACATGATTATCCTAGGACACTGTGTTACTGGCCAAATAGGTAGTGATTGATTTTGTGCTGTCCCTCTGTAAATGTTCCAAGCTAGCAAAAAAGTGGGATATTCACCAAGATATATGTATGAGGTGTAAATTGAGATGTATGAGGTCATAAAATATTAGTTGATGAAGAGACCATGCCTAAAATTGAATGCTTATGAGTAGGGGAAAATAACCATAATATAGGTGTAATATTTATAACATGTGTAAAGCAGAGAATACTTACATGTTATATGTGGCAATGATGGGTTAATGTTTAAGCTATGTAGTTAGGACATGTAGGTAATAAATAGAAGTGAAGGAAATAATGTGTTGAATTGTAGGGACGCCATGCAGATTGATAGCCACTAGGCGTAGGAAATAATGCATCTTAATATGCGGGGTGCGTATCAGCAATCATTGTGTAATCGTAACTGCGAATGAAGTGTGGCTTTACTGAGGGAGAACAGGCAGGTGCATCTGGAACTGATATTGGTAAAGGGGTTTCTCATCTAGCATTGAAGTCTGGCATCACATCTGTTAACAGAATGCAGTAATGTTTGTCTAGGTGTATCAAGTTGTTGATGGAATCAGTGACTGAGATTCTGTCCTAAGTTAAGCATGGCGGTTGTCGCACGGTGGAGAGGATGTGATTTAGTACTGCGTACCACCCTTCGCAGAGATATTAATATGTATTTGTCGTGTGACATGAAGCGTAAGATGGCAAAATTTATAACCGGTGTATCATAGGAAGAATTGTGGGGAACAGAGCGCACGACTGTACATTTGCTGTCCACTCACAAATAATATTACACTGATTGTGTTGAGCCTTGAATAACACTTATTGGTCATAAGTGTGTAATAATGACATAATATATATAGTACACTGGTTGTTATACTAGTGCTGATATTTTGTTTCTGCCCATGAACATGGTTATGACATAATATATATAGTATACTGGTTGTTATATTAGTGCTGATATTCTGTTTCTGCCCATGAACATGGTTATGCTTTGATCATGTCTCATATGGATGAGGCACTCTTACTTGATACTATGGTGTATTCATTTTATGAACTGTCTTAAGGGTATCAGAGAGTTCCTCAATTGAGTTCCTGTGTAATACATGTTTATCCTTAACTTTCTGTGAATGTTGTGATTATTCTATTTGGAAGGTTACATTGTCACATTCTACAAATATGGTTATTCCTTTTCATAGTTAAACATGTTTTACCTGTTGGTTATTAATTTATAATATCATGCGGTAATGTGTGTGATGTCATATTGTTGTTGATATCCTTTATCAAAACATGGACATTGCAGGAGCAGTGTGTCCTATATCATATGGCATCCCTCATAAGTTTAGGTATTTAAATGACAGAAGATGGGGGAAAGGTGGTGCATTGGGTATTATGATTGTAGTGATGGCTATGGTAAGAGTGACCATTTGATGATTGTGATGGTGATTATGATTGTGGTGATGACTATGTTGAGGCTGATCATGTAGTGATATCAGCTAAGATGATTGGGGTTGTGGTTGTGGTGATGGCTATGGTGAGAGCAATCATTTGATGATTGTGATGTTTTATGTCGCGATGTATGTTATATGTCTGAGTTGTTGTCGGTGACTTATGTTATAGCCTGTGTCCTGATTGTTGTTGGTGTCATGTGTAGAACTGTACCTCTGGTATATTGATGTTGTCTAGCTGTCATCAGTACAAAGGTGTGTGTCCTTGTGATGCCATATTGAATTGCATATCTTATGTCTGCTTGATTGCTGTTGGTGCATTGGACTGTATTTATGTCCTATGTACATGTTCAAATGGTGTTGTCCTGTTAGAGTCGTTGTACACCGGTGTAGCTGAGTTGTGTTCGGAGTTGATTTTGACAAGTTGATTAGTGTTGCTGTGTAACATTGGCATTTATGGGTGGTATTGTCAGCCTGTGGTGTTGGGGTTGAGAAGTTGTGTTGGACCAGAGACCTGTAGGTAATGACCTCCCTGAACTGAAGACATTCTGTAAGTGAATGCTGGGCTGTATGGGGAGGTGGAGCAGGCTGAGGTTGTTGCATTAGAAGGTGTTCTATCCTAGCAATATCAAGTGTAATCTCATGACAGCAGTGGCACAACTGGAGAAGACAATAGTGGGTGATCTGATGATGCAGCATTGATTGCTGCATTTAACTATTAGAGATGTAGTCTCATGATAGCAGTAGTACAACTAGAGGGAATAGCAAAGTGGATAATTTGATGGAAGACATTTGTTATATGTAGGTTAATTCAAATGTTATATTGCATGTGCTCATTGCTTCATGTGTTTAATATGTTGTCTTTACCATGATAATCATATATTGTGTTTTCCAGTTGTTACAGGAGCGGCTGACTAGTTAGTGTCAGCAGGCCTGGGTTCTTGGTGGGATAGTAAATTGTGTCACAACTCTTGTTTATGTCGCGTCTTGGGGTTTATGTTGTGTAACCTATGTTTTTGTAGTGCCTTATTGTCTGTGCAGTGTTGCTTGTGTCAAAGTTCTTTATAGTGTCAGTCTAACCAGCCATTGTTTGGAACACCTGTGTTGTGGTACTTGGTGTACCCTATTGTCTTAAGTGCTGTTGATTGGTTAGGGGTTACCCACTGTGGTGATTTGATATATATAGTTGTCTATTGTATCTGTTATTGACACGCAATGTGCTGTTAGAAGAAATAAATAAAGAGCTTGTTTATTTGTCCTTGATTTGTTTGTTTAGTATCTTTTAGTTTTTACTTTTTACAGTCACTATTTCTACCACAATCTAACACCTTAATCCAATGTCTGGGTCTCAAATATGACAGTCAGTCCAGAGTTGAGGCCCCTGCCTGAGATCTCGTATATCTTATCTAATTACTATCCTCTTTTTTTTGTCGGTTGAGGCGGTGTGAGGTTCTCTCTCTTTTCACTATTTTTCTTCTTTGGCCGTAACGAAGTCAGAACTACTCTTTACCTCTTAGCACCGTAGTGAAGGAAGCATCAGTCTTTATGATTGTCTCCCTTTGTCTTTTACCATCGACTACACTAGGAAAAATGAAATACCACAATGTAATGTACAGGTAAATGGGATTATTCTTAAACAAGTGAATCGGTACAGTTATCTCGGAACAGACATAACATCTGATGGGAGATGCCTTGAAGAGATTAAAACAAGAATCGGCATAGCGTAGGTAGCCTTTTGCAAAATGAAAAATATACTGACCAATAAAATGATGTCAATTGCTACAAGGAAACGAGTATTGATGCGGTACACAAAACCTGCACTTTTGTACGGGTGTGAAGCGTGGACAATGAGCAGTCAAGCTGAAAAACATCTGATTGCTGCCGAAATGTCGTTCCTGCGGAGAATGCAAAGAATACCATGGACAAACAGAAAAACCAATGACCAAGTCCTGCAAGAAACAAATGAAAATCGTAAACTTATTGGAGACATCAGACGTAGACAGTCAAAATATTTTTGACACATTATGAGAAGAAATAAATTAGAGAACACGGTGACAACTGGTAAGATCGAGGGGAAGAGAACATTGGGAAGACAGAGAAGTAAATACTTGGAAGGCTTTACCACGTGGCATGGTCGAGACAGGAACACTGAACTGATCCACGACTCTTGTGGTCGAGTGAAATGGCGAATCATGACCGCCCACGCTTACCGGCGTGGCACATGATGGATGGAACAGTTATTAGCATTTAAAGTTTTTCACCTACATTTTGTAATAAACATGTTACTCTCTACGCAAACTGCTGAACAAAATCTAAAAAAAAAAAATAATAGCTACTCAAACATTTTCCAACTGGCCATTTATGGATCATCAAATCCATAGATGCCCCTAGGCAGAAATGAGTTTTTCGGGACGAATAATTTGAGTGGTAAGGAAAGAAATAGAAGCGATAGGAAAGGATAGGAGGGATTGGTCGAGAGCTTTTGCTTCGTTGGGAATGTGAGGGGGGAGAAGAAAGAAAGGAGGAGGAGTAAGGAGAAGGATAAAAGGGAAAAAAAACAAGCCTCTTTGTCAGTTCCGTAAAAGTAAGAAGAGGAAGAAGAAGAAGAAGAAGAAGAAGAAGAAGAAGAAGAAGAAGAAGAAGAAGAAGAAGAAGAAGAAGAAGAAGAAGAAGAAGAACAACAACAACAACAACAACAACAACAACAACAACTACAAAAACAACAACAACAACAAGAGGCGGATGATGATGAGGAGGAGGAGGTAGAAGACGAAGAAGAAGAAGAAGAAGAAGAAGAAGAAGAAGAAGAAGAAGAAGAAGAAGAAGAAGAAGAAGAAGAAGAAGAAGAAGAAGAAGAAGAAGAAGAAGAAATTGCTATTTCTGAAACCGTTGATGTGGATAATTAATTCAAAAACTCACATCTCTGGTAATCCCTTAAGATACAAATCACTGGACATTCATGTCCCTGGGGGTATTCCTTTACTTGTTCAGTGCAACTTTAGAGTTTCCCAGGCTGGCGTAGATGGATACCCGAGATTTATTCAGGTGAGTACGCCTGGCTAGGGAATGCTTCAGGCAAATGAAATAGTATTAAAAATTAAATCACAAGTATTGATCTGGTGCTAGCAGTAAGGATGGATAAGGAACGATGGAGCGAATACACATCTTCTTCTTTTGTCTTCATTCACTCTGTATTCTTCATTGGGGCACGGCCCCTCAGCCAGTTAAGTTGAGTTGAGGTGAGCTAAAAACCGACATCACTGCACTCAGGACAATCCCATGCGTGCTCCGTCCCCTCCTTCAACAGCCAGCGAAGAGTCACACTACTAATCGTTCCCATCGCTATCTGATTGTAAGTTCTCCCTCTTAGTTTTGAGATTCTACCAGAACCCATGCCAATCCCCCGCAATCTCATCCTTTCCACACACGGGTATTTAATCTGTCCCCAACCTTCTCCACCTCGTTCCACAGGCGCATGACCACCCTACCCCCTTGTCCATAAGTAATCTACCACCAAGAGGTGTATTCCCTACCAGCCTATCAGTCTGTTCATTCATTCGCACTCCTGCATGGCCAGGGCAAAAAAAAAATCCATACAATTATCAAAATCTGTGACCTCTGCTAGTAAAAAACCACCACTCATCACTAATGCTAATTGTTACAGTGATCACAGATTGATTATAGGCACATTAAGGATAAATTTAAAGAAAGTCAAGTATTTAATTACTAAATATAATCTGTGTACATGGAAAAATGACAAGGAACGCTCATCATTGTCTCATGTGAACTCGTGAAGGAAACAGTGGTTCAGACAAAACAAATCGCCAGAACACCGAGAACAAGCCGTCCTTCACTTGAATGTTCTGTTCATTGGTGAGGAGACAGCTGTTCGACACTCACCAGCAGCCCGCACATGTATTAGCACATTATTCAACCGTCCGGATTCCCGAAAAACTAGCTGTCCACCATTTTCTAACTTTGCATTTCACCACAGTCACTGATAACACAAGCAAATAACATTTCGAATGAAATTCATAGCTCACAGTGTTGCACCAAACACTCAACCCAGTAGCTGGGCAACGAAACCGGTCCTCGAAGTGCAAACATGGGAAAATACACACGCAAACCGTTCCCGGAGACAATCAATTCCCTAATATCTAACCGGCTCTTCTGCCTATCCACCATGTTGGCCATTTCTGCGGCTTCCGGATATACGCTGATACGCCAAGCAAAAAAACATCTGATGACGGCATAAATGGGGTTTACTGGTAAAATATAAAAATATACCCCGAACTGACAGAAAAAAAAATTAATGAGGCAGTCATTCAAGAAGCAGATGAAAATACCAAAATTGATTAGTGCAATTAGATTTTTTGAGTATATTTGGAAAATAAAGACGCTTTAAAACACAGTGACAGCGTGCAAACTTGAGGGGTAAAGAGTAGATGGAAGACTGTCAGGGTTTTTCATGTCGTTTTAAATATGTTGTGTGATATTGGTATAGTAGAACACAATGGAGGGTGGTATGGTGACGATGTGGCAGCACAAGCACAGTTGTAGCGGCGGGAACACGTCAGGGATCTCTCTGTGTAGTCTCAAGCTGGTAGGCTATGGACTAGCATCGACACCAAGGGACAGCCTGTCAGAATTAGGACAAGACACGTCTCACTGCCGCACGCTGTAATATTATATGGTAAGTCATCGTGGCCGGATGGCGTAAAGCGCTTACGCTTAAACTTTCTCTGATGACCACGGTAGATGGTTTGGTAACACGCTGGGCAGTTGAATATAAGCGTTGACTTCTCGTCCTTGACTTTGAGAAGTAAATTAGAAGAATCTCAGAAGTCGGAGTGGGTTCGCCTGATGACAATGGACACTGGTAATTGGGAAAGCTATTACACACGCAAAAAAACATTCCAGTGCACTAGAAGTAGTAGCATGTGTATAAACTATTCTTGAGTTTATAGCCAGCGAACGGAAAAAAAATGTCAACCGTGGGTGCCTTACAACACCCATCCAGCTACAAACTGTCCATTTGTGACGTATGATACTAAAGGTGATCTTAGGAAACACCTGGTTTAAACAATACCCTAGAAGATTATGGGCATGGAGGAGTTCTGACCGCAGGATAAGAAACCAGATTGATTACATTCTGATTAGCAGAAGGTTTCGAAATGCGTTAACAGTCGCAAAAACAGTTCCCAATGCTAATTGTTACAGTGATCACAGATTGATTATATGCACATTAAGTGTAAAGTTAAAGAAAGTCAAGTATATAACAGGAAACACTAAATATGTCCTGTTTACACTGAAAAATGACAAGGAAATACAAAACAAATTCAACATAGAAGTACAAAACAGAGTACTCAGTGTTGACCAGATCCTCTGGTGCCTTCTCAACATCCATCCAACGACACAATCTCTATCGCTAGCATACAGTACTATGATTCGCATCTAGCAACACTGGAGAAAACTAACCACACAAATAACTGTTTACAAGTTGTCCCAAGACAGTTTCCTGCTAGGGTCTGTGATATGAAAGCACCATCACATTCTGTAGGTCCGAGAGCAAGGAGGAATAGGCGTCCAATCTTTCCCTCAGTTTGCCAAGTGACGAGCCCAGGCGTTGAACTCGTGTCCAACCGCGCTCATAATATTACCAGCGCAGGTCCCTAACCACTTCGCTAACGCGCTCGCCCAAGACGGCTGTTGCTTTACGATAAGTATACTCATATTTCTCATTACTACTAACTCTTGAGCACATAAGGAAGATGATATTTGTTTGGTTCCGCGGATATTTAGCTCCTGAAGATGTACATGAATAATGGTGTAAACCTCTCTAAATGATGACTTAAATTTCTTAATGAAGATGTAAACGTTTCAAATTTCTATTTTCATCACAGTTGCTCTAGTTAATGTCCAGTTTTTCTGGCATACAAATGCCCAACACTCCAAGCTGCTATAAATCGAAGTGTAACTAATTCAGATTTGGCGCCAAAACAGTAGTAGTATACCATGTCCGTTTGCCAGCATAAATGGGAATTTAATCCTCCAAACTCCTCCTTATTTAGTTATATTAATTTATTAGTGTGCCGTCACCTTCAGGAGCCTATATATATATATATATATATATATATATATATATATATATATATATATATATATATATATATATATATATATATATATATATATATATATATATATATATATGTGTGTGTGTGTGTGTGTGTGTCTTTCCCATATTGTTCATTTCTGTTTCTACTTCTAACCTTCGTGAGTATTTAGGTCTTCCTCTATTTCTTTTGCCCCGAGGGTTCCAGACCAAAGCTGTTAAAATGTTTTCAGATTTACATCTCCTCCACCATCTCTGTAGTCTTATCTGATTCATACATAGCTCTGACACTCTAGTTGCCAACTCTGTAGATTTCCCTGGGTGAAAGAAGGACATTCTGCGATCCAGACCTTGCGGTTTTCTCCGTATCGATCAATTTCTCTTCTAAAAGTCTCTTTTCCTCTTGGTTGGTTTGGTTCTTCTTCTTTATTTTTCTCTCTCGTTATCTCTGGAGTATTCTTTGCTTCCCTTAAGTATCCTCCTTAATCGCCTCGTATAGGGTGCGTGGTAGGTTGCCGTGTTAATATTCTTCGCTTTCCTTTGGGGTCCTGTTAACACAAAGGTCAATGTAGCTTTCATTCATTCATTCAGCAGCACGTCCTTTGCAGAACCTCGCTCCCATAACAACCTTCCGGAAAATTATAAGCAAGATGTCCCACGTCGGATACACCCATCTGGAGAGAATCCGCCACATCCTCTATCCATCTTCTCTTTGGCCTCCCTCTTCCTCGCTTCCCAGGCATATACCTCTCCATTATTGTTCTCTCCAAACTTTGGTGACGTTTCAAGTGACCAAAATATTTCAATTTTTTTTCTTTTTTTTATTTATCGTCTTTAATAGCCAACCGTCTTCAATCAATCTTGAAGTATGGATGCATTTGTTCTTTTCTTTTGAAAGAATGTAGCTTTACAGAACACAATTACGGAAAACTTTGAACGCTTCCGCGACTGCTTTCCTCAGCAAACATGCACACAAGAAAAACATCATATAAATATGGGGAAGACACTAAAGTTAAGGTGGTCTGTGTAGTGCCTATCCAGTGTTTATATGTTGTTTATTGTGTTTGTTTGCTGATGAAGGCAAGTCGCCTCAACGACCTGTGTTTTAAGTAATTATATTCTGTAAAGGAGCATTACTTTGTATTCTTTTATATTATTAACAAGACAACACAGTCGTTGACATTTTTCCACTTCACTTCTTATCTGCGTGTTTACACACGAGTGCATTCGTAAGGCAAGGCAAGAGCTTTATTTTCTGTTTGTACTTAATTATATTTTTCGTAAGATAAATGGATGATATGTCTTATCTTAATATAGTATCATAGTGATCCGTATTCATCTTATCCTGATGATCTGTGAAAAATACAAAAGTTACAGGGCGTCACAGCCAATCCCAGCATTTTTAGGCTGTTTGTGATGTCTTGGCAAGTTTACCTTCAGTATTTTGCCATTAATTTCTGAACGACCGGCACGTATACCTTTGTATGGAAACCAACGCAAGACGGTCTTCTTCCACATCGCTCGCAGCTGTGTTTCGAACGCGGTATGCGGGATTGAGAATTGAATTCGTAACTCCTTCGCCACGGTGACATGGGTAAAGAGATAACTACCAAGATGGCTTGACCATGCTACACAGTCAGGAAGAATAAAACCGACTTGACACGAGACTGCTGTAATCGGCATAGAACATGATTATTAAAATTAACTGTAATAATTACATTGCAAACTTCAACAAACCTACAGATGCTTCATCTCTCCCAGCAAATGTTGTAAGGAGTAGATGCCTACGTGAGTAAGTCTTAGCACTCTGAATTCACTCTGTTCGGCTGCATATACACACACGAAGGGATTACGGTGGTAGGTCATAATCCGGCTTACCGCGTTTGATACACAGCTGCAAGCGATTTGGCAGCAGACCGCCTTGCGTTGGTTTTTTATGGAATGATATGGGTGCCGGTCGTTCAGAAAACAATGGCAGACTACTGAACGTAAACTTGCCCAGGAATCACGAACAGCCGACAAATGCTGGAGTTGATATGCAATAACTAATAGATATATATTTCTATTTACCTGTATATTACATTGTGGTATTTCTTTCTTCCTATTGACGACCATAATTTGTGTCTTTTTACAATTTAATTCTAACCCTAGTTGTTCTCTGTCTACGACAACCGCATCTTCTAAATGTTGCAGAACCTGTTCATTATCTGTAAACAATAAACCAACAGCCTGCAGATTTATGTCCCATGATATTTCTTGGTAACTATTTTAAGCTATGCTTTCCTTCGAGAGCAGGTCTAATTTACATTTAATAAAAAAAACAACAACAACAGCAATAGAGAATTCCTGCCTCAATTAGGATTCGAACAGATATCGATCGAGCTGGCTGACAACCGCGCTGCCACTATGCTGCCGTTGGGTCAATGGTAAGTAAAGTCAAAGTAGGGAATACCTTGTGACGCCATGAGGCCCACTGAGCATATGGTAAACAGTTAAAATACCCTTTACACGCATTGGGTCATAACGGATATGTGGTGCTGGCTTCATAATTATATAGCGTAGGCGATCAAGGAAAGACTTTTGTGTAATGATATAACATAAAATGTAATAACAAAGCTCACAATGAAGAAACATACGTTACAGCCAGAACTAGTGTTACATGTCGATTGCGGTGACGTGTTAAATGGGTATCCAACGAGAATGCGACGAGTGCAGATATATCATCTATATAAAGCCGAGCGCTTACTGAGTGCAGTACCATCGATTCTGTTAACTAATAACCACCAGGGGGTCATGAGTGGTCTCGAGGTATGGTGTCCGCCTTGAGTGCTGGAGGTCCCGGGTTCAAGCCCCGATGAGGGCCGGGGTATTTTCATGTGAACTTATAGTAACAAAATTTCCCCTGGTCTCTGGATAGTGAGATCGGACGCCAGCGTGTATTGTTGCGCACGCAGAAAATCCCTTGGCAATTTGATATCGAAAAAAAGAGTAGCCTAACTGCGCTGCCCGGGAAAAACTTCGAGTTAAAAATCTACCCAAAGTATTTTAGGATCCTTGCCGGTGCTACCGAGTTCATATACTGAGCTGAGATTCTCCGGACTCAGGCTTGAGTTAGTAGTAGAACGGCGCACTTATGGGTAATACCCGTGTGCCGTGATGTTGATCCGTTGACTAAACTAAACTAAACTAAAAACCAATATGTTTGTTTCCATGAAACAGTACGAACCACTGTTTTGTATACTTCAAGCACGACACTTGAAACTTAAAACTCAGATTGACATTTGCGCTAAGAAACATGAGAATGTAGGCTAAGAGACTTGAAATCAGAGTTGAAAACTCGAAAATCGAGAGAGCCTCGTTAAAGTTAAGTCTAGACTGGCTCCACGACATATGACTCGGAGTCACAAACGAAACGTCTGATACCAGATCTTCCTGTATGAGTTATTCTGTCTGTGTTCTGAAGTCCATCCCCGGAGTATTATAAACGCTCTCTAACACATCAGGGGAGATTATTACAATGCAGGCCATCATACATGAACTCAAGGGGATATAAGCGAACGTATTTCCAAACGCTGCAATCAATATTTCATGAATAATTCAAGCTTTCGCAACCATAAATGATTGTTGGAAAAAGGGTTGTTATGTATGTCGTGAAAGGTTGTTTGTAAATAATGAGAAAAAGAATTGAATGTCACAGAACGCAGTGCGTAAAGAGAAGGTTGGACGTGTTAAACTTAGACAAAGGCAGATTAGTTTTGGCTGGACCTTGCCGCCTTGATTAACGACAATTTGTAAAATAGAGTTATATCTCTCCATAGCCCAAACCCTGGGCTGGATTGTAGAGACCATGTATTGCCCAGGCTGCATTATTTCTCTCTCGGCCTGTCTGGTTTACTCCAGAGGAAAGGTAACACCAATAAATCTGGAACAAGACAAGCTGCAGAAGATGCTGGATCAGCAGAGCAATGCTCTAATTGTCCACCTGATATAGCTTCTATCCTAGACCAGTTGCCGACCAAGGACATGTTTATGTCTCTTCACAGACATCGGTCCTTGGTATTCTAGATAACACTGTTAATGATATCAGCCCATACCGCCGTCTCAGGCCATTCAACATTAACTCTTTCAGTCTGTCTCTGCCTCTTCTCCTCCTGATATCTCCAGTGGTCACCTTTTCCAGCGCTTCTCTTCTTATTATATGACTAAAAATGCGGCTTGTCTCTTTCTTATATTTGTATATAATGTTCTACTTTTAGTTACTCTGGCAGTCCAAGGTATTCGCAACACTCGTCTCGGAAACCACATCTCCGGTGCTTCCAGCTTATCAATTTGTTCACTCACGTTCCATGATTCACAGCCATACAGCAAAACATGTTTCATGTGACACATAAGATAGAGAGGCTAACGAGTCTGCACATACAGCCTTACATGTTGATACAATTGTGCTAATCCTCGTATTGAATCGTTTAGTCCGCGAGATGATTACTGGGGGATTATTGATGACTCGGTGTCATCATGAGTCGCTAGTAATAGACCCGTTCCGATCATACTCGTGCGGTCTTCATGCCAGCTATGCAAAAAGTGGATGCTGATAATCTATCATTATCCAAGGGGAATTACTATGATTCTCTTGCAAACTCACAGTAAAATATTTGATCCTCGCCAAGGCAAACCACGGCGGATATTACGATCGATTGTCCCTTAGTTAGCCAGTCTAGTTAGTGTTTGCTTCTTGGATGCCTCTCGGGGAGCAGAAGGCAGGACTTGGTCAGGGTGGAGACAAACATTGGTGTCTCTGGATCTCGCACTTTTACATAAAATATCTGCTGATCTTGAGCCTTCCTCAACATGCAGTTTCATCTCCGCAATGACGGTTGACACCAAGTGATGACTTTGAACCTACAACCATGGTCAGATTATGAGAACAGCAAGTTAAAAGAGGTATGGCCAAACAATAACAATATGCAGGAAGCCAAAGAAGATTATTAAACCAACACACCAACCAATTAACCAACCAACCAACCAACCAACCAACCAACCAACCAACCAACCAACCAACCAACCAACCAAACTAACTAACTTACTAACTAACTAACTAACTAGCCAGCCAGCTAACTAACTAACTAACTAACTAACTAACTAACTAACTAACTAACTAACTAAGGTATCAAATGTCTGTCCTTCCCTAATTTCCAAAAGGAGCCACTGTGGCGCAGCAGCAAGCACACTCTCCCGCCGACCCGACGATGCTCTATTTGAATCCCGTAGAGGTAGATTTGTAAAACTAACCTAGGCTCCCAGATCGACCCAGCTAATATTGGTACTAGGGTTTGTTCTGGGAAGCAATGGCGGCCGGCCTGATATTAAATACATCGATTGCCTTTTGGTCTATAAACATAATAGATTAGCTCCACATACCAAATACTCCTCAGGGGTTACAAGAGCCCTTTACTTTTTTGTTCTTTCAACATCTCATACAAATTTCAAAATTCTTACCATATAATAAGTGAGGAGCGCCGTTAGCACAGTTGAAAGGGAGCTGCACTGATCATGTCGTGAGCGCGGGCGGACGAGTTTTTGACACCTGCGTCAGTCACCTCGCTCAGGGAAAGACTGACTACCTTTATCTGTGTGCACTCAGACTTTTAAAAAAGTCTAAAAGTCGAGAGGATCGACTTCATTGCACCGGGTTTTATCCCATGTGACTCGGTCTCTTTACGCAGGTCGGCATGCCGAAAGCGTCGCACAAAGCCCGAACTCCGTAGCTCCAGTGACGACCCCCAGGAGTCTCTGAGAAAAATTAACTCGTGAGTCCTATCACATCGCAGACTCATAGAAGGAAAATGCTTCGGGGCAATGTTCTGGGTTAGAATGAATGAAGGTCCGTGGGTCCATTCCCTCAAGCAGTGTTTGGTGTGCATAACATTTGATGAGCTGTGAGTATTTTTTTTTTTTTATTTATTTAATGAACTCTGGGTTTTTATTGAACCTATGAATATTTGATCAAGCTATGAGTATTTGATTAAGCTATGAGTATTTGACGAATGATGAGTTTTTGATGAGCTATGAGTTTTTAATTAAGCTTTGAGTATCTAATGAGCTATGTACTTTTGATAAATTATGAGCATTTGGCGAGTAATGAGCATTTGATCAGCTATGTTATGAGCATTTGGTGAGCAATGAGCGTTTGATAAGTAATGTGCATTTGATAAGTTATGCCATGAATATGTTTTGCGAAGGTGTTCCTGACGCAGTTCTAGTTTCATTAGCCTCTTTCAGGCAGGTGTTGTTAGTTACTTTGGCAGTCCTACGAACATTCGTCTCACGAACTACATCTCTGTTGCTTCCAAGTTCTTCCTAATTTTTCCATTTACATTCCAAGATTCACTGCCATACAGATAAACAGATTCTATAAAGCACTTCAGTACTCGCTTTTTACATTCAATAATAGTGATTAATTGCATTAAGATACTCTTCATTTTCTGAAATGCAGCGTTTGCCTGCCCTATTATGCTCTTAATCTCTGTTGTGTATCTTCCATTTGATGTTATAAATGCCCCCAGGTATTTAAAACTATCAACTTGGTTTAGGCGCGGATTTTACGTTTATGTAACCTTTCACATTTTACTGTTACCTTTTTCCGCGACATCTCCAGTACTACAAGATCCGAGATTGCAAGGATATCCGAACTCTGCAATCTACCGTTAGTTCAACCTCCGAACGATGTTGTTGAGATCTGATTCAGTTCCGACACCAGCATCAGGGAAATCTGATTAGCTTTATTGTTTTGTGCACTAAGATTTTTTAAAAATAGTCCTAAAATCGATAGGATCCGACTTTCATTGCACCGGGGCATCCCAGGTTGTGACTCGTTCTTTACGCAGGCGGCATGCGAAGGCCGAACGCCAAAGCCCCAACTCCGTTAGCTCCAGTGATCGACCCCCAAGTCTTGCAGAAAAGATTAAACTCGCAGTCCATCACATGCGCACTCATAGAAGGGAAAATTGTCTCGGGGGCAATGTGCTGGGTAGAATGAATGACGGTCTGCCATTCAGCAATCAGTTTGGTCCAACATTGAGAGCCAGATATTTTTTTTTGTTATTTATTAATTCTCTGGGTTTTATTGACTATGAAGCTAAGATCAAGCTAGAGTATTTGATGCTGAGTATTGGATGAGACGTTGTGATGAGCTATATTTTTAAGAGCTTTGATCTTAATGCAAGCCATGTACTTTTGAAAATTATGAAGGCTTCCGCGAGTAATGGCATTTGATCATATTTATGAGCTTGGGAGCAGATGCCGTTGAGAAGTAATGACATTGTAAGTTACCCATGCATTATGCTTTTGCGCTCGGTTGTTTTGACGCAAGTTCATTATCGTTAGCCCCTTTTAGGCATTGGTTAATACTTGGTAGTCCTGTAAACGAACATCTTCCGTACTATTTCTCTCTTCCTTCTTCCTAATTTTTTCTATTACAATTAAGATTCACTCATACATATAAACAGTTTTATTTAAAGCACTTCATTAATGGCTTTTACTATTCAATAATAGTGATTATGTAAATACTCTCATTTTCTGAAAATCAGCGTTTTCCTGCCCTTATGCTTTATATATGTTAGTATCTTCCTTGAGGTTAAAACCCCAGGTATTTAAAAACTGTCAACTCTGGTAGGATTTCCCGTCTATTTCTTTTCATATTTTGGTATTATTTTTTAATATCACCATTGTTACTGTTTTCTTGATATTAAGGATAATTATTTATTGCATTCTCGTTACTACAATACCACAGTTGATGAGATCTTCATTATTGCAACTATCTGTAATCTCTAGGCGTTTATATTGATTTAATTATAACCTCCGATTGATTGGATATGATTGGATTGATTTCCTTGTACGTCCAGCATTCGGGGTGATAACGGGCCCGGGTAATCAGAAGCGGAAGAGTTAAACCCAATAGTACAGTAGAAATGAAAATATGCCCTTCACAAACGTCGAGAATCGTGCTCTAGAACAATGGTTCTCCACAGTGTCGATTCCCCCCAGACAGGGGTAATGCTCCTGGGGTGTACAGGGGAGACAGAGAGAGGAAATTAGATTATTTCAAGATCGCGTTAATACAAGAACGATTACTTGATATTGTATTTCCCCTCCATACTTTAGATTCTCTCTCACTTCTAAATTCATTATATAAAAGAAGTAGAGGCACGAACAAGAGAAAATGCGGAAGGATAGACTTGGATGGGGAATATCAGCAACATTAGTGATTCTCAGAACACAAAGACCCAGATAGTGGAGAGTCCATGAAGCTATGCCAGATGAATGCACCTTGAATGATGATGATGAAGTAAGGACCAGGAGAAGCCAATATTTGAGTCCAACTGACCAGTGTTGGGGTTGAACCCGCTTCCCCGCCCTGCAGCTCAAGGAGGATTGAGAGCAAGCGCTCTTATCTTTTAGGCCATGATCTATTGAAAGGATTAACAAATAAGGCAGACCGGTATAATATCCTGTCCGTATTTTCTCTTTCCTTTTGCAGATATTTTTTTCAAAAAGAGAAAATCATTACTTTCGTAGTATTTATTCTAATTTTCACCGCATTGCAGGCTTTTAATATTCGATTTTGTTTGTGTAAACCTCATTACGTTAGTCGTTCTATCTTAATTATTGGCTTTTAATATTTAGTATGTTTGTGAAACGAAAATCTTTATGTTAGTATTTGTCAATCTTAATTTCTAGACATAATTTTTGGCTATTAATAATTAATATTTTTTAAAGTGACAATTATTACTGCAGTCTTTTTTATTTTAATGGTTGGATAATTAATGGTTTGTACTATGCAGTACTACTGTGCTATATGAGAATAACTACTTTAGTTGTATTTATCTTAACTTCTAGAGCGTATTCTTGGATTTTTATATCTACCATTTTATATGTTCTATACATTTTCCTTGTACTGTCCCGAGTCTTAGTGGTGAAACACACACAGGTAACAAACGGACGTTAGTTAGTCTCTAGTGAAGTGTGAAATGAAAAAGCCCTTCCAGGACCTAGAATTTTTTAAAGTGGTTCTCAAGGGGAATTCCCCCCCCCCCATCCCCCCAGGGGGTAATTTTAGGGTTTCCAGGGGAAGGGGGGGGGGGGGGGAAAATGAAGATAATTCAAGATTGCGTTAATACAAGAAACGATTACGTGATAATGTTTTTCCCTTTAATACTACTTTCGTACGGCAAAGGCCAAAAACAACAATAAAATAAGAGACCCACAAGATCAAGAACAAGGGACGAAAAAGACAAGGTAGGAAAGAAATTACGATTTACGGTAGGGGCAGGGACAGGTGGAAAGGGGGACAAAGGTAAAAAGAGGGGGGGGGGACAAAGACGTTTGTGAACAAGATGGAGAAAACAACATAAGGAGGGAAGGGGGGCAAAGAAAAATTTTAGGAAGAAATACGAAAGGGGGGGAATGACGAACAAATGAGAAGACACAGCCGTAAAGAGCAAAGAAAGTCAACGGCATTCAGAGCAAGAGTTAAAAAGATGGAAAGATCAAGGGAAGACACAGACATAAAGACCAAGAGGAGACAATAACATAAAGAACAAGGGGAAATAAAAGCATAATAAGAAGAAAAAAATAGTGTTAAAAGTCGAGAGGGTTGACTTCATTGCACCGGGTTTTATCCCATATGGCTAGGTCTCTTTCCACAGGGCGGCCTGCCGAAAACGTCGCACAAAGTACGAACTCTGTAACTCCAGCGACGACCCCCAAAAGTCTCCGAGAAAAATGCACCCGTGAACCGAAAGACGTAGCCCGGATCGAACACACAACCATCGGAGCGCGAGGCAGACGGAGACTTCCAGGCAATGAGAAAGGAAATGAGTGGCACCTTGCAGTCTTGACAGACCAAAGTATGTGAGTTGGAATGTGACCAATATTCCATCACAATGCCTGGGCAGAGCTTCAGAGAAACATGTGGTGCCCAAACGACATGTTCCCTCTCTCGGCCTTGTCTTGTGTTTTCCAGAGGAATGGTAACCAATACGTCTGGCACTAGGTAGGCTGTAGACGCTGGCGGCACAGCGTCAACCTCCGAGACCTCGTCACCACGTGCAGGTGGCGAGTGATGGCCAGACCCTGGAATCCACGGGACCCGGCTTAGAGGCGTTCAGCCAAGTCCCACAGGTGAGGGCCTCGTACGCGACCGGACAATAGATAAATACCTAGACAGTTTGACCACATAGCGTAATACACTTTTGAACTCTTTTACACACCTATACATACTCAAAATACCACACACACACACACACACACACACACACACACACACACACACACATACACACACACACACACACATACACACACACACTCACACACACGTGCGTGCGCGCACAGCACTCCGATTGATGCAAGTAGTTTTTCAGAGCTGAACGGAAAATGCCTGAAACTTCAGAGTTGAAACCCAGACTTACAGAGGCCGACAAACACCCAACCAGCCAACCACGCCCCCCCCCCCCTGCTGTGACATCAGTTTGACGAGAAGCTGTGACAGACATAGACAGCAAACAGCATGTCAGGATTTGATATACTGGCAAAAGATGCATGGATCCAAGTCATACACGGTGAAGCTGGGGAATTGGTCTCAAAGAACCCATGGAGAGAAGACAAAGAAATATAATGAATACATTTAATTTGGAGGAGCGCAATTGAAAGGGTACACGCCTTATCCTGTTGCGAGTAAATGCAACATAAAAACTAAATGTCAGGGCAGACCAGGCCCTAAGCCAACGTCGGTAACTGGTCTAGAAGTGAAGCTCCATCAGACAGACAGTTAGAGCATTGTTTTGCTGATCCAGCAGCTTCTGCAGCTTGTCTTGTTCCAGATATATTGTTGTTACCTTTCCTCTGGAGTAAACTAGACAGGCGGAGAGAAGGATCACACTGCATGGACAACACATTGTCTTTACAATTCAGCTCAGGCTTTGTGCTATGGAGGGGTTATTATGCCCCCCCCCCTTCTTTTCCTCTGTTTTTGTTTTTAAGCGCAATGCAACAAACTATCGTCTGTCAAGCCTTGCCAACTTGGTGCCAGTACAGTTAATACTCTCCAAACCACATCCATCTCCCCATTCCCCAAAGAAGACAGTTAAACCATTAACGAGATGTCAAGATGACATTATAATCCCTCACATAAACATGTCCTCTACATGACACTTCATAAAACTTCTTTCCTAAAATAATTATGAGAGAATAAATGAAGTGGAAAAAGTATTGATTAGATACGTAAAAAATTACCCTGCAAAATGTGTTAGAAAGACTCGTGTGACATTAATTATCAAACTCAACACGTCCACGGAGAGAAGACTCGGGCGATGAAGATTAAAGAAGTATATTTACGTGATGAAACTGTTTCCAATTTCTCTTACTGGCCTCTGGAAATCTTGCTATAAATAGAGTTGTTTATGATCGCACCTGTATTAAATTTCTTTGTAGTTTGCTTATTCGCAAAACAACTTGTTTATTCTCGCTCTTAGCTGCGTGCAGAGCTTTGGCCATTAGCCATTTGATGTCACTTCAATGAGCTTAATCTAAAAGGTCGAGAGGGTTCTGTATGGAGATCAGTGGGTTGAATCGCAGCGGAGGTCTGCTGTTAGTAGAGTCACCTTTATCTTCGTTCAGGGACAAGCGGGAGTTGAGAGAAATGAACGAGCTGATAAACTTGCTGGCTCTGTATCCCTGTGGATCGTGCCGACAGTAATAATGCTCTCATATCACAGCCAGCGAACACAAGCAAGCAATCAAGCACAGAGATGTCGAGAGCGGTGGACTTTGACGCCTCATCCTTGTCTAGAATTAGTGACTTGGAGTCTCTTCAACCAACACAGAATAGGCACTATTAGTCGCCGGTCGCTCATGCATATTTTTTCCCCGCGTTTCCATCCTGTTTCGGGATATTGCTGTCAGCATCAGCGTCTTTCAGCTGTGTGTTGATTCCTAGGCTAGGTTACGCTCATCAGCACGCCACGACTTTCTGAGCGACCGGCTCCATACTCTCATAAGTCACTGGCGCGACTCGAACCGCTTCCAATTCTCGCGCGCTCACGTCAATCACGAGAGTATTCGGGGTTACGAAGCTGCTAACTCCTCGACCAGGGAGGCCGGCGCTCATGCATATGTTTGGGAGAAAATCTGAGCACCTAAGAACATGTCCTGGGAGCAAGGATGGCTCCCCAACAGATATCTAACTAACTACCATCTGATCTCAAGTCCCTATAGCCTTTCACGCGTATTAGAATTAATTTTGTGTTATTAAATTACTGGCCTATTTCCATTGTTGGACATTGTAGAAACAGAGAGTGCACAGAAAAGACTCTCCTTGAATATCAAGAAAACAGTAACAATCGTGATATCAAAGAAAATGGGGACACCAAAATGTGGCATAGAAATAGCAGGGGAAATTCTCATCCAAGTGGGTAATTTTAAATACCTAGGGGCACTTATAACATCAGATGGAAGATGTACAACAGAGATTAAGAGCAGAATAGGGCAGGCAAAGGCTGCATTTCAGAAAATAAGAAGTATGTTGTGCAATAAGTCGCTATCAATGAATGTAAGAAAGAGAGTGCTAAATTGCTATATAGAACCAGGTTTGCTGTATGACAGTGAATCTTGGAATGTAAATGAACAAATTAGGAAGAACTTAGAAGCAACAGAGATGTGGATTTTAAGACGAATGTTGCGAATTCCTTGGACTGCCAGAGTAACTAACAACGATTGCTTGAAACAGGCTAATGAAACTAGAACACTATATACAACAATAAGAAAGAGACAAACAGCTTGCTTTGGTCATGTGATGAGACGAGAGGCATTGGAGAACATCGTGACAAATGGAAAGATCGAGGGGAGAGAGGCAGAGGCAGACCAAGAGAAATGATGCTGGACGGAATGAGACGGTGGCATGGAGGAATATCATCAGCAGAGTAGATCCAGAACACCAAAGACCGAGATCTGTGGAGAGCCATGAACGCCTATACCAGCCGACAGGGCACTTGATGATGATGATGATTTCCATGTTGTCCTTTCCATTGCGATTGGGTGTAATTATCTCTTTATTTCTGAGAATGGGAACAGGCAAGTGTTGGTTATAGTCCCTAGTTAGCGACGGTAGGCAGAGGCTCTTTTGATACAGACAATGACTCCGGCCCCCGACCCACATGGTGATTGCCAAGAAGGAAAACAACGACTAAATAGCTAATTTACTGATGTCTAGAAACTTATAGCAATCAAAGAAATTACGGAGAACAAATAAAACATAGGCAAAAGAAGAAGATATACCAAATTTGTGGCGTGTAAAAATGACATGAATGTCTGGAAAAGATACAAAATGGAAACGAAAGTAGGTTTGTGAAACTCTTGCGAAAAGTGAGAGATCATAAAGACAGATACAGATACCTTACACAATACACACACATACATGCACGCACGCACGCACAGACACACACACACTCGCACGCACATACGCGCCCACCCACCCACCCACACACACTCACACACTGTAAACAGTAGTCATTTCATTTGAGTCATCATCATCATCATCATCATCAAGTGTCATGCCGACTGGCGTAGGTGTTCATGACTCCCCACAGATTTCAGTCTTTGGTTTTCTGAATCAACTCTACTGTCACTGTCATTTACTGCCAATATAGTACCTTGCGGTGTGTGGCAGAGGGGTCTTTGAGCCTGAGGAATTAAGGCCGCCTGGCGAGTGCAGTCGCCGCGAACTGTGCAGATTAGGATTTTCTTTTTGCCACCGACAGAAAAAAAATCCCGCACCTTACCGAGGGATCGAACCCGGGTCTCCCAAAGGAGAGTCCGGCGTTCAACTCTACCATTGATATTCCTCCATGCCACCGTCCCAATCCATCCAGCATCGTTTCACTTGGTCTGCCTCTGTCTTTCTTCCCCTCGAATATTCAATCGAGTAGATCACAGAAATGCAATGAGTCCCGTACACCAACTGTAGACTGCTGTCAGTGATCATAAGACAGTCGCTGTAGCGCAGTTGTGCAGTGGCTAGAATACTTGCCTGCTGGCACGGTGTTCATGTGTTCGAATAGTTTCGATGCGGGAACGTTTTAATAAAACATTAACCAGGTCGAGCCAGCCTAAAAGGGGTACCAGGAAATTCTTGGAGAAATAAAGGCGGACAGCGCGTGATGTTGACCACAAACAGGTCCCTGACAATGATAATAAACCTGATTACTTCAATATCATTGGGTTTGAAGGGTTTTAACGGCAAGATAAAAAAGACGCTTAAAAGTCGACAGGGTCGACTACATTGCACCGGGTTTTATCCCATATGGTTCGGTCTCTTTCCGCAGCGCGAACTCCGTTGCTCTAGCGACGACCCACAGGAGTCTCCCAAAAATTTCACTCGTGAACCGAAGGATACGGCCCTGAATCGAACCGACAACCTTCGAAGCCCGAGTCAAACGGCTTGCCCACTTCGCCACGGAGACTCCTAACGGCAAGATGATGGACTTCATTGCACCGGGTTAATCTCATATGGCTCGGTCTCTTTCAACAGGGTGGCCTGCCGAAAGCGTCGCACAAAGTACAAACTCCATAGCTCCAGCGACGACACCCGGGAGTCTCCGAGAAAATTACACTCGTGCACCGAACGACGTGGCCCAAAATCGAACCCATGACGTGCGAAGCAGGCGACGTAACCACTTGGCCACGCAAACACCATCCCCTTCCCCCCCCCCCCCCCCCTCAATATCAGGAAGGAATCAGAAAAACGCAAAGTTTGATCTACTGCTATTTATGTTTAAAAAATTGATAGTTGCGTGTTTTTGCACGACATCAGTAAAACAGTGGTAATGGCTATAACCAAAGAAGAAATCACAACAAAGTTTCATCTTAAAGAACACCCCCCCCCCCCCACCCCCCGAAACAATTAAAGAGCTTCACGTACATAGGGAGTATAATATCATAAAATGACAATTAGGAAGGGACAAATGGCACTAATACTAAAGAACAAACTCGTGTCAGTAGATAATTAAAAAAAAGCACTCTACAACAATCTTCCTACCAACTCTATGCTATCAATGCCAAACCTGGACAATGACAGCAAAATAGAAAAGAAACATTACGACAACGGAAATAAGATTCTTGTGAAGAATACTCAATGCATCAAGAAGAGAGCAAATCAGAAATGAAGAAATCAGGACTAAAGTGGGAGTTATAGCAGCGCTAGATTTCATCAGAAAACAGCACGTGAAATGATTCGGCAACATAAATATGCTACCAACTGACAATATACTACAACAAGTAATACTGTACAGACCAAATGGAACCAGAAGAAGAAGAGGCCGGCCTTGTATATAAACGACGGACAGAGGGAATAGCAGAGTCCTTGAGAATCTCAATATATAAAGCCCATAAATGGGCAATCCCGCTGTTTATGCTTCACCTCCACGCCGCAAGTTACAAGAGCAACAAAATGAGATGAGATAATGATGCATGTTCTTTTACATGACGTTGCAATAACCTCTGCATTTATTGCCTGTTTGTGATTTATCTAGACAATTTTACTTTCAGTAGATTGCTATTGCTTTCTGAACGACCGACAATCATACCAGTAAATCCAAGCAATTTAATCAATAAACATACATGTATTGTTTGGTGTTCATAGAAGTACAAGAAAAAAGTAGAGACTAGAGGACTCACTAGCTGTTAGTTGCATGTCCTTTACAGGACGTCGCAGTCAACCCCGGCATCTTTTGGATGTTTGTGAATATTTGGCTGTTTGTGATTTCTTGGCAAGTTTACGTCCAGTAGTTTGCCATTGCTTTCTGAACCACCGGCAGTTATGCCTTTGTATAAAGAACAGCGCAAGGCAGTTTGCATCCAAATCGCCGGCAGCTGTGTTTCGAATGCGGTATGCGGAATTGCGAATTGCTTTGTATTCCCTTTCGCCACACAGCAACCTGCCTATCAACACTAGGGGAAGTGGGGGGGGGGAGGGGGAGGGGTAAAAGAAGTAATCGAATGTAGCAATGTAGAGGCTAAACCGAGGGGGGACTTTATGGCACTCCAGCAAACAAATGAAAGCAACAATTTCACTCATCGTGTGGATCAATACATTGGTTAATGTGCATGATATACCGTAACTATTACAACCATCATATCGCTGTTTAAAGTTCCTCGCACTTTTCCTCTAGTTACAACAGCGCCAACAACCACCACCATCATACTCAAATTCAAAGTTGAAGAAGGAAGGAATTAGCGCCGACAATTAAAACAAAGGATGAAATGTGCATCACCCCATGTTGGAAAGAGCGCGGATCCCTAAAGCGGTTGACAATATTCTAAATATAGTCTAAACAGAGCTTCGCCATTGGTCATGACGTCATTGCCCCAAACGTGGAAGGAGAGAGGCTCTAAAATGGCGTGCAGACCGGTAGAAAGCTAGTGTGTGTGTGTGTGTGTGTGTGTGTGTGTGTGTGTGTGTGTGTGTGTGTGTGTGTGTGTGAGAGAGAGAAAACCCTTCAACAAAAGACGGCCCACTGGCGGCATGGTAGCATCTACAAACTCAACCCTCTAAAGATTATACAATCAACAAGAGGAAAAGAAAGACGCACCAGCCTATAAGCAGCCAGCGAACTTGGAAACCCAAAACCAAGTCTGAAGTCTGAAATTTGCAAACGTTATGTTTGAAGAACGTTATCTTTAAAAAACCTTAAAGACGAGGCAGTAAGGGAAAATTATGAGAAAGAACTAACTGAACTCTTTGTAAAATTACCTACGGAAAGAAAAACAGTGGAAGAAGAATGGGAGATATTCAAATCAAGCATTTTAAATACTGCAAAAATAACATGCGGAACCACGAAAAACGCAAAACACGGATAAAGAAAATAACAAGTTGGTGGAACGCAGAAGTAAAGAAAGCGGTAAAAGAAAAAAAGGAAAAATATAAAAAGTGGTTGAAGAGCAAACAGGAATGTGATTACAGAGAATACAGAATAGCGAGAAGACATGTGAGTAGAATAGTAAAGAGGGAAAAACAAAAAGACTGGGAAGAGTATGGAGAAACCCTAAATAAAAACTACAAGGAGGCAACCAGAAACTTCTACAAAAAGATAAGTGCAATGCGAACCAGAGGAGAACCCTTTGACCCAACTGAAATAATTAACAGCGAAAATGGAGAACCAATAAGTGAACAAAAACAGATCCTAATAAGATGGAAGCAGTATTTCGAACAACTTCTCAACATCCCATCAGATGTCACAGGAATTCAAGAGACCTACACAGATGTCACCGAGGAACTAGAACCAGACATACTAAAAGAAGAAATTATAGAAGCCATCAGATTAGCCCCATTAAACAAATCACCAGGACAGGATGAAATACCAAATGAACTAATTAAAGCAGCAAGGGAAGTAGGAACAGCTTGGCTACATAGACTATTCAACCATGTTTGGGTAGAACAACAGACACCACGAGACTGGGGAAATGCCATAATTATCCCAATTTGGAAAAACAAAGGCAGCAAAAGAGATTGCACACAATACAGAGGCATTTCACTGTTGAGTCATACTGGGAAAATATTTTGCAAAATTCTTGAAAAAAGATTACGAACTACTTTAGAACCCCAGCTAAGCGAAACGCAGCTTGGATTTAGGAAAAACAAAGGATGCACAGACGCCATTTTTGCTCTTAGACAACTTATAGAAAAATCAATTGAATTCAATGAAACACTCTACTTAGCCTTTGTCGACCAAGAAAAGGCATTTGATAGGGTAGATAGAAACAAGCTGTGGGAAATCCTTAAACAATATGGAGTGAGTACACATCTAACAAACCTATGCAGAAGTTTATACAACAACAGTGAATGCATAGTGAGAGCAACTGGAGAACACTCAGAACCCTTCACCATAAGATCTGGAGTACGACAAGGTTGTGTCCTGTCCCCTCTCTTGTTCATAACATATATAGACAACATATGTAAAGAAACCAGCCAAGCAGAGACAGCAAGAATACCGCATGACGAGAACACAGAAGAAGAACCATCTGCAAATCTAACCATTAGAGAACTCCTGTTTGCGGACGACCAAGCACTAATAGCAAAATCAGAAGCTGAATTACAAGACCACATGAATAGTCTAAACGAAATGTGTAGGGAACATAACATGAAAATTAGCACAAGCAAAACAGAGGTAATGACTATAACTAAAGAAGAACAAACAGCAACAATTCACCTAAACGAACATCCCTTGAAACAAGTAAAGAGCTTCAAGTACCTAGGAAGTATAATATCATCAAATGGCAGATCAGAAGACGAGATCGAAAATAGGTGCAATAAGGCAAATCAACTCATTGGACAAATGGCACCAATACTAAAGAACAAACATGTATCAATAACTACTAAGAAAGCACTTTACAACACAATCTTCCTACCAACTCTCTGCTACCAATGCCAAACCTGGACAATGACAGAAAAAGAGAAAAGAAAAATCACAACAACAGAAATGAGGTTTCTGAGAAGAATACTCAACGTATCAAGAAGAGATAAGATCAGAAATGAAGAAATCAGGACTAAAGTAGGGGTTAAAGCTGCTCTAGATTTTATTAGAAAGCAGCAAGTCAAATGGTTTGGCCATGCAAGTAGGCTACCAGTCAACAGCATGCCACAACAAGCAATGATGTACAGACCAGATGGAAACAGAGGAAGAGGCCGACCACGTAAACGTTGGACTGAGGGAATAACAGAATCCATGGAAATGTCGATATACGAAGCCCATAACCGGGCA